>JAEMWC010000207.1:0-137500 GCA_016490735.1 Pachyseris speciosa | reverse complement strand
AATGAGTGACGTCGCTCCTCTCTGGAAACCAACATTTTGTGTTGAAAAATACCGTCTGTTCTTTTATCAACAACACATAAAAGAAATAAGCAAGGTTACATGAATAAAACTGAGCAAATTGTGTTTTTACAGACAAAAATAATCTTTTTTGCGGTTCCTTTTTCAACTATTTTCAGAAGTTTTGCCTTTTTCACACACTAGTTTCTCCTAAGCTTGGAGTTTGCGGCTCATGTATATTTAATGTTAAAGGATACAGAAATGGCCAATTAGCTTTCAGTCATACATTGAACCGTTGACTATAGATGATACAAGAGAACCCTGCTATTGAATACTGATTCCATTGGCTGGGACTAAAAAGAAGTAGAAAAGTGTTTGTATTTAATGGCAAAGTTAAAAAACACAACATCAGTCCTACTTGTTTTTTTTTTAATAGTTATTGGTACCTGTAACGTAAAACTGTCCTAAATAATCAAAAGATTAAACTTCTGTAAGAAAGCGTTACAGTTCTGTATGTGTGTGCTTATCTGTGTCCACAATATTCATTAATACATTTCCAGGCTGATTTCAGTTGCACACTTTCCTGTGATGATGTCGAGAGTTTCAAAGCTCGGTATGTGCTTGCTTTAAAGTGCAAACGAATCAAGCAGGATAGCTGTTTCTAGCACATGGTTTTGTCACTTTTAAGCCATGTTTATCCATAAAGGTTTTTCTGCAAGGATTTTTGGAAACCAGAATCCATGATGAGGTTGCTGCGCACAAAATATATCAGACTGGCTTTCCTAATTGCAGAGAAATGGGGATTCTACCAGGACCAACAATACTGCCGTATAAAGCGGCTGCCAGGGTGCCCTTCAGGCAGGTACAGTTCAGCCCGACAGTGCAATTCACACTGCTGGAACTTTTTTATTGACTTCTTCTTTGCATGTTTTGTTTAAGCTACCTTCCCTTGCATGTTTTTTTTTGTATCCCCCCCCCACACACACACACCCTCATACCCCCACCCATTACTTTTCTAATGGTCCGTCCCTAATGAGCAATCTCACTTTTATTGTCACATTTTCGCGACTGACCATGAAAGTTTCAAAGGCAAATTAACCGCGAGAGTCACTGCACGCTCCCGATTGTATTATAAATAATAGAATCGAATGGGTTAACGCTGTAATTTGCGCATGCGCCAAGCCGTGAAACCCTCCCTTTAACCTGGGTTGGCGCTAACCATGCTTCGAGCAGTTGGACCCGTCCAGGGGAACGTTCAGGGTTTTACGTCGAGAGCTTTTTCGTTACTCTGTGGCTTTACTTTTTGTGAAGAATATGCATGGAGACTGTTTAGCGCCGTGTCTTTGTTTTTTGGTTGATTGCCTGCCTTCCGGAAAACCAATTCACCTAATTGGTCCCTAAGCTTTTAGTACCGTAGATTGGAGGCGCTTATTTATTGTAAACATGTTCGGGGAGAAGGGTGCCGAATGCCGGAGGGGTGGGGTGATAGAGAGAGGGGACTAATTTGAGAGGGGGACTTATTTAATGTAGTGAAACGCATTACCGGTAGCAAAAAAGGAGGAAGAAACAGACTCTAAAATAATACGCCTCCCTACTTCCGGTTGGGGTCGTCTAGCCGAAGACTAAACACTACTCCAAACTTTACGCACACAAATAAACCCTACCGGATCAGTCCACATGAAGGGTTGCAGTCGTGATTAATAACTAATACAGTCTAGAGTGGTTTTCAATTGAATGTCGAAAGCAAATTCCGTCTGGTTTGGTTTTGCATTACTTCGCTTTGCTATTAGCCAGCAAAACTCGCGCCACTTTCTCAACCAATGAGAAGCAAAAACAAAATCAATAGCGACTTGCAAGCGCGCATTTTCCCGCGCTTAGCACTGGCTGCATGTAATTACTTTGTATTATGATTGGCACACTGCACTGTTTCAGTCTGTTGTGATTGGCTGGAGTAATTGCTTTGGTTTTGGTTCTGCGACACAATTGAAAACCGCTCGATCATTAATCAATCAATCAATTAATTAATAAGTTAAGAAAAAGGGGGTAGGGAAAGAGGCTTAAAAGAGAGGGGGTTTAAAAACTTCCTTCCTCTAAAAAAGGGGGGTTTTTAGAGAGGAGGCCTTGTTTGAGATGGTGGCTTAATAGAGGATTTACAGTAAATGATTTAGTGAACTCACAGACTGACAACAAACTTATCAGCTTTTAATTCTCAAAGTAAAATCATTTCTTTATTGGACTAATCTAGGGGGCAGAGGGGCGAACGCCCGGGAGAATAGAGAGCGGAAGAATAAGGGAGGCGGGAGTTCTGGACGCCCTGTTTACAAGCAGGGAGGGTGACCCAAGTCCTAGGGTTACCCTGGCACCTTTCTTGTTTCATCATTACAACCTGAACGGCCATCATGGCCGACCGAGTACAACGTGGGGCGATGTAATCTTCCTTCTCTCTCAGAAATGGAAAATATTTCTTGTGCAAGGTCGGTAAATCCTTTCATATTTCTAGCTTCTTCTTGACCGAGTCATGGGTCAAATCAAATAACCGGACTGGACCAGGGCCGTGTTTGACAATTGTAAATTGTCGTTGCCTAGCGATAAGGTAACAATTAACAGCATTCCATAACACTAGAAAGCAGCAATAACAGGTATTACAGACAGGAGAATCAAAGTACTTGCAAGAACTGTTCTCTTGTCGGCCATTTTGTATGCGATTAATTATTAGTAGTCCCGGGTGGTAGGTTAACCCTACCTGTGAAATTTTGCTTGTAAACCTGGGCTGTCTTTGACCTTTCTGCTAGGGTAACTCTAGCAGTAGTAGGAGATTTTGACCCCTCTACTTTCCAGCAGCTTTTATTTTGATGGATGATTATACTACCAATATTTCTACATTATTACCTTAATAGGGTATCAAAGAAATACCCAGTCATTGGTGAACAAGTTATGAAACAGCTTTCGACATAATATTTTACCATAGCAACACTCTAACCTGTTAAAAACATCCCATATTAATAGCTTTAAACGCTAATGATTCAAAAACTAGCTCGGTGACCTCCATTTTTTTTATCGTTGGGAAATAAATAGCATAATTAAAAGTTTAAAAAATGAAGGAGATGATTCAGAACCACTGTAAATGTTCGAAACTTTAAGGTGACTCTGAATCCCCTCCTACATTTTTTAAATTTTGGAAAATAATGGATCTTGACAGGCTTATTACTTTTCAACAACAAAAATTGGGGGTAACCGTGCTCGGTTTTTAGTTATTTTCTTTTTAAGCCAAAATTAGGGGTCTTTCCAACGGGTTATATTGTTACTATGGTAACTTATTGGGTGAAAAAGTTCACAACTTGTTCACCAATGATTGGACATTTGTTTGATGCCACCAGAAAAGTAACAGCCTATTAAGATTGGTAATAATAATCCATCAAAGTACAAGAGCTGGAAAGCAGTGGAAACCGGTGAGAGCAACCTAAGTTATGTCAACCAAAATTATTGCTGGAGGGAAATTTTACTACAAAATCAGGAGACCATACAAAGCCCGTTTGCGGAACACTGAAACATTGTTGGCAAGGTTTGCGAGAAAACTTTAACTAAGACTGAATTTTTTCCTAACACAATGTCTATTATCCTCCAATTTTCGAAAAGTAGAGATTTTTTACACAGCTTAAGCGTGAAATTCGAAATTTTCCGAGCAAAATAGCAGTTAGCTAGCTAAAGATCAGAATGCAAGGAAAACCATTTACAACCTTAAATCCCTTAAAAGCCTTTCTATCATTTTCAATGCCAGTTTGCTTAGAGAGTAACACTGCTTCTGGTAACGGTTAATGTGTAGAGCTGTTTTGACAACAGTAAATGTGTAAGGTTTTGTTGACAACAGCAAATGGGCAGGCTTTTGGTCCATATTGGGCAGAGAAACAAGAAAACAGTGTCCAATAGTTACCGTTTCTTTAGTTGCTTTTGTTTCATTAGATATGCCTCAAAGAAGCTTTAACTAACATAAAACCTCTCATGGGAAATACAATGGAAATCTTACAATAGTTATCAGTGTACTTGATAACTTCCAGATATAGAGTATATGTTTTGAAATTGGTTTTAAAGAAAATGGTTATCCTTTGTCAAACAAAACGTTGAAATTGTTATGGCAAACACTGAACTAAGGCGTCCTTACTACATGGATACACTTTTTGCAAAATATCGCAATCTACTTTCTAATTAATGATAGCTTGACACAACAATTTTAAGAACAAAGCTTAATGATCAAGCTTGTCCTCTTTTATCAATTATTATTAATCTATACAATCACGTTTAAGGATGTATGCACTGAATTCCGTATTTACTTTTTGTATCAAGGAAGTTTGCGGTTGCCTTTAAATGAAACTGAATAACAAACCAACTACGACTATATCTGTACTGACGTTTCCGCTGTCGTTGTATCCTGCACCTTATAATAATCCTTTGACTCATCCAGTTTGTTGAAATCAAAGTATTCAACCTTCTCCAGCAACATCTCTTCCACTCGTTCAACCAGATACTCAAAGCTTGGCCGGTCATTAGCAGTTTCCCTCCAACACTTTGTCATCAAGACGTAACTGAAAGGGAAATCAAAAACAGTAACTTCTCACTATCCTGCACAGGAAAATAGTGATACAATATAAAGGTGCACAACTTAACCTTTCAAGCTTAGACTCAAGCTACTATTACTAAGTAGTAGCCCTAATCCTTTCTTTCACTGTCAACAATTTATAGTCCTTCGACATTTCAACTTTTTCTGGAAAATTCAGTATGTAGTTCATATCACTGTTTTCTATTTTGTTGGCCTTAGGTTTATATTAAGGTTAAGAATAGTGTGTGTTAATAATGTTCAGGGGCACCCAACGATAAGTTTCAGTAGATATCTGTTCGGTGGAGGGACATAAGTGAATTCGCTCAGGCTTTCGGCGTCTATTAAAAAGTGCACTCAAATTTTCGTAACTAAAACGGGACCTAAAAGATTCGAAATGGGGCAATCATAGCCCCTGAGGTTTTCGGGAAGGTAATACTTGCGGTTTTTGCAGCCAAAACCGTTAGCTAGCGTTTTCGGAAAGAAAATAGTTCCCTAGAAATCTGTGGAAAGTTTATTTCAGCTGGCATTTTCTCAGGGGAACATTTTGTTCCCTACCGTCTTCGGGCAAGTCAAATTTCAGCTAAATTCTTCGAGCTGACCAACGCATCATTTTAAACAAACTTTAGACACAATAATGTACCGTACTTAAAAATGCCTTTCTTCAGCTTTTGGTTGATTTGGCTTGTTGGATGCCCCTGAATGGCTTAATGGTGGGGTGAAGTTTGTCCTCAAGTTATGTTAGCGTTGATGGTGGGTGGGGAGGGTGTTGGCTAATGGACAGTACATGACTGTCTAACGTAAATGGAACATTACAACTTCCAGTTTGTTTTTCTAGCTGTAGGTAACATTTTGTTTGGCCCATTTTACAATCGCATGCTTAGTGACCTGGCCTTTATGAATAAAGACGAAGCTGGAGTCAGCTTGTTTTGATACACACCTCACTGCTTTTCTCATGTAAATCTTGTTGTTCTTATGCTAACTAGTCCACATTTGCATGAAAAAAACAGAGAGGTTTGTACCAAAACAAGCTCACCTCCAGCCTTGTTTCCATTCATGGGCCGGGTCACTATACTAATAAAACAAGGCTTGAAAAATAGGTAGCCTAACGGCTACATGTGTGGGATACCAAAGCACTGTGTAAACTAACAACGGATCGAGCAGATAGATGCTAGGTATGAATAAATCAGGGTGAAAAGACCTGAAAAGTTGATCAAGTCAGCTTAGGTCTATTGCAAACGTCTTGCTACTGCAATGCTGAACTCAAATGAGTTTGACCCGGAGTGGTATGATTATAGGGCAGCACTGGTTCAAACGTCGAATTTTAATTCAGTGGCAACAAATTCAATCTGCCGAACGGGAAAAAAAATTGAAACGTCATGCCACTGTCATACTTAAGTGAACTTTAATTTTTGAATTTTAAAAGTTCGGCAATAGCGCTACCTTAGGAACAGGTCTTAGCTAGCTGTGATCAACGCCTTTTGAACACCAGTAAAATCACTTTACCGCGAAACAAAATAGTAAATAACGAAATAGTATGCATGCGCGCCGATGATGGCTGCCACGAGTTTTCGGAGTCTGATTTTAGTTTTATATTTTTCCGCAATACGACTTGGAACGCGTTCATATCTTAGTTTATCTCATTTTACTAATCGTGACTCTTATCGTTGCGATTCTTGGATTTGTACTGGGCCATATAACTGTGATTTTGAGGAGCTGTTTATTTCAAGTCTGTCAAGTCGTCCACCGGTTGCTTTCGCACGTCCGTTATGCACTGGTTTCTGCCGTACGCGTGTTCCTGTGTTTAAATGGACCAAACATGGATATGTTTCACTCATGGTTCCTGGTCTTGATCCACCTCTGGATATAACAGTCTACAGTGACGTTCTTAAAAACCCTGGCCTAGAAACTTTCGATTCAAGGGAACCTAGGAGTGAACCGCGTCAAAGAAACTTGGATTTGCATATGAATAACACCGTTACAACATTATACTCTCGTCCAGATTTATTGAGTATTCGTCGTAGTTCTGTCTGTGCTTTGAATCCATCAGCTGCTTATATATTAAGATCTAATGGCATTCTGGGATATCGAGGATGTAGAGCTGGTCGTCCTGATAAAGCTTACTCCGAGAAAAGTTCAACTTCTCGGTCACTTGTCGACGTTCCAATTGTCTCTTGTCGGCAATACCATACAGAACAAAATTTGAAATTTTGTTGTTTGAACGCGAGATCACTACGGAATAAATCTGCTGAGTTCGTCTGTTACGTTGGAACTTCTGGAGCTGATATTGTTGCTATAACTGAAACCTGGCTCACGGCAAATGACACTGCACACCGTACTGCGATTACTCCGCCGGGATACAAATTACTGGACTGTCCACGATCTGGTCGTGCTGGTGGAGGAACTGCTCTTTTGGTCCGAGATAACATATTTGCAAGCGAAGCTGATGCTGGAGAGCGGAGATCATTTGAGTTTTCTGAATGGATTGTGAAACATGGCGCCCACAATCTGCGAACCATTGTTATTTACCGTCCACCATATTCAAGTAACCATTCAGTTACTTCAAATGTGTCCTTTGATGAGTTCTCAAGCTATCTGGAATCGATAGTAATGTCATCTGAACCACTCTTGATAGCGGGTGATTTTAACATCCATGTCGACGTCCCAGGCAACCCGGATGGAATCTCTTTCCTCGAATTACTTGAGTCCATGGGTCTACAACAGCATGTAACCACACCCACACATGAATCAGGACATACCCTTGATTTGATTATCACTCGGCAATGTGACTCAATTCTTTCAAATGTTCCTGTGTCCGACTACTTTATTTCTGATCATTGTTCGTTGTTATGTGATCTTACAGCCGGTAAGCCGACTCTTTCGACTAAATCAATATCTTACAGGAAAATCAAAGCTATTCATTTGCAAGTATTGTGTGATGAATTGTCCACAACCGAACTATGCCAGGACAGTCCTAACACGCTGAATGACCTTGTGGAATGCTACAATCTAACTCTGGCTTCTATTGTTGATCGTCATGCCCCATTACTGACCAAGATATTTACAATTAGACCTCTTGTGCCTTAGTTCAATAATGACATTAAGAAAGCACGTAAGGAGAGGCAGAAAGCGGAATTAAGATGGCGTAGAACTCATAGCGTTCTGTTTTTAAGTGTTATTGTCAGAGAAAACCGTGCACGAGCAAAAGATCGAGGTCGGCCGTTTACCTCCACATTTTCACAGCATAACACCTACCTGAAAAGAGTAGCAACGGTCATATTTGCAGATGCAGAATTTCTTTTTTCTTCGAGATATAAATATTCCCTGATTTTGGGCCTTCCAGCGGCCTAAAATAACTGAAATTTCAGTCAACTTTTGATGGGCCTAAAAAACACTTTGTAGGACCTCCTGAAGTTTACATATTTTTTACTTAATATTCATTCCCTACTAAGTTGCTCAGGATTTGATAAATCTCCGTCGCTTAAAAACTATGAGATTTACGTCGTGTTGAAAAACAGCGCTGAATCGTTAATGAGCTTGACCTGAATTTTTGTGATTTTTGGGCGGCCCTTTCGTAAAAGTGCGGCAGTTAATTTCGAAATTAAACCTCCGCTCTGATAGCCTATTGTATTGTTAGGAAAAACCAGCTGAGTTAAAATTGGTATCTGGAAGCAAATTGATTTAAGCCGCCTCGGAAGAGTGCTACTAAAACTGTCCGCGAAAAATATTTCCCGCCAAATTCTGATTACAGGATATCAATATGCAGTCGTACATCGTGTAATTGTAGTCCGTTACTCACTAAAAGGGCCACTCAAAGGCAAATCCGTTTCTTTTAGGACTTCGTGATCAAGTGTTTACATTGTGGTTTCATGTTTGCCATGTTGAAAATCTGATAACCTCTAAAAACCTCAGCTGGATTTTCCCGTGAAATTTTTACAAGCTGGACACAAGTGGACAGAAAACTGGAAGGCTTGCGGTTCTCTTTGTTACTCTTTCCACTGTTGCAAAAAAAAAAGATAGTAGAAGGCAAAGTGATGATACGATGTGAATACAATGAAATAATATCCTTATTTGGCCAAAACACAGGTTGTTGACATTGGCCATCTGGTTTCTATATTTAGCGAAAGCGTAACATGTCACGTAATGAAAGGTCGGTCAACAGGTGTTCAACTTTGTTAGAAAGTTTGATTCTCGTTAGCTCTAAGGAAATGAATTGTTCTTTTGGTTCTGAGCAGTTGCCTTGCAGTCAAGATGGACACGGATCAGTTATGCTTCCACTATTGGCCTGCAAACGTGATATGACCTCTCACCTTGTTAGCCTGGGGATTAGCAGCAAACGTGGTCGAGGGAAGACCGAGGTCAGCGAAATACAGTTAATTTTAAACCGTACCGGTCTTTGCACAATTAAAGATGATGAACAAGTATAGGCCAATGACAATTTGCCCTCAGCATAGGAAAGACCTGACTACCGATCGGCGTGGTCGTAAAGGGCAGATTTGTAGCTACCCAGCCCATGAGGGACTGAAGAAGTGAATAAATCATCCTCGACGGGTGAATGCTGGTATGTCAGCGGAGATATTTTCTGCATTCAATGTTGTGGTCCCTATTGGCGCAGGTTTGTCCATTCTCGCTTTTTGTTTCTCAATTCAGCGTAAACAGCTGATATCGATGCGTACAGCTAAGACATTTTTTCAGATTCGAGAATTAATAACTCTACAACGGTATTTTGGCGCAGTTTTGGTTATTTAATCTGAATTTTAACTTTTGTAAAGTGGCCAGCATTCAGAAATATAAAACATTCAGAACAGAAGGCATGGTTTCCGCGAAGAAACTTTATTTGCGTAAGAAGGTACAAGGTACCCCTACTGTGTAAACAAATACACCTATTTTGCCGCCAACTAACTAGATGTGCAAACATTATCTTTAGTTTAAGCTAAGAACGCGCTTTGGGTTAAGCAATATAAATCCTAATTTATTTTAATCTCTTGCAAATGAAAATTTGAGGGTTTATACAATTGCTCATGACAGAAAAAGTGAGTAAACATTTTGCTGATAATGACAACGATACCCAGCTAGAATAAATCGCGCATCCACATCTACTCATAAATAAGGTAGGGATACCTAGATCCCAGGAAATTTCGGTCATTCGTGCTTTTAGAATTGTAGCTTTCAGTGAGGGGTTCCGGACCCCGCAGGTCCTCCCCCCCCTTGATCCACCACTAAAAATAATTGATTTAAAAAGACAATTTAATCGAATTAATGTTTACCACAGAGCTCCATTACTCAAAACATCTTACCCTTCTTTCAAGGAGGGGGGCTTGTTGCGGGGGGTGGTAGGAGTAGCACGCAGTTAGTGACTTTCAGTTGGACTGATCGAGGTTGATTCTGTTTTTTATTGTTTAATAACAGCTCTTTGTACAAGTTGCCGGTTGGAACACTACAAGACCCGTGAAAAGTGTGATTTTAACCAAGATGAAGGTGTAGAAAAGGTTGGCGGAATTTTTACTACTTCTACGACGTTTTCAGTGAGGTTAGGGTGTTGTAATCCTCTATTATCATTACGTACTCGTACATATATTCTTCAATTTGGACTGAGGAGAAAGAAATCACAATATATGCTAAATATGCAACCTTAGCACGTAGATACTAAAAGGGAGAGCAAGAGTAGTACGACGTAACAATTTGAGACGTCGTAGTTATAGCAAAAGAAAAACTATTCTAAAATTGCTGCTGCGCAGTTCTTCCCTAAGAACGGAAAAGCACTGGATTGCCCAAAGGAAGGTATAAGGATTGAACGAAGCAGAATCTTATAAAGCAAGAAATTGACAGTATAAGCTTGCAACAACTACCGTTTTATACTTGTGCGTGAGTTTCTATTATGTTCTGTAATGAGCTATGGATTTGTAGAATTTTGGGCTAGGAGACTGAGAACTGCTACTATACTGGTTACTTTATGCACACAATCATTTGATTTTAGGACCTTGGTGTGCTTTCAACGCCAGTGCAAAGCTCAGTCCGCCTAGCTACCATTGAAAGCGAGGACCTCGAATCCACCAGCCACGACACTACAATGACTGAGGATGTTCAGTCAGAGAGGGAACACGTAGATGAGACTATATCACTCTCGTCACAGGCTTCCCAGAGTACTGAACCTGAGGAGGAAATTAGTATTTGGTACGACGAAAGAGAACTCCAAAATGAGAGAAGGCAGACATTTAATGATGTTCTAGAAAACCTGGCTGCTGGAAGATTTAGTCCTATACGTTCTACCTTAAATACTTCATGGGATGACATTTCATCCACACATCAGAAGTATTATATGCGCAAAGCACGGGAAGCCGTAACAGCCTCACTGTCAGTAATTTGCCCAGGACAGGAAAAAAAACTTTGGAGTTCTATTCGAAGTGAATCTTTAATTGAAAGCGAAGATGGTGATTTATCTAAAAGGAAGCACTTCGACATAAGCAGTGGGCTTATCGGTGTGTTGATTAAAGCGCATGATGAAGTAGAGTCTTAGCAAACCAAACGTCAGATCCTATCACTTTTCGCAAACAACTTAAGCCGCGTAGAGCTACAGAGATAATTCCTGGATTAAGTAAATGGAGAATTGACCAGGCCCGCCAGCACGCTATTGAAGCAGGGAAAGGGCAGCCAGTTCCAGAAAAGCCGATTTTCCGAACAAGAATCGACCCCGTCAAAGTTGATCACTTCATAAATTTTATTTCGCGTCCAGGTCTACTTCAAGATGTTGCATTTGGGACAAAAGCTCTTAAGCTCGACTCTGGTGAGCGAATCATTATTCCTGCTGTTATACGAACAATGATCCCTTCTCGAATAATAAGCCAGTATGTGAGCTACTGTAAAGATCATGAGTTTCAACCAGCGAGCGAACGTTCATTGTTTAGAATGTTCGAGATTTGCTCTGCCTCCATGTAAAAGTCTTTACATGGCCTCGATAACATCACCGCCGAAGGAACTGAAGCATTCGACAATCTACTGTCCATGATCGAAACTTTAGTAGAGAATAGCGGAGAGGAGCACTGGGGCCAAATAATAGAACAGGCGATGAAAGAGGCTAAGAGGTATTTTAAGACCGATTTCAAGGCGCACGTTGGTAGAGACGAAAACAGTAGCGACCACTGTACTGTACATGCTCTTAGTGATCCTGCCAATCCCGCCTTTCGTGAAGAATGTCAGCACCGTCATGAGACCCTTATAGGTGCGATTCCTGCGATAGTGGGTTGGATGAAATTGCCAAGAAAGTGGATGAGATAGATATAACCGAGGATCAGAGAGCTAGGATGAAATTTGAGAGCAAGGAGTGAGCTCGAGCAATTCATGCTTGGAAAGCGCATTTTATTCGCTCTTTAAATCAAGAGGAAGCCAAGCAAGATGCCCTCGCCCAACTTGATGAAGAAACATGCTTGATTATCATAGACTGGGCGATGAAATATCTACCCCAGCACTACCGGGAAGAGATGTCTGAGTTTTTTGGCAAGCGCGGTAGGAGTTGTCATGTAAGTGTAGTCATAACGCACTTACAAGATGAAGGGAGATACGAAGTGGAGTGCTTTGTGCATCTCTTCAACAGTTGCAATCAAAACAGCTTCGCTGTGATGTCTGTCATTGAACATCTACTTCACACCATCAAGCTTTAATACTCTTCAATAAACAAGGCTTTCCTGCGATCAGACAACGCTGGTTGTTATCACAATGGGCCCTTGATCCTCAGTCTGCCATACATAGGGGAGAGGACAGGTGTAAAACCAATGCGCTACGACTTTTCGGATCCTCAAGCCGGTAAAGATATATGTGATCGGAAAACGGCACCCATGAAAGCTCACATCAGGAGATGGGTGAATGAGAAACATGATGTGATAACAGCCGAGGACATGAAACAAGCACTAGAATCTCATGGCAGACTCAAGGGGTGCAGGGCAGCTGTTGTGGAAGTCAACACGACCAAGGAGACTGGCAGGGATAACAAAATACCTGGTATTAGTCTTCTGAACAACTTCTCTTTTGAGGAAAGTGGAATCCGTACTTGGAGAGCCTACAACGTTGGCCCGGGGCGCCTTCTTGGATACGGTGAACTTAGTTTTGAAAAGCAAGGAGACACTGGCCTGAAAGTAATCCAGCCGTTCAGTCCCAGAACGAAAGAGCGAGGCACTGTCCTAGAAAAGGAGAGGCCAAGCAGTGAAATTTTCTGATGCAGTGAGACACGATGTGTCCTCACATTTAAGACAGACGCAGAAGCTGATGCTCACATGGATTCCGGCAAGCACGTCAGAAAGCTAGAATCTGAATCGCTTTATGACGCCATCAGGAAGAAGTGGGCTGAAAAGGTAACTAGCATGAACGTTCCTTGGGATGACCACGATTCAGGTCCTGTATATTATAACCAGCCCTCCTCTTCACTTAGCATATACAGGCGATCAATAGGGTGGGCCCTCAAAACTACCAAAAAGTCATCAAGGATGAAGGATCATGTAAAAAACTATTTAATGCAGAAATTTGATGCAGGAACAAGAAGTGGGCTTAAGGCCGATCCAGCCCAGGTATCCCGTGAAATGAAGTTAGCCAAGGACGTAAGTGGACGTTCTTTGTTCGTTCCAGAGGAGTGGAGAACGACACAACAAATTACCAGCTTTCTCTCAAGATTATCAGCAATGCAACGAAAAAAGCAAACAGAAAAGGGTGTGCCAGAAGAAGCCGACGACGAAATTCTAGAGGAAGACCTTGAAGCGCTGGAATACGAAATTGCCCTTGACGGTTCACGCCGAGCAGTACTTCAGGACATGACTGTGCCGTATCATCCCATTGAAGTCGGGAAGAGAAATGTTTGCGAACTGTCAAAAGCAAATAAACTACACATGTTAAAAATAGCCGAGCTTAAAGAAATCTATGAAAGCCTACAATTATCGGTGACCGGGTCACAAGCAAGGAAGAAATCATTCATTGAACCCCTGGAAGCTTATGTCAAAACCTGCATATGTTTTCAAACCTAAACATGATGAACTTGTATTCTGAGATCGCGGCGACTCTTGGAATTCTCGCCCAAGTTGCGCAGGTTGACGACATCTTTATTCAGTTGGGAGAGGAAAGACTGGACTGGGGATTCTTATTGGTTAGGGGGACCCAAAACAGCCAAAAAACCTAGCAGAAGTAACACCATAGCCCGTTATCCGTTTATAGTTGCGTACTCAATTTTGATGACGTAATCGATCTAAATATGGGTATAATGCTCATTTTTATAGTGCTTAGGCACACCGCCTAAGTATTTTCTTTGGAAGCCCGCAGATGTGTCAATTTTCGCTCTGTTGCATTTGGACAAACATGGAAACGGTGCAGAGATAATTTTTCAGCTTAGATAACTTATTTATTTATCAAGAGAATTTGTGCGTACTGGCTGAGTTGGCACTAGCTCCATGGTAAAATGTTTGGTCAGACGTGCTAAATTTCGAAAATTTCGAAACAAGCCTCGTGGAGTTAATTAGAGTCTGCAGTTTTCGGGACGGGGCTAACATTCATTTTCACCCCTGTGAGAAACCAATCCGTAAGCAAGTACTTTTTGTCCTGTTCAAAACCCTGATAGGTACCACTGGATTCATTTAGCTACAAGGTGTTCATGTTAGATTTTAGCGTCCTCGTGGTACTACCCTTGAATAGTTAGTACAACAGGGGGAGGATCTAGGATCTAACTAGTATTCTGCAATAAAACAAAAACATAAAAGAGGGGTGCACGCCCTCCTAAGAAAATTCCTGGATCCGCCCCTGTATAATCACCCAGTCACTTTTACATGGGAGTTTCTGACCCCCTCCATACCCGGGAGAACAAGTATCAGATATAACTTGATTGTTTAGAAACACGTGCTAAGATCGACCCATGGTTAAGAATCTTCTTCCCCAAGCGGAAAAAAATACAAGACGTAATTAATGATTCTTCAGTTTAATAAAGTATGGGTTACAACAGAAGGGAATTAAACGGTCAAAGCACATAGCAATACCTTATAGTCTTTTACTAAGGACTGAATGTAAAGACCCATATTCATCACCCAATAAATTAGAACAGATCTGCACTGTTTATTTGTTAAAATAAACTCTAATTCGCAGACCTCGCTTTGCTCGATTACGTTTGCTCCTGACTCCAAGGCTAACAATGTAAGAATCCATATCTCGTGGAACGAATAGAAACCAAAGGGACAGCCCATGCAAACAAACTGTTTCCAGTGTCTGTGTTTTAGCCAAATAAGGATATTTTTTATTGCATTCAGATTTTTGTCTCTATTATTTATTTATTTACTTATTTGTTATTATTTTTTTTGAACAGTGAGAAGAGTAACAAACAGAACCGTAAGCCTTCAAGTTTTCTGTTCAGCTTGTAAAAATTTCGCGGGAAAATCCAGCAGAGGTGTTCAGAGGTTATCAGATTTTCAACACGGTAAACATGAAACCACAATGTAAACACTTGATCACGAAGTCCTAAAAGAAACGAATTTGCCTTTGAGCTGCCCTTTTAGTGAGTTACGGATTACAATTGCACGATGTACGACTGCATATTGATATCCTGTAATCAGAATTTGGCGGGAGATATTTTTCAGTTTTCAGGAGACAGTTTTAGTAGCACTCTTCCGAGGCGGCTTAAATCAATTTGCTTCCAGATACCAATTTTAACTCAGCTGGTTTTTCATAACAATACAATAGGCTATCAGAGCGGAGGTTTAATTTCGAAATTAACTGCCGCACTTTTACGAAAGGGCCGCCCAAAAATCACAAAAATTCAGGTCAAGCTCATTAACGATTCAGCGCTGTTTTTCAACACGACGTAAATCTCATAGTTTTTAAGCGACGGAGATTTATCAAATCCTGAGCAACTTAGTAGGGAATGAATATTAAGTAAAAAATATGTAAACTTCAGGAGGTCCTACAAAGTGTTTTTTAGGCCCATCAAAAGTTGACTGAAATTTCAGTTATTTTAGGCCGCTGGAAGGCCCAAAATCAGGGAATAGTTATATCTCGAAGAAAAAAGAAATTCTGCATCTGCAAATATGACCGTTGCTACTCTTTTCAGGTAGGTGTTATGCTGTGAAAATGTGGAAGTAAACGGCCGACCTCGATCTTTTGCTCGTGCCCGGTTTTCTCTGACAATGACACTTAAGGAATTCAAAGCAACTAAGAATTACACAACGCATCTGATAACCCAGGCACGCCGTGAGTTTTTCAAAAAATTTATTGATAGGAACAGTTCTAATCAGAAGAATCTCTTCCTGGCTACAAAGAGGCTCTCGAAACAAGATCATGGGGTTCCGTTTCCACCGTTTAAGGATAAACTGACATTTGCCAACCAGATGGGAATTTTCTTTGTTGAAAAAATTAAAACGATTCATTTCAAGCTTGATGGATTATCGTCAACATTGCCAGTTATTTCAAATAACAATGTTCAATCATGGTCTGGTACCTGGATGGACCAATTCAAACCATTATCTGAATGTTAAGTACGTAGACTCATCGAAAGCTCAGCTAAGAAGATCTGCACACTGGACCCAATGCCAACGTCCTTGGTGATTAGATGTACTAAACTACTTTTTCCCGTTTTCACGAAAATTATTAATATGTCTCTTGAGTCAGGCACGTTTGCTGGTAATTGGAAATGTGCTCTTGTTAATCCTATGTTGACAAGCCTGGTTTGGATCTGGTTCTTAAAAATTATAGACCTGTCAGTAACCTCCAGTATGTTTTAAAACTTACCGAAAGAGCTGTCTTTAATCAAGTTCATGACCACATGGTAGCAAATTGTGTCTATCCTATGTTCCAATCTGCTTTCAGGCCGCGCCATAGCACAGAAACAGCTCTTGTTAGGGTCATGAATGACATTCTGCTGGCGATGAACTCGCAACAGGTCACACTACTGCTTCTACTTGACTTAAGTGCAGCCTTTGACACGGTTAATTATGAAGTATTACTTAAGCGACTATATACGGATGTCGGTATACGAGGAAAAGCTCTTGATTGGTTTAAGTCTTACCTAATTGGAAGAAGTCAACGCATTGCAGTTCAGGGAACAATGTCACGCCAATTTGACCTTGACTGTGGTGTTCCGCAAGGTTCATGTTTGGGACCATTGTTATTCATTATTTATGCATCGAATCTCTTTAAAATTGTTGAAAAACATCTTCCAACTACGCATTGTTTCGCCGATGATACACAACCTTACCTTAGTTTTAAACCTAATAATACTACCTGTCAGAATGACGCTATCAGTGCCATGAATAAATGTGTTGACGATTTAAGAAATTGGATGATAACGGATAGATTAATGATTAATGATGATAAAACAGAATTTTTGTTAATAGGAACTAGACAGCAACTAGCTAAGATTGATACCGTGAACAGTATTACTGTTGGTGAATATGACATTGATCCAAGTTTGTGTGTAAGAAATCTCGGCGTGTGGTTTGATAGTCAATTGAGTATGGCAGCATATGTTACTAAACTTTGTAATTCAGCTTTTTATCATTTACATAATATTAGGTGCATTAGGAAGTATTTATCCCGTGACTCTTTATTGATACTCATTCATGCATTTATAACTAGTCGCTTGGACTATTGTAACGGTCTTCTGTATGGTTTGATAAAGTCACAGATTGTTAAATTCCAACGTATTCAAAATGCAGCAGCGAGACTCGCTATGAACATCGGCAAGTATTCCCATATTACACAAGCACTTCAAAATCTTCACTGGCTGCCAGTTCGCGCACGTATTCATTTTAAGATATTAATTTTAGTTTTTAAGGCTATTCACGGACTTGCACTACTATATATTAGTTATTTAATTAGTGTTAGGCCTAAGTCCTCTTACAATCTTAGATCAAATAGAAGTCTTTTACTGGAGCCGCCTAAGGAGAAAATGCTTTCTACGCTTGGTGCAAGGTCTTTTTATGCTGCTGCACCATGTTTGTGGAATAGTTTGCCTGCTGAGTTGCGTGATATTAATTCATTGAGTATTTTTAAACGAAAACTTAAGACCCACCTTTTTCGGGCAGGTTAGAACATTTTTTATTTTTATTTTTTTATTGTATTTTACATTGTATATTCATATCATTTGGATAGGATTTTTAAGTAGGTGAACTATTGTAAAGCGCTACTGATCATTCTGTAAATAGCGCTATATAAGTATTAATTATTATTATTATTATTATTATTATTATTATTATTATTATTATCATTATAAACGCCGGCTGCTTGGATGTAGCGAACATCACAACATGCTTTTACCCTTTAAATTTGCCTTTTCAACTTTGGCCGGTTCGTTGATAATTATAAGACACAGTAACTGTGAACAGTTACCGCAACCAGTTGCCATTTTCATCTCGAGAAAGAATTGTTTCGAATTTCGCTCATTTTGCCTTGCTGTTTCTTTTTGTTACTTTAGAATTTTATTACAAAGCTTAGATAAAGATTCAATAAGCAAATTGTTGTTTAGCTTTCAACTGCATGGCAATGTGAAATAAGCTCAAAAACGTCTTTCTTGTTTGCCTTAGAATAAGCGCCGTTAGTCAATGCTAACATTGTCGCAAAAAGTTCAAACAAAGCTTTCTTACACGCTGGTCCAAGAAATCTCGAAACATCGAAGAGCCATCACATCCGGCGATGTTGTTGTGGTAACAAACACGATCGACTGAAATATGATAACTCTGGTTGCCTATCTGCCCCCAATAAAATATTTTCTACAGCTTTCTATGAGAATTCGGCTCGATAAATCAAGGTCGCTGTTGAAGTACTCGACAAGAATTGTATTTGACTTTCAATGAAAATAAAATGTGTTTATATTTTGTAAAAGCCTTTCATCAGAGAAGCGAAAACTATCGTGAAAACGTGGTTTATCTCTCTCCAGATCTGCTGTTAGTCAAACGTCGTCGATTGTCTGGCAACTTTTGAGAATATTTCGTTCTCAGTCGGACAGTTTCGGGTAATGGTCGGTATCGGTGTATCCAGTCAAATGTCGTCGTTATCATTCGAACAGCTGCGGTTAATGGTCGGAATGTTTCATGTTACTTAGCCAGCTAGCCAGCGACTAGCTCTCTTTTTACAGAGCCGATAGCAATAGCACAAGTGTTTCTGATCCTTTCGATTGTTAAAACCATTGAAGCATTAGCCTGTGACAAGCGTTCTCGAACGACGAAAGGATTGTGGCAGGGACAGGGACAGGGACAGGGACAGGGGCAGGGGCAGGGCAGGGCAGGGCAGGGCAGGGGCAGGGGCAGCGTGAGTCTTAGCCTTTTCCAGGCGTTCAGATAATAAACGGGGCGCGAGATTACCGGCAGAAAGAGGCGATGGCACACTGATATGTGTATCCCCGTGATATGTCAATCCCCATACACATATCACAAGTGATACGTGTATCCACGGTGGGGATACACCAAACACTGATTACCCGCAAAATGGCGTCAAATACATTAGACTGAGGCGAGAGTCGGATTGTCAATAGTGGATTTTACGGCTGAGAAGTGTAGATTTATGTTAGAGTTAAATCGTCGGCCTCATTTGGTTGGTTTATGTTGCAAGTAAAGAAATCCCCGGTAATAACAGTTCGCTCAAAACATGAGCGAAGTGGAAACATTCAACCGCATAACATCGCTGCTGAACAAAGTACACTTCAAACGTTGAACAGCGCGTAATTAAAAGTGTTTACGAGCGCCGTGCCACAACCTCCGGCGGTAACGAGCATTCGATTGCACAGAGCGAAAAAACCAACTGGAAAACATGAACAAAACTGTGTTTGGTCACACGCTATGTGAGTTGTGTGTTTAGCGATTAAAAATGCACGAAATTTGAAGCTCGAGCGGGGGATGCACAATCTGTGAGCCAGCGAGGCATGCGAGGCAGACGTGCGAGGCATCTAAAAACAGGCAAGGCATAAACAACTCATACCCAGTTCTCTGTTTTTTACTGTTCGTTCGCGTGTGCTGGCAAAATACAGTTCTCCAGTCACCAATAATCGTAGAAGGATCCATCGTGTTTCCTTGCCAAATAATGTAATGGAGACGGCGTTTAAAAAGGCAATCTCCGTTCGGTTTGCTTCTTAGTGCCACGAGTCAATCATCAGCTTCCATGACATCTTCCAGATAAGTGAAGTGCCGAGTTCATGGCGAGAAAGATCGCTATAACTAGGATTTGACTGATTTGACTGCCGTCCTCTGATCAAACGTGAAAATTCTTCCCGTTCAGTCTTGAAAATAAACTTTTCGCATGGTCGAATTCTTCCTTTAATAGATGACTTCCATACGACGTCTTTCAACGCTCAGATTTAACAAAAGAAGATATGAGCCTGCAATACATAAGCTTACGTCTAAAAAAACACTATAAATGGCGGATGATCGAGGGAATGGCGTTGTGTACGTAACATCGCAGGTAAATTCGCTACAACTTTTCCCCATAACTTCATATTAAAATAAAATTTAGACGAGAAAATAATTTTTTCATTTCCTTCTTTATTTTAGCAAAATCAGTGGTAAAGTAGCAACCATTAGCCTTTTTATTTCGTAATAGTGACGGTGAAAACTAGTCTCAAATTTGCGACTCCTCCAAAGCCCTGATGTTTTCTTCATGCCTCGCACGTCTGCCTTAAATGCATCGCATGCGGCGCATGTTTTGTTCATGCCTCGCACGTCTGCCTCGCATGCCTCGTATGCCTCGCTGGCTCGCATATTGTATACACTCCACCGAGTGTTACATAAATTTGAAAGTTAGAACCGAATAATGCAGTGCGTCCATACATACATACTTCATTTATTTATACACGGTAAAATTTGTTCGCAATTAATGAAAGTTATTAGCGAATAATTGGCGGCACGGGCTGAGTGTTTTGACCGTAAAGTGCCGGAGAAACAAAGTTACCCGCCGCAGTTCTTTTCTCCATTCTTTTGGCAAGCTCTCTAAAGGGCTTCCAAGCACGATTTCACACCTTCCACTCTTCGCTGCAGTCTCGACAAAATCTTCATCTAGTCCGATAGCCATCGCGGCTACTCCAAGTTTATCTGTTCCACTTGATCTTTCATTATCGCTATGAACGCTTTCCAAAATATTTTGTGTTTTTCCAAAATAGCATTTTCCGCAAGAAATGGGCTCATTATGGGTAAATTCGAACGGGATTCCGCAAAAAAACGCCTTTTTCTTGAATTCTCTTACAATCGAGACATCATAGTCGTAATATTAGCGAAATAACACGGAAGCAATGAGTTTTTGAGATCACAAGTTTATTGCAAAACTTACGGATACATAAATTGCTCTTATATTAAAACGCAAAAATATGAAGTACTTTGCGGACTGTTAAGTTTTCTGGAATTTTATAAACAAAAAGGATGCCATTTTCACAGCCCTTACAAAAAAGTTCAGTATATGTATACATATTTGTCGGATGGCAGACATATAAACACATAAATCTTCGATTTTTATTCGAAATATTCATCAATGCACAGAAAAACCAATGTTTCAGAGGCATGTGAGCCACTGTTACAACAAAAACAGATCAAAAGGAGATTACACCACTTAACTCAGACACTATCTGGACACTGCATTTCAAAATTAGAACCCATGCTGCAGAAATTCTGCGGCCTCAAATGACCCATGCTGCAGAAATTCTGCAGCCTCAAATGACCCATGCTGCAGAAATTCTGCGGCCTCTAATGACCCATGCTGCAGAAATTCTGCGGCCTCCAATGACCCATGTTGCAGAAATTCTGCGGCCTCTAATGACCCATGCTGCAGAAATTCTGCGGCCTCTAATGACCCATGCTGCAGAAATTCTGCGGCCTCTAATGACCCATGCTGCAGAAATTCTGCGGCCTCAAATGACCCATGCTGCAGAAATTCTGCGGCCTCTAATGACCCATGCTGCAGAAATTCTGCGGCCTCCAATGACCCATGTTGCAGAAATTCTGCGGCCTCTAATGACCCATGCTGCAGAAATTCTGCGGCCTCCAATGACCCATGCTGTAGAACTTCTGCGGCCTCAAATGACCCATGCTGCAGAAATTCTGCAGCCTCAAATGACCCATGCTGCAGAAATTCTGCGGCCTCTAATGACCCATGCTGCAGAAATTCTGCGGCCTCTCATGACCAATGCTAAAGAAATTGTAATGTGTACTTAACTCCTAACGGTCGTAAGATTTTCAGGAACATAAAAATATGATGCTCTACCATTTTCAAGGTTCTAAGGTCAAATTGACAAAACTGTGAACAACAGAAACATTAATAATTTATGAAATGTGCATTGTTTCATGAGGGGAAACCAATCAGGTGCAAGATAATAAACTAAAAGCCACAACAGCCATTATCCTTGTTTTCTATTTTCTTGTGGTTTAATATTGCATGTGATTGTTCACAACACAGCATTCCAAACATACAGTATTTTGGTATTCATGTTTTTTGTCAGTTTCACATAATAACCTTTGAAGAAGGCAAAGGAGCAACACTTTCATTGAGGACTCCAGCAGGGTAATTCCAAAGTGATGCATATCATAATGAATACATGTATTTCTCCAGGCTCTATTCTTGCATGTTTTTCTGTTTGGCTCTTCACACTGTTGGCCTCTTTTTCTGCATCTTTGACTGGAGGAATAACCAAGGCAGTCACCAACTTTTCAGGATCCCTTTTTGTACAGGCCTACAAAGCAAAATTGAATGCTAAACATCACCAACAAAATTTGAACTCATTGAACTACAGTGGATACCGCTTATTGGAGTATACATGTGGTTCATGTAGGGAAGAGGGTCTGGACTAATAAGAAAGTCGTATGAACCCATGATCCTATTTTAAAACAATAAGTGCTTAAAAAGCTTGTGTGTCTACTGCCATAATCTTATCTTTTATTTTCTGGGTGAAAAGAAATATATGGTTGGACATTGGAATAATATTGTAATATCACTTTGAACCAAGTGTGAGCACAGGTACATGTAGCTATGTATAAAATTGAGGATTGTCAAAAACGCCCGGCAACCGGTGATACTTTGACAGTTGCCCACTACAATTCTTTGGTAGAAACAAAAGTGAAGGGAAAAATAGGGCGTTTTTAACTTTCAAAACCAAGAATTGAGTGCTTCGCATTTTGGAATTGTGTATAAGAAAAGAAAACATGACAAAAAAAAAGCATCCAAATTATTGTTGCAAAATGATTACATGTTGTTTATTTTTGTTCCCTGTGCACTTGCTTGAGATTGATGTACAGTGTAGATAAAAATGTTATTGCTGAGGAAGTTAGTAAAGAAACTTTATTATTCCTTGATGTCAAAAGAATGATTTTAAACAAACACTTTATAACCTGGTTATGCGGCTTCTATGCTTAGTCTCAGAGCCGGTCTGCACCATATGCTTATTTGGATTATTTGTTTTCGCTGATTCTATGATTTAGGATCAAACTGAATATTTCATATAAACTAGATTGGAAAAGAACATTGAACTGGCTCTTTGAGTCATTTGCCCTTACAATCCACCATAATTCATTTCAGAGTGATAGAGTCCTGAGTAACTTAATACAAATGGCAAACTTTTAATGCAATCTAGCCATATGAGGTGGCAATGTATTTATAAATCCCTCTTGAAATTGGTTCTTTTGTGATGTATTGGCATGATGTGCACATGGCTGAAATTTGATTTTTTGGGTGTCCTGCGACAGCTATTGTTACGTAAGGATTTACAACCCAATGACTAAGTGGCGTCGCCTCTTCGAGGCAGTAGCCACAAAAATGAAATGAGGGCCTACAAATAGATTGTAATGGGTCACATTTAACTTTGCTACTTTCATGCTCCTAGACAGGAAGTCAAAGTTTGCCATACAATGAAGAGTAGAGAAGAAAGACAGCATTTTTTCAATTCTTTTGTGTTACTGAATGCTAGATGGTTGGTATATTTAGTCATCTTCACTGAATTTTAATTCAATCCATTCTATTTTATATAAAACTAATGCCTGCCATGAATACATGTAAATCAATGCAAGCTTTTGACATCATTTTTTTGTATTCTAATTTATTGCATGTAACTGACACGTGCAGTGAGTCTAAATCTTTGCACATGCCCTTGATCATGCAATGTTTGATTGTGAATATATGAATATCATATATTTGAACTGCAGATTAAAGAATTAAGTGAAAATGAAGCTTGACAGAAATTCAGGCTTGTATGCGAGTTGAAACCATGACCTCTGCAATACCAGTGCAGTACTCTACCAACTGAGCTAACAAGCTAACTGGGAGCAGGGTTGTTAGCTCAGTTGGTAGAGCACTGCGCAAGTATCGCAGAGGTCAAGGGTTCAACTACCCTGGGTGCCAGAGGTTATTTTTTTTGTTTCCGTATAAACCTGAATTTCTTCAGGCTATATTTTCACTACTGCCTAAGTAGCGTTTTTAACTTCAATGATCACTCACATCTTCAGTGTATTTATTAATTACAAAAAGGTCAATCAGTGGAATGCCCATCAAACCTTTCGTCGACATAGATTTGAAACTACTAAGAGATTGCAGTCCTCAATCAATGACTGATAAAGGAAATCCTGACAAAATAAATGTACTAGTCTAGATGAACATCCACTTGGATAACAGTAGCCAAATTCTAATAACACATGAGATAAGCTGAATTCCTTGAACTCCCTTTCCAACTGATTAGCAATTGGAATGAGACAGGAATTATGGAAAAATTAGGTGTTCTGCCATCGAGCACGAGCAAGATAAAACTCCATACTTTTGCCTGCTTATATTTAAATATTTGCTGCCTTTTTTAGTCTCGTGTATTCACAGAAACATAATTTTAAATGTTTCGCCAACGCGATTGTAGAAACAAAGCTTTTATGGGACGTTAAAAAAGCTTCGTAATGATGCGGCCTTTAACCATGCTGTCAAGTCACACAAATGGGGCGCTCATTTCAAGTCGTTACATGTATGTTTGGAGTACAGGGTTTGAAACGAACAAAGTCACACACATCAAAAACGAAACTATGCCTATTAGGAACCTTACGGGTACTCACCAATGCAAATACTCCCAATACTACTCCTTCGAACTTGACCGGTCCTCTTGCTCACTGGATCAGTTCCCTAAAGGGAGCACGCATCTGTTGATTGACATCGAGATAATCTTTTACCACGATCGGAGTAACTGCAGAATATCTGGTAACTGGACCTAACTGGACCGGTAACTTGATAACTGGACCTCGATTCCCCAATCAACAACAACGTATTCGTAGTTCTGTTTAGAAACTTGTGGCAAATTATACTCTACAGTCGATATGTCCGCGCCGAAAGATGAAATGAAATGTCTCACCAAGAGCGCGTCGGTATCTGGCGGAGCTTTGATGACAGTTGACACTTCTATAGGCGGTTAGCTTCAGAGATGAAAAGGTGCCAACTGCACTTCCGAACCAACGCGGCTTCTCTGAGATTGGCTGCCATTTCAAAGTGTGAAATTTTTTGTTCGTTACGCAGTTTCAAAAACATGAAGCTTATGAAAGAGCCACAGTCAACTCAACAGGGCTTTGTTGTGGCCTCCGACATATTTCTCCAACCAAGGAATACAGTTTCAACAGGACAAGATTTTTATCCGTAAACTGCTTTGTGGCAGGCGTCATTTTTGTTTCCACAGAAAGCAGAAAAGCTGGGAACGAGGTAACAGTTTAACCGCGTGACCGAGTCTGCGTGACCACGCTTCACATGGCGGCTCTGAGCAAAAGGTGATAGGAAAGTCCTCTGATTCTGCTGGAAATGAAACATCATTTATCTACAAAAAACTATTTTTTGAAACGTTCCCGAACTTTATTTCGTGTCTACAAGCGCTTTGTTCGCCTTCAAGCTGTTGGGAGCTTCATTATTTGCGGTTTTGCTGGATCGCTGCCTACATCGTGGCATCGATGGAGGAAACGTCGAGGAAACGACAATTCAAGGATAATGGTTGCCCTCGTATTTGAATCAATGGAACTCAACACAACATCAAAAAGGTGAACGTGAATAACATCGATGCAGTTAACGTTTAGGTCAGCATTATGAATCAACGTCATTGTGCTCTCGTGACAACGGTTGAATCAGTGGAAAAGAGCTTCAGCCCCTTTTCTTCCCAATTAACTCAAGCGACCTCTTGGAGCTAATGGAGAGAGATCCAACCTACTCCAAAAGTGAGTGTCATACGACTAATGCTATAATAAGAATAAATTAAGAGTACCTCACAAATTTATGTGTCTAGGTAAGCTGATAGCCATTCATTTGGCACCAAGCTAAGGCCTTGTAGTAGCGTGCATTTATTAGCAGCTATTTGTGAGATATCCTTGTCACTCCAAGCCACATCCCACAAGCTTCACCGTTTTAGTAGTTCCAATATGAAGTGAAGTGCTGCCCTGTACAGTCACCTTTGCCTATATCTAATCAAGGCTGTGTTCTGGTGGCGCCCTAAGGCAACTAGCTAATGTTTGGGTGAACTCTGATGACTGCTAAAAATTATTTGTTGCCCAGCCGGGCACTCCTGTAAGTCCAGTGTGCAACACAACAGGCCAAAGTTCTTCTAACACACTGGCATTGGTTTATTGTGTTAATGAAGTATGGCAGAAAAAAAAAATTTGTTCTACAAACATTTGCACATTCGATAAGATTCATAGCTGTTGGAAAAATTTGTTGAAGTTTCGATGATTTTAGAACATATAGCACAATCTTCTCTTACACGTTTATACAAACTGTGCAAGTCGCACAAATCCGCGCAGGCTGGCATCTCTTCGCATTGATCTTGCCATAAACTTTGTTATGCAAATTTAGTTTGAAGTTTGTTACAATTTGAATTTATTCACTTTGCATTTGCTATGTTTACAAAAATGTAAACAAGGCCATCATATATCCATCCAATATCATAATAGCATGATCAGAATTACTGAAAGTACCAGTATTCATCAGTGCAGAACCTCTTGCTGGGCAGGTTACATGTATAATAAATTCTGTTTGGTCGCCTTGCTCAAGTATTTACTTGCTTCATTCGTCTCGACCGTTGAAGCAGTTCGCCTTCACATGGTCCATTCACCTTGTTGGGCAAGTAATAATTCAGTTTGTTTGCCTTGGTGTGCAATTTACTCGATTCATTAGCTTTGTTGGGCAAATAATTCAATTTGTTTGCCTTGGTGGCAATTGACTAGATTCATTTGTCTCGTCACCCAGGGAGACTTTGTACATATTAGGGGCCTGGGAACTGCTAACAAACAATGACACAGCAAAATGGATAACTTCAAGATCGAGATTCAGGACAGGATTAGAAAGCTATCCTGTGCAGGCAGCAATTAAGATTGCTTGCATAATTAATTATGGGTCAAGGGCATCAGCCAAGTCAATGTCATGTCCAGGTTACATCACAGCAAAACAATGGACCCTTAACCCAAACAATCAAGTTACACAATATAGAACTGACACAATAGAATGCCATAGAATTAACTTGCCATGTTAAGAAATGTTGTATCCACATATCCACATCTCCACCCAGGATGCAAGACTAACTTTCCAGCTTACTAGCCCTGTGGCTAAGTGACAGGTTTGATTCACTAGCCAGACTTGTTTACCAGAAATTAATCCTGTCAAGCAGCTTCAGTTAGGTTTTTTTTTTTCAACAACAGTACTGATGTGCAACTTATTAGAACTAGGTATGTTTTACATTCATAAATTAAATTCTTTAAAATACCTTAAAGAGACAATATGGTTACAAATTTAACATAGCTACAGTGTATGGACCAAACTAACTTTTGAATTGGATGTTAGCATGTTTCTTTACCCCAGTTAAGTCCAAAATTCTTACATCAGGCACACAACAGTCTCTAAACACAGCAGTTTAAATACAAAAAACAATACATGTACTGTTACAAATGCAAAATGTGATCTGGGTTTTAAGGGGCTTCAAATAAAATAACTCACTAGAACAGAGACACATTACTGGCATGCAACGTTTTGCAGACATTTTATTGGAACTATGCAATAAAATTTCATGTGCCAAATTAAAAAAGAAAAACTACAATTTTTCTACTTGTCAGTGGTTGCTAAGCTTAGCATCTGCATTTGTGTTGTTTGCCTATTTTTGAGCTGTACTGTAAGTGTTTCTACAGTGGAGACACCAAGTGTTAACATGAAGTCACACAAGATCCTGTTAAGACAAGAATTACCTCTTTCATGGCAGGCTGTTTGGACAGGGAAAATGAGGCAAATCTCAATGACCAGAAGTAAATTAGGGAAATGTAAATTGTTTGTTCACTTGCACAACTCAATTTCCCTTTGTGATACATTTGAAAACAATTGTCATTTGGTTTCCCTCTGGTCCTCTAGTGCTTGGAAGTTTTTACTAGTCTGTGGCTAGTTTGCTACCATTAGTCTCTAGCCCTGTCCACCACTCTCCTTTCGTCTATGAAAGTAGAATTAATACCATGTACTCCTGACAACAGAGCATCCCCAAGCAATTTTTGAATTGTATCCTATACTTACATCAGCTTTTCCACTTAGTAATGCTCCCCCACTCCTCACCTCTCCCTCTGAAAACAACTTGGAAAGAAATACATACTCAAGGGGCTTAATTATGCGATTTTCATTAATATTTCAGATATACACTGGACAGTATAGAAACCCCAGAGAAAGCAAGCACCATTCAAGATGATAGATGATTTTCTTGCAACTCTGGAAGTTGGCAGCTTTGTGGCCTTGAATTTTGACAATTATGACAAGGAACCAGTCATTGGCAAAGTCCTTTCAATGGAGGAGAACCACTTCCAAGTGAATTATTGGAAAGGAACATACTTAGGCAAGTGATCTCCTCAGCATCTTCCACAAAGAAAAGCAGAGCCTCAGCCATGGATGGAAAGGCTTCCTAAAACATGCAGTGTGTAGTTCTTTGGATCCCAGTAAAACTAAGTTGAACTTTTTTCAAATAATTTTATGTAACCCAGGGTAATTTACAAACAAAACATTGTCATTGACTGAGGACTGTAAGACAAAGGAGTGGAACTGGTAATTTTGTAAAATTAATGTTCTTTTAAAAAAATATTAATAATTAATAATTTGAACTTGTGTGGGAAGGAATCTTAGATGATATTAATTATATGTCTTCAAGTCATCCAAGAATTTGTGCATTTTTGATAACAGAAAGTAAGGTGTGAGACACCAAACATTTCTGAAAATTTCTGATCATTTAGGTCTGCAGAATTTCTGCAGCATCTGATCATTGAGGGTGCTGCAGAATTTCTGTGGCATCTGGTCATTTAGGGGCTGCAGAATTTCTGTGGCATCTGGTCATTTAGGGGCTGCAGAATTTCTGCGGTATCTGGTCATTTAGGGGCTGCAGAATTTCTGCGGCATCTGGGCATTTAGGGGGTGCAGAATTTCTGCGGCATCTGGTCATTTAGGGGGGTGCAGAATTTCTGCGGCATCTGGTCATTTAGAGGATGCAGAATTTCTGCGGCATCTGGTCATTTAAGGGGTGCAGAATTTCTGCAGCATCTGGTCATTTTAATAAGGGGTGCAGAATTTCTGCGGCATCTCATCATTTTGGGGGGTGCAGAATTTCTGCGGCATCTGGTCATTTAGAGGACGCAGGATTTCTGCGGCATCTGGTCATTTAAGGGGTGCAGAATTTCTGCAGCATCTGGTCATTTTAATAAGGGGTGCAGAATTTCTGCGGCATCTCATCATTTTGGGGGGTGCAGAATTTCTGCGGCATGTGGTCATTTATAGGGGATGCAGAATTTCTGCGGCATCTGGTCATTTTAATAGGGGGTGCAGAATTTCTGCGGCATCTCATCATTTAGGGAGCTGCAGAATTTCTGCAGCATCTGATCATTTAGGGGGTGCAGAATTTCTGCGGCATTGACATCCACCTATCATCCTATGGTCCACAGATTTTTTGTAGGATTCAACTCAAATGATTATCATGACAGTGATGACATTCGATTTTCTCGGACATGCTCCACGTTGCAGAAATAAATAAGTCCTTTTAGTTGATCCTTAAGAAACGTCCGTGAAAACACACTAATTTCAACGTTTCTTAAAAATCTGCCGACAAAAACCATAGATTTATCTTAAAAAAAGCTATTTTGGAAAAACACAAAATATTTTGGAAAGCGTTTATGAGAGGAGTAACCAGGATAATTGTCGAAACAGGTCCTGGATATGAGTGGAAAGACCTGAAAAATCATACTCTTTCCGAAACGCCAGTGTTGGTAGGATCGCGAAAACATCTCCCCCAGCGACAAGATTCTCCACTGAGACAATTTTCCTGCCCTTCGCGTAGCAAAACAATGTTGGGAAAGTTGTTCAGTATGTTGTTTACTACCATTTGGAACTTTGCGTGACATGTTTGACCTGATCCGCAATGTTTCCTCTGATCGCGTTTCTTATCCACCTTAGTGTTGACAGATACTTTCAAAATTGACCGATCAGAGGGTATACCAGATTCTGGTATAGCGGAACGACCGTCCGTCCCAAGCCCCCCTCCATTTTTCGCCGCCTTATTTTCGCACAGTGATATGTGTATCCCCATACACATATCACTAGTGATATGTGTATCCCCTTCTCATATTTCTTCAGTGTTTTGTGTATCCCCCGTACTCTCCCAGGAGACACAAATCCCTAGTGTTTCGGGTATCACCTCCAAAACAAATAACGATTTCGCGAGAAATTCGCAAAGAAATAAAACACGAAGAGCGGAGATGAACATTGTAAACCATAGCATCTTAAATAGACTTGACCATCAGGATGTTGCGGGAAATGCGCAAATTACCGGCGAGCGATGGATTCCGCAAAATATGGAAACCTTTTGCTAGACGTGAAAAACCAGGTTTACCCTGAAGGATTTACGAAACAAGACAAAATGATATTGCGAAGATTTGCCAGAAAGTTCGAGTATGACTCGGAGTTAGAATCCTGGTTTACTACTTTTCACACGTAACGCTTCTGAAGGACAAGAATGCAGACGCTCGAGCGAGTGTATACAATATGCGAGCCAGCGAGGCATACGAGGCATGCGAGGCAGACGTGCGAGGTATGAACAAAACATGCGAGGCATGCGAGGCATGAAGAAAACACCAGGGCTTGAAATAACAATATGGAGGAGTCGCAAATTTGCGACTAGTTTTCACCTTCACTATTACGCAATATAAAGGCTAGTATTGGCTACTTTACCACTAATTTTGCTAAAATAAAAAAAAATGAAAAAATTATTTTGTTTCTCGTTGAATTTTATTTTAATATGAAGTTATGGGGCAAAGTTGTTGCGAATTTACCTGCGATGTTACGCACACAACGCCATTCCCTCGATCATCCGCTATTTATAGCGGTTTCTTCCCCTTGCAGTGTTCACGTTCAAGATCGGCCTTGAGTAGCCCGTGACAAGAAAAGCTACCACCCTCGTCTTAAAAAAGGGCTTCCTGCGGCTATTTGCAGCTTGCCAGATCTGAATACCTTTTTCTTGGGAGCGGGTACGTTAAGGCTGGTTTTCATATGATAGCAGACGATCGCGGATCGCACATCGCAAAAAATTCTGTAATCGTCTGCGGTCATATGGAAACACACTTCTGCAATCGTTTACGATCACGATCACGATCACGAGAACCATGTTCTATCTTTTGCGATCGTCTGCGATCGTCTGTTATCAATTGCGATCCTGCGATGATATGAATACCAAAGTTCTGCGATCTGCGATCGAAATTTATCCCATAATATTTGTAATTCCGACAACGCGCGTGTACATTTGACATTTCCGCTGACCGAACTGTATGGCTACAGTCGGCTTTGCGATCGTTTGCGATCGTCTGCGATTATAAGGATACAGCTTTCTTTGCGATCGTCTGCGATCATATGGAAACCAGCCTTTACTCAATGGAATTTGATCTTTCACGCTGTGGTGGTTTGTAATTAAGGGTTGTCAATCAAGTGGCCAAGTGGGGCGCCGGTCCCAAGCCCCCTCCATTTTTCGCCGCTTTATTTTCGACTCGCTCTGCCAGTACTAAAGCGCTCCGTTTACAATCTGAACGCCTGGAACACCTCCACCTCTCTACGCGGTTCACTTCTCCTGAAATAAATCTTTCATGAGACCCCAATAAAGGACTAGCCTGTGTGCAACAAAGAAAATAGGAGACGCCTGCACGCAGGTTGATCGAGAGCTTGCTCCCAGGCTATAGGGGAATCCTTGTTTACAATATTTGCTTCATTAGCATGAACAATTCAGTTTCTGATGGAACTACAAAAAAATCAGTTCTGAATATTGAAAGATCATAGTATGAATAACTCTGCCAATGATTATGACCCTCATGTATTGAATACTTTTCGTGCAACACGGGTTTAAAAACAATTTTTTTGCAAAGAATGTGAGCTCATTAGCACTTTTCCCACACAGAAATTTTGCAGTTTTTGGAAGACATTATTTCCTTGAATACTACACCTAAAGAGCTAAAACTTTCACAATGTATTAAATTTCACTAGCTCTTTAGCTGCCTGGAGTGAAATCACATATAACATGTTTTCTTCTGTAAGCAAAGCCGTATGCAAATGAGCAAAAATGTAAAGATTGACGTAAGCATGAATCCCCCTATTAAAGCATTTAAGGTGATCCCATCACGAATTCACTAATAGCATTTTGCATGGTGTGCACAGTGCTTCTTTCTCTTGTTTCGAAGTAATACATGAATCGATGCTGTCTCGTGGGGGTACTAATTTATCACTACTTTGACAGGAGACATAATAAACTCAAACTTACAAAGACTCTGGACAGATGTCAGGCTTATCCATCCGGTAGCCTTCCTTAAGACGCTTCAATATCTCCGTGTGACTTAGCAGTGGGTACAGCGAGCCACCTGGAATTAGTCAATGTCGTCGTGTAAGAACATCTCTTCAATTCTGTTTAAAAAAATATGCTCCTCAAAACTTTATTAAAAAGGCTTGTGGTTATTCCAAGGAAGTTAACACAAATGTTGTGACCTAACACAAGACGAGCTAAATTTAAGAAAATTATGCACAAATAAGTGATAGTTAAATAAGAAACAATTATTCAATGAAATGGAGTTGAATAGCAGTCGATAAGGGTAAGCATCTGCCACTATTCATGTCCTTAACAATAAATTGCCTTCTCTTGGACATCTCAACCAGGCTACTGGGAAATGGATTAAAAAATCCTTCTGCCAAACAAGTGGAAAAAAAACTTGCCGCCAAAATCAAGGACTGTGCTTGAAGAATTGCTGGGATATGAATGGCAAATACTGTGCAGAGTTTGAGCAGCTAACAACCAGAGGGAACAAAAAAAATTAATAGACTGCCTTAGTAGAGACTAAAAAATTACCAAGAGTTCCAATTTCCCACATGACAACTCCATAAGACCATCTGAAATTGACAGAAAGGAATAAAAGTGTAAGAGTCTTATGATAACAATAAAGTCAGATAATTACCTTAATTTCACAAACCTGGGTCACTTAAGTCACTCACAGTCCCTATCTTACAAAATAATGTTTGCGAATGTTGGAAAAGGGGGCATTGAACAATTTCGATGAAACTTCCGTCTATAATTTCAATAGTATAATGGGGGTGAGGGGGATCCCAGCTGGGGCTCCAAAATCACTGAAAATTAATCTTGTTGTTAAGGGTGGAATTTGAATCCAAAACACCACATGGAAAAACCATCAAGACTAATTTGTGCGTAGGCTTTCTCCTATATAAACCTTCCCGCATCAAATTGTACCTCCGTCTCGGTTCAAAAGTAAATGTTCCAACTGCAGATAATTTATTAGGATCTGCAAGTGCATTGTCTGGGACTAAGTTTGGTCAAAATTTGAAGGGAAAACTCAGGAAAACTCTTACCTGAAACAGCAAGTTATGATTTGCGGGAACAACACAAAATTGGGGTCATCGAGCTCATTTTTAAGTTACGAATCATTATTTAAAGCTGAAATTAGCGTATTTGTAACAGGTTATAGTGTTTCTATGGTAACCTAGTGGGAGAAACCTTCATAACTTGCTCACCAATGATTGTGCATTTGCTTCACTTTGATACCACTATAAAGGTAACATTAGGTACAAATATTGGTAATTATGATCCATAAATGCGCAAAAGCTGAAACGAAAAGTGCTGGAAACCAGTGTTAGCCTCCTTAAATTTGTCTCATTTGTTTTTGGCACTTTTTAAAACATGTTTTCCAGTCACACCCACACAAAATGAAATGCACGCATTGTACATAAATATTCAGAGAGCGAAAATAGAGGGAATAAGTGAAGAAATCTTACTGGTGTGTGAAAAGAAAATTAGGAGCCACCATGCATTCCAAACTGTTAATCCACGCGACATTTATGATGCCTAGGTTAGGGATACATTCCATGGTATGTCTGCTCCATGTATGATGTGGCGCGACTCGACTTACCACATTACATAATTATGTAGTAGGAATGTGCAAAACCAGTTGGGAAGAATGTCCCTATAAAAGATCAGTAATCAATCAGATGTAATACATACACATCACTCTTGACACTGAAGATCTCTCCAAAGATTGACTCAGGAGCCATCCACTTGATTGGCAGTTTCTTCTGCTTCTTGCCTTCGTATACCTCACTGTGCAACTGTCGCATCAAACCGAAGTCACCAATCTTGAGTTTTTTACTGTGTCCCACGAGAATGTTCCTTGCTGCTAGATCCCTGTGCACAAGACCCTTCTCAGAAATATACCTCTGAAAAATAACCAACAAGTACCGGTGTTTACACTAACTAGATCAAAGTACTAAGTTATGTTTCTAAATGACAGCCATCTTGGGTCTGCCATCTTGTGTATGTGGATTGTCCAAATTGCTCAGAAGACCACTAAAAGAGACTAAAATATAATCAAGGCCTATGAAAAAGCACTGAAGTAATAAGAAAACACGACAGTCATAGCAACACTGACCACTGTTTTGTTGTTTAAGAACAAGAATTGGTGTAACTTTCACTGGAAAACTCGGTTGTCAACTTGAACTTACCAAAGTTCAGGTAGCATCAGTTGACTCGTCACACCCAATTGTTCTCAAAATATTTTCCAGGGAGGCACCAAATTTTAATGGCACTTGGACTACAACCCCACCACAACCCCAAGTAGAGATATGTTTAAATCAGTCAATATCTGACTACATGTACAACCAGTCAATGCGTAATTGCGTGTTGCATCTCTTCATCAAAAAACAAACAAATGGTTTATCGCAGCACGGTAACCATTGGAGTGCTTCACTGAAAGAGAATAATTATGAAATTCGCCTCTTGCCTCTTCAAGGCAGTGTGAAACCAATGAGCGGTATCACAGCAACTCCAGCAATGGCTCAGTTATGAAAGGCTACACACTGATGTCCCTAAACAGCTGATTTTATAAGAGCTATTTTGTGAAACATAGATTATTGTGTACTGACCCACTGAAATCTTACCATCACACTGTTATAAACAATGCTTATTTGGAAAATGCTATCTGGCCTGACTCTGTTAAATATAGGACCTATAGTAGATGGGTTTAATTTGTGGATGTCAATGGAATTAGATCGGATAATATACTTTTGTTAGTGGCTAAGGCCTCCAGAAAAATCCTATATGTTACATATATTTTTGATTTACGTACCATGCCTTTTGCAATCTGCCAGGCAAATTTCAGAACATCAAGTGACTCAAATGAGTCGCAATCTTTATCACATTCATAATCACTCGTCTGTGTAGGAGCTTCTGTGCCTTCAGCTTGGTCTGATGCCGAAAATACAATCAATGGTATTGTACAGGTATGTTTATTGTTGTCATCAACATCCTGTTGTTCTTGTTCAGAGGTGGAGGGACGGGTGTAAAACACCTCTGGTTTCTGTACTTCTAGATCTGCTCCCTTTTCCTGAAGGAAAGTAAATTAACAAATCAGAACATACAATGTAAAGCATGACTGCACAATGGTTCACTGATCTGATTTTAAGCAAAAATTTTTTCACTTTCCTTGCTGAGGTTTTGAACTGGACATGACAAACGCAATTAATTTAAATTCTAGTCAACACCACTTTTCTATTTTAAACACAAATCATCACTGTTGAGGGGAAGGAATGCAGCTGTCTGAAGAGTAAGGACACTGTGCACAGCTTGCTACAGCAATTGAAGGGCTGAAAGCGAAACTATCGTATGTGACGGTCTGTGTGAATGTACTTTAGGCCCGGGTTTTTTCGAAACCGAAGCGCGCAACAGGAAAAAAAAAGAAAAAAAAAAAAGAAATACAGGGCAATGTTCTTTGACAAAAATGGAGTCCACATGTCAAAATTCAGCCAATGCGACGTTAAATCGTCACATACGATAGTTTCGCTTTCAGCCCTTCAGTTGCTGATTGACTTTCTATGAAAGACATACACCATGTCAACTTAGTTGACATGCATGACACTTGCAATCCATACCATTCTGACTTGAAAGGTGACACAAATCCTGGACTTAATATATTACTTGAATTTTTTTAATTACCGGTATATTCATTTATTGTCATTGTCAACGCCATTGGGACCACATGTGCGCATTAAAATTTTTATTTCTAGTTAAAGTTTTAGAAATTTTTTATTATGGAGATGAACTACTAAAAATAATTACAGATACAAATGTAAATAAGAAACAAAATGGACTTACAGATACAAAAACAAATTGAATATGAATAAAATAACAAAGAGATTGCAAAATCCCCCCCCCCAAAAAAAAAGCCGCAAATGAAAAACGTTCAAGTAGTAGATAAGGAAACAATTTGCACTTTAATAAATTATGAGGATGGCGGGAATAGCATAAGCTAATCCCCATTTTTTTTATAGTGGAATGAAACTGTGTCTTTTACTTCAACTATACTTATCATGACAATTCTATATTTTGTTTCCTAACTCTTCTACAATATACCTGATCACCGGCTCTGTTCTGTTCCTTTGTTCCTGCATACCATTCCTCATTATTGGCAACAAGGCCAGCTCCCAGGGTAGAACCACTTAACTGTAAAAGTATAATCAGAATATGTGAATAATATATTATTACTCGGGATACTGTAAGTATACCGAGTTATAAAATGTGTTAGATTTCAGTCTTTTTTTTTTCCTGCGCAGCAAAATGCACAATACAATTACGTGGTCGTGTTTTGATTAGGCAATGCACAATAGAAGGCAAGTGACTCATAAATCTCTTTCTATTCTAGCCTGCGTAGCTGGCGGTTTTGTCGGAGAGCGCGCAAAGTTTTTCATTGCCCTCCGCCCCATTCTCCTCGAGGGTTCACCGCTTGCTCGAGCGCTCCCCGAAAAAACCGCCAGTTATGCAGGCTATTTCTGTGTACCCTTTGTGTTGGACTGTCTTACTTGGATAATTGAGAATGTTGCGATATGTTTGTAAAGTTGTGAAGACTTTCATCCAGTAGAGTTTGTCCGCGTGAAAAGGTTTGCCGAATTTTAGACAAGGTTGGAAACCTCGCACGTGCTGTGAGCATTGACTCAAATTAGAACGTTGTGACAGTTCTATATTTAGAAAATCGCAATTTGTTTTTTCATGTAATTTGATCCGGATGATATCACAATTCGATCGTTGTGACAGTTCTATATTTAGAGGCAAGTTTTGCGAATTTTTGGTTTTCACGTGACGTCAGGAAAAACTAAAATTAAACATTTATATTTTTACCTTCATCAGGCAAATGACACTTTAAGAATATATCTTCTGGCCTGTTTTCAGCCAAGTAACACGCTTTGTTTTGAAAATAGAGCGGTTTGAATTTCGAGTTTTTTTTACAATGCGTGACATCTGGATTGCTTCTGAGAAACATGTCACATACACGGGAACGATTCGCCTTGTGTTTTCAAGTTTTGAATAACCAATATGTTAAGAGAAGTGTCTATGCGAATGTTTTCAAGCTTAGCAGAGAGAAAAAAATGTTTTGAGAGAGCCAAAGTAAACTCCAGACGTTGCCACTTAATTTAGAAGTAAACAACGACAGCTGACAACGAATGTGGATGGCAACTCTCAAAACAGTTTAGCGAGATTTGCTCGTAAGTGAACTAAAAAGGCCTTATGTGAAGCCAAAAGTAAACCACTAGCTGGATAGTTTTCGAGAATCAGAAAGCTTGCGTCCGGCTTCTGCAGTACAAACGTATCCCGAGTAAATGCTCATAGGGCGTCTTGTTGTAATGCACTAATGTCATTGCAGAAACTTGAGTTTCCGCTTTGTGAAGTCTACCTTCAATTTGTGAGTAAAATGAAAGATGCGTATCGTAAGTCCGGCATATTGTCATCAGCTAAACAGAAAACCATTTCTTTTAAGGTGGCTCAAAACTGTTTCGTTATTTTTAAATACCAACTCTTTGATGGATCGACACTTGAACAAATTTTTGTTTGTTTTCTTCGACATGGTATCAAAAAATTTCCCAGTTATTTCTCAACAAGGTTTGATCAATTTTTTGACATATAAGGTTACTATAGCAACAGTACAACCTCTTAGAAACGCCCGTAATTTTGGCTTTACGTGCTTGTAAGTCAAAAACGATAGTTTAAAGTGGCTCTGAGCCCCATGTACAGAGCTTTTTAAGACGTTGCAAAAAGATGAATCTTTATATGCTGACAGCATTTCAATAATAAAAAATGGAGTCATCCAACTTGTTTTTGGGTTACAGGCATAAAAAGCCACAATTGAGGGCGCTTCTTAAGAGGCTGTACTGTTTCTATGGTAACCATATATGTAAAAACAATTGATCACGACTTGTTGAGAAATAATTGGGAAGTTTTTGATACCATGTTCAAGGAAACAAACGAAAAATTATGGGAGCATTGATCCATCAGAGAGTTGGTGTTAAAAATAACGAAACCATTTTGAGCCACCTTAAATACATATGAAATACAGGTAAAAATAACTTTACAGAACATTAGTTCAAATAATTATTTCATTCCATTCTTGGACACTCTTTGTTCAAGTCAATTATAATAAATTGGCAAGTTCAGGGAATATGCAAATGCCATGAATTGGCGTTTCTTTATCAAGTTCCTGAAAACTTTTTGCGCATCACCTGGTTGTGATGGGGTCTTTGTGTCTCAATGATCTTCAGGGCTATTCCTGTTTAGCCTTGGTTTCCTGATATGTTAACTATAATCAGTCATATAGGTAAGTGGCTTAGTAAAGGACCTCCCATTAAGCCCTTCAGGTAAATGGTTCGGTGTGGGGCCTCTGGCACCCTTGTGTTATTGAAGACGTCTTTGAGATGTTGATTTAAGGCAACCTTTGCCAAAGCCGGAGCTAAATCATCTAACTTCTGTCCTGAGTTATATATGTGGACTTTGGGTCCCAGATTAGGCCCAAGTAAGAACAAATATTGTTACCTGACTTCTCTTGCGCCTTAGCCAGTGAAGCAAGTCTCCATGAGGAATGTACTCAATGATCAGAAGCAGTGGTGTCGTTGTAGTCCAACAGCCAAGAAAACTTAGGACATTTGGGTGCTTTCCAACTTGCTTCATTATCTGTATTTCATCCAGAAACTCCTTCCTCTGTTCTTCATTGGCATTTTCTTGCAAACAAAGAGCTGGTTATTAAAATTCTGTCATGAAGTAAAGGTTTGTAAAACTGCTAGTTTCTATTAAAATTGAAGTAGCTTTGTACTGACTAGCACTTTAATGAAATGAGATGTTTACTTAAACAGTATCAACTCAATGTTTAGAATATACCAAGGTGGGTTTAAGGAGGCTGATTGCATCACTTGTTTTGGTTTTGGGGTGTATCTGTTGAAATCAAAATTTCTTTATAGTGTATGAAAGATTGTTAATCTTTTGTGGAGCTGAGCCTTCTCTGAATAGTCTATAACCTGGCAAAGAACTATCTCAAACACTCCTCACTCACCATGCAACTCTTTCACTGCAACAAACTGCACAATTTGTTTTGAGCGCTTTCTACCAGGGAAGTAGTCCAATCCATCTGTTAGTTTGGATTTGTTGACCCTTCCAAAAGCTCCTTGGCCAAGTTCCTCAATGAATTCCGTGCGTATTGGCGGGATTTCTGAAGCATCCAAGAGTTGGATGTCCTTAGCAGTCCTGATAGGAGTAAGGTACACAATGGAATATTTTAATCTCCATGGTAATATATAATTCATGGAAGAACCAAAACATCCTGATGTAATTGAAAACCAAGATCCCTACATTTTCTTATACGATTTCATGCGTAAAGAGAAATCATGCTAATAATGTACCAAAGTTTTCTTAACTTATAGGTGAGTGCCTGTGAAAGCGTCCGTCGTTATCAGTCATTATGAATTAGCAATGTAGAACCTTGTTCACTCAATCTTTTCAATGCAACCATGCATACACTAGTAAGCAGTCCATTAGCTTATTATGCTTCCAGCTTTAGCATCTTACTTCGGCTGTACTAAATGAAGGTGCTAACCTTTTAGTTCGTTGTTTTCTCTTTTTGTAATATGTCACACCCACGACCACCAGGACAGCAACAAAGGACAAACCACCGATGCAAATGATGGCAATTGTCAGAATACTTGCCAGCGAAAAACCTGTAATATCAGAACAAATTGATTACTGTTCAGTGTTTTAGCTGGCCTACAGACTTAGTAGCTTTTCTGTGAGCGATATCACAGAGTTCATTTACCAGAAACAAATGTAATTGTGGGAACTGTTCTGTTAATTAACATTTAAACTATGAACTTATTAATATTTCTTCAGTTTATCAAGTTGATAAATGTTTATGGCAAACATCAATGAGAAAGCTTTCCAAAAGCAAAAGCAAAAGCAGTATGTTCCATGCTCTGACAACTGATCTCAAAAACCAAATGAGGGCTGGCTAATTTGTGAGTTTGTATAAATAACCCACAGAACATGTAAAAGTGCAGGGGTTGAATTTAACGCTCACCCACTCGCCAATGCAAATATCAAGCCCATCAGGCGAGTGGAAATCGTAGATTACTCGCCCTGGTTGGCCAAGTAGAATTTTCATTTTCAGGAAAATAAAACTTTAACTGATTGTTTTTTACTAAACGTGAACAGACCAGTACTCTTCACATTCCAAAAACTTGAGAAACCTGACACTTACAGACAAATTTCCAGCTTGTCTTGGTAAATGCTGTATTTAAAATGGCGCTGAGGTCAAGATTTGATGTTGACACTGGCCACCACAACACACGAGTCATGAAGAAGTTTACTCACAGGTACATTTATCAGTTAGACTGACTTTAAATTTGAAAGTAAGTGTCTGGCTTTTTTTTTCATTGAAGTCACTTATTTTTGGTGGATCCTGATCAATCAGTAGTATAATTAGGTTGTGTGATTGACAGCACCTCTGTTGAGTCCCAGGACAATAAAAAGCTTTGCTAGTCATGCAAAAAATGAGTCAGATGTCGAGACAAGAGAATGAATGATTTTAGAAAAACTAGATCAGCTGTAATATTAAATTGCCTAGCACTGGCAGAACGGTACTTACAATAAACGCTGTGAAAAATAACGACAACAGCACAGTTGTTTATGGTTTTGGTTTCACTCGGGATTCGGGGAGGGGGGGGGGGGGGCAGGGGAAGGGGATTAGGCGAGTAAAAATGTATCTGGGTGAGTAAGATTTGAATGAGTGCTGGCGAGTGCTGCCAAAATTTAGTTTCCAACCCTGAAGTGCACAGTTAACATTAAAATATCAAAATAATATTATTCAGTTGGCTTACAAACTTGTTTCAGTACCTAACTGTTACTTGGGTGAAACGCTAATGTCAATATGAAATGTAAGTACTTTGTTTATAGTAAAAGTAAACGTATACCACTGCAAGCTAGTCTACATGCACATTCCCCAAAATATTCACTGACGGCAACAAATAACCTACATTATAGATAACAAGGTTGGGAACTCGAAATGGGACCTGTGACCTTCAAACTCAGTGGAGCTACGCGAGTTGATATTGTGATTATTGAGAAAATCCAGAGCAGAACTTGAACCCTGGACGTCTGGTTAGTCTGACGCCCTAAACACAAAACCACTCAGTCTTCTTATAAATGAATCACATATTTCAATTTCAGCCAATAACAAAATGTTTTCAGCTATTCATAAAATAGTAGGAATTTTGCAGTTCACATGTACATCTTGCAGGCTTGTCTGCTTAGTCTTGCATGCTTAGCCACTAGTAATGGTCAGTAATAGTTACTGGAGACTTTTAAGACCTTGGTGAACCAAGTGATTTGAGGAGTGCAGTTTATCAGACCAGATGCTGTGACATGTGGCTAATCTAAATTGACTAAAAGACAAATAGAAAAGACCAGCCAGAGGACGAATGACAGGAATTAATTCTTTTTGCAGTCTGTATTCAAGAATAACTGCACAGCTTCTTTGACAGAACGCGGCTTACGTTGTGACTATACAACATTGTGACTACACACTAACTGATCATTAAATAAATTAATCAAAGAAGTCAAGAAACATAGTCTTTATAACCATTTATTTGTCATTCACTACTGTGTCACTACTGTTCCCTTTACCATGGTGATAAGTTCCACTCAGGTGGTTATTAAGTTCTCCTCAAGCATAATTATGGAGGGCTGCTCAGTGAACAGAGCTGGTTAAGCTTTGAGGTGTTTTAGTACATAGTTAGCTACTATAATGTACTTGAAAAACAAAGAGCAATATCTCTTACCATCTTCTTTTGTCGTCGCTACCACTGTATGACTTTTTGGCCCATGACCAGCAGACGTATAAGCCAGCACTTGAAATTCATATTCTGTTAATTCATCAAGTCCAGTAACATGTTTTGTTAAATTTAAAGCGCCATCAACTGAAAAAGTGTTTGGCGAGTCTTTAGAGCCTTTCTTTCTGACAAACAGTTTAAATCCTTTGATGATTCCATTTCGGGAGTTTTCTGCTGGTAGCTGCCAAGCCATAACAATACTGGTAGAAGTGCTTGCAATTGCTGTAAGGCCTGTAGGAGCTTCTGAAGGAACTGCATGCATGGATTAAGGGAGTGATCAATCAAAATAAAGGTTTACAAAAGCATGCATTTGCGTTGATCTTTGTATGAAATATTAGAAGCAATAGAGTCCTCATCTATGCACATTTTTTGTGGTTTTCACTTGGTTTAATGTGTGTTACTTCTGCTATGTGTCAACAATTGGCCTGTTTTGTTTCCTTAACACAAAGAAAAATAAACTAGTATGTAACGATGAGCAAAAGAAAAGAATTAGAAATATAGTTTGTCTTTTGTTCCCTTGTTGCCTTATACACAATTCCCACAAAACAATGTGTGGTCTTCGTTTGCGGTCGCAAAATTGTTGCTATTTTTGGTATTAAATTCACTGATGAAGATAATCACGTTAATCAGACGAAACATGCGATCGGAGGAAAAGAAAAGTTTCAGGACTTAGCAATAAAAGTTTGCATTTGCTGCCTGCTGGTATATCAGTCTTGTAAATATTGATACAGAAATGTCATATTTATAGTCAGTTCAAAGGCCTTACTGTTCCTCCGTTTTGTATTTTATGTTTTCAGAAACGTTTATTGATTGTGCTAATATCCCAGTCACCTTAACTGCCTTCATCGACGAAGGTTGGAAATTGATCTAATAGTTATGATTTTTGGGGGGCAACTAAATTGATACAGTGAAACTGAACAACACCTTATTAACCATCAACAAACCTACGTCCTCTATAGCAAATGACAGGGTTCGAAATTGCGACGAGCTGGTCGCCATCCAATGCCCCTAAAAAATGACTGTTGGCAACCAGAATTTCAAGGCTAGTTGCCAGTAGGCGAGTAACTTTTAATTTCCCTTCTCGATATTTAAACATGCACTCCAATGTGTTAATTTAGATAAATAATGAAGTCATGGCTGGCTTCCAGAAAGCAACTTACGGTTCGTTTGTTTCCATGTTTATAACCTCCAGAGAAATGAATTTTGGGTAAAAAAAAACCTATTAAGTTACCTCCCACAACAGTTGTAATCTGTGAACTGCAACTTGCACAAATTTTAGCCGCCATATTGTTTCAGCAGTTTCGTCTGACCGTCTTACCATGAATTTTAATGAAAATATCGCGATTCCTAGAAGTCTTCAACCTCTGCAAATTTATTGTGCTCCAGAGAAGACGAAGAGGCTAAAGTTCTCATAGCTAAATTAGATAATGCGTGGGCCTCGAAAACAGAACAAGTTCATCTTGCCGGCCTCGTTAAAGATGATCTGAGCACAGGTTTAGTACCAGATAATATTTGTATACAATACGTGGCCCGTTCGTTGAAAGTGTATTAAGCTTACGTCTTGTGTTGCAAACGACCGGTCAATTAACATCTTTTTTTTCTTTTTAGTCGCACCAAGTGGTTTAGTCGCCAGTTGGTGCCCGTGTAAAACGTTAATAGAGAGTTTAAGCATGGTGTTTACCACAGACGGCAAACGGCAAAGAGTACCTCTTATTTTTTATTCTCTTCCTGTAATCCTTAAATAAATCACACAAAAGTGGAGAAATGTCTGATACTATTCACCGCAAACAAAAATATTTTCACTCTACTGTACAGACAGCCGAAGACAGACGGCAAAAGTTTAATTTTTGCCGTTTGCCGTGCCATTTGACGTAACGTCATGCTTAATCTCTCCAATTTCGAACCCTGCCTGAACGCCTACAATTCTTTATAGGTCTATTAGATAATTTTATGTGTTCAGTTTGTGGTCAAACAGAAGTTAAAAAACAGAACTTGTACGTGTTCTTGACAATGCATCAGAAAACGTTCTCTTATTTGTTTATTAATTTATTAATTAATTACATGTATCCATTAATGAATTATTGTTTTGGCTGACAGAATTTTAGGCCTGGGCACCCTAGCTGATCCTGAAATTTTTCTTAGAGCACAGCCTTGAGCATGTACAGCATTGGGTTAAAATAGGCCTTACTGAACTTTGCGAGATGAAAAGGAACAAAACAAAATGGATCGAAACTAAATGGAACAAAGCAACATGAAAATCTGTAGTTTTGTAATTAGCAAAACTGAAAATGTGTACTTTGCAAAGTGAAAAATCTTTAATTTGCAAAATGAAAATAACACGCTATTCTCGAGTATTCATATGGTAAATGACCCACTGTTTCTTCGCCACTGCCCCGTCTTCCATCGTCCGAACTAATGTGTGACTACTAAGCTCCGAACATTCAGAACAACGAACACACAACCAACACCTAAAAGTTTATGAAAAACTGTCTATTGAACGAAGAAATACCTGACAACAAATAACAGAATAACATCAATCATATGTCATAGTTGTTGGACGTGATATTTTTTTCTACTAAAGAGCTAAGATTGTGGGTGCGACTTCGAAGTATTTTGATGTTTTTCATTCGATGAAGACAGAAGACTTCTTAAGACTTCACTTTGAACTTCTTTCAAGTCTTTTTCCTGACTTTTAGAAAAACTTTTTGTTTTTCCAAAATTTGAGTTGCTAAACTTGGGGTGCGGCTTATCTGCGAGCGCGGCTTATCTACGAGTCTTCATGGTATTTTAATGAGGTGTTTGCGGTGGTTTAGCTGCAGACGAATTGTTACACCTGAAGAATATAACAAGTAAAAATTTTTTTATCTATATCTCCAAAGTGTATTTGGCATTAAACAAATTATTTTTGAAGATCTTTTCTTCTTTGCGTGTTTTGTGCGGTTTGGTTTATCAAGCTATAACTTCTCTATTTTCCTTGCGATTCTCAAACCTTTTCAATATGTTGCTGAAAACCGATCAAAAGAAATTCTTTCAGTTAAATTCCTTTGAGCTATGAAGTGTATATTGAAGTAATTCAATTCTGACTAAACATTTCTTTTGCAAAGGCCCTAAAGATTTGTGACTTTGACCACTCACTCTAATAATTACAAAATTCTCTGGCTAACGCAAATGATGAGCAAGTGGCTTAATCGGATAAGGTGGGGACTAAGGGTTTTGAGATCTGAGGGTCGCGCATTGAAGCCCCGTCGCCAGAAATAAAAAAAATATTTATTCAGTTGTTATTGTTTCTTCCTCTGGCCGAGAGGGGGTATGGGGTAAGTGATGGATGAAACGGCGAGAAAAAAAATTCTCCAATCTTTTGGAAGCGGCCTTTTTGACCATCTGAGCCGGATTAATGCACAGGATAATTTCAAGTTGATCGTAACTCAATTCTTGTCACCTTTCAGTTGGCATGACAGATAATTAGTGACTCCAAATGATAAAGACTTTTAAAGGGGTGCTGCCACGACAATATTCCTGTTACAAGTTTGTTTAATTTGTGAAGAATTGCTTTTTCTATTACATGAATAGGCCAAATAACACAAAAAGGTTGATTTCGAATCATTTCTTGGAAGAAAGAAAACTAGTATTATTTTACAGTGATTTTTTCCAGACACAATGAAAAAACTTGAAAACTGTTAAACTAACTATTTTCAAGTTGCAATCCATTTCCTCATTGTCATCGGTGGCCATAGACAACCGCAAATAGTTTCAGTGGATGTATTAAACTTGCTTCGCAAGAAAACTGCAAAATCTTTACATTATCACATCTTTGAGTTTATCCAAGTTGCGTGACAGGGCCCCTTTAACATTCGACCATGTGGTTTTGGAAGGTTTTGGCTGGCCTAACGGGTTAGTGCGCCCTCTTTATACGCTAATGGTAGGGTAGGGTCGGTGGTTCAACACCCGACAGAGTTAATTTTTTGTTTTTGATCTCTTTGTTTCCTATTCGTTTTCACTTGTTTTTCTTTCTTCTTTTGTCAACGCTTAAGCTGTAAACCGATTTTGCAATTTAACATGGAAAAGTGGTGAGCCAATTCTATGGATTTGCAACTCGAGAAACTAAGGCCAATTGCTGGAGAAGCTTGACAAAACCCTGGCACTTCGATTTGTTTGACAATTTCAAAGAAAGCGAAGAATTGGGTATAAATCTGCGTCTTAGATCCGTTGACCAGTTTCTCGACGACAACCAATGTCTCTTACACTGAAAAGAAAAGCTACGTTTAAACAACGCTACGCAATAAGAAGAGCTGCGTTGTTGATTTCACTTCCGGTATGGCAACATCACTAGTACTTAGTTTACCACTCGGTCAGTACTTGTTTATCTTCAAAACGGGGTCAAAAGAAGCACTCAATTAAATTCGTTTCCTATAATAGGTATATTGGTGTAATTCAATTCTGTTTAAACATTTTTAGAAAGGCTTTCGCGATTTCTGACTCTGGCCCCTGTAATTGTATGGCCACTAAAATCTACAAGTTTAGTTTAAAAACATTAACGGTCTTCCGAATAGCTTTAGTTAAGACCAGATAAATTCTTAGAGTTTGCTGAATTGGTAAAAAAAATATCGGACTCCCACTCATCCGTTTGCTGAAATACTGCTCAACACAAACGCTTTCAAATAAATTCCTTTGCTATTGGATGTACATTGGAGTAATTCAATTCTGACAAAACATTTCTTTTCTCTGTAACCCTTGGACAAGGAAAAGGTTTTTAAAGAGACGATGCGTGAGCGACCTAATGACTTTATTCACTACAAAATTCTTTAGTAAATTCAAGAAATGTCCCAGTGGCTCAATCAAATAAGGGGTCGAATGTGAGGGTTGGCATCTGAAGATCGTGAGTTCAAGTCCCGCCGCCACTGTTAGAAAATTTATATTTCTTTACTCATGTCATGGTTTCTTCCTCTGGCCGAGAGGGGCACGGGCCTCTCGGCGGACACCACGACGAAAAAAGTACAAAAAAGGGTATTACTAGAAGTGGCTCCTCGCTAAGCGAGGGCCAATTAATTTTGTTTACGCCAATGGTGTACGTGAAATAGGTCTGAAATAGGGTGTCGAATTTTTGATCAGGTCTGAAATAGGGTAGGGGAAATTGCAGATTTTGGTCTGAAATACAGTGAGGGTTTCAGGAAGCGGGCCGCACTCCCCTACATAATTTTTATGGGAGTACCCCCATCTCCACCAGGGGCGTCGACAAACCAGCCAAAGGAATTTTGAAAAAATAATAGGAATCAAACGTGATTTAACACCATTCAGCTTACAAGCAAGTGAGATTAATTTATACTCATAAATTATTGATTTACTTGAGGAGATTTCTCTTCCAAATCCTAAAGGTCGCTATTTGAGCCGAATATTAAGTTTTTTCCCTGGTCAAATTTCAAACTATGCAAATAGTTAGTACAAAATGCAAAACAATTCAACTTAAAAATATTATTTAAGAAATTTACCAGCAGGTAAATGCAGTTAACGGAGCATGACGCCCCAGAGGGGTAGGCTGGGAAAGCCTGCCCAGTCTTAGGCTCGGTGGTATCTTGAAAGCCTGATTCAGTAAATGAAGGCACCCTATTCTTTACGGCGAAAACAAAAGGCTTTCGTGGCTGGAACCTCGCTAATTTGTCGTATGTTTGTCACGTAAATATTTTCTTAGATTCGCAAAGATTGGTCCCTATTTTCAAGGCCCTATTCATGGTTAGGCATGAAAAAAAAATGTAGTTAAAAGTACAACTGTGCCAATTGGTCGTACTTTGAGACATGGTATGACTATAAAGTTTTGCTAATGCCACTCCTAGTCATTATTTGGCTAGCTTACAAGTAGCAATCCTTTAAAATAGTTTATTACCCACCCTCCCTCCCTTTGGAGGAGTGGTTGCTATGTTATGTCTCAATAAAGTTTGGTGGGTCACTCCTTGTGGTGCGGTTAAGTCTACGTTGCGACTTCCCCCAAGCTTTTGGCATTGCTTTTGTCTTGCCATCTTTTGAGCTATTCCTTTGCCTTAATCTTGTCATATCCAGCCCGTGCGGTGCTGGGGAGATAAGAAAGGCTCTGCCAAGCCTTATGTCCTACCCCACGGTAGTAGGGAGATAAGTAAGGCTTGTGTTATTTTGTGCGCATAACCCAAAGTCGCTATAACCTGCCACTAGGCTGTGTCCCCCTTATTACGCCATCATGTAGTTGTTGTTTCTTTAGCCTGTGTGCGTCATTTAGTTGCGTGACATTTGCATGCGTCCTACAAGCGCAATAGTGACATTAAATAGTAATGTTTTCTTTTCATCAGAACAAATACAAAGATTACGAAGCACGTCTGGCAAATTCTTGGAAGACGTCAATCAGTTTGTGGAAAATGCGACACTTTCAGATGAGAATTCTCCAGTGTAACAGAATAATTGACATGTGAGTTCCCGCACTCTGTAACTTTTGTCAACAAGAACAACCAAAGGAATTATAAAAAAAATGGAAATCAAATGTGATTTAACACCATTCAACTTTAAGGCAGGATTTATACTCATATTATTGTTTTTCTCAAAAATCTTCCAAGTTTCTGAAGAGCATATTGGTATAAAAGTCGTGTTATTTGACCCCGACATCAAGTCTCGTAATGTTTCAAGCTATGGAAATAGTGACGTGTACAAAATGCAAAACAGTGAAACTTAAAAATATAGTTTTCTTTTCCTCAGAACAAATACAAAGATTAGGAAGCATGTCTGGCATATTTTCGCAAGAGGTGAAATCGGTTTTCAACATACAAAAGCTTTCAGATGAGAATTCTATAGCGTAACAGAATAACTGACACATGTTTACGCATGCCATCGTTTGTGTTGATCTAACCAGTGGAAACACTCAGAAGAGAGGAGGCTTAACGCAGGGCTAAAACCGAAAAATCTGTGTCGGAATTTAAATGCAACTTGTCGATTTCTGAGAAGTATTGAGAAACGAAACACATCAACTGATTAAAGCCAGAGTTTTCTGCAGCTGATGCACCGTCATCCACATGTCCGTAGTTTGGTCTGGAATCACTTATAAATAAACACTTTCTGACTGGATTGCAAAATGCAGAGAGGAGTCGAACTTATCTTCAGGTTTGATTGGCTACTATTATCTGCCGAAGTTAACACTAACAGCTTTTCGTATATGGCAAAGAATCTACTTGCAAAGGCAGACACGTTTCACAGATGCATGTGATTTTGAATGGGTGTTTGTGGTTTTTTAAGATTTTGACATCGCATTCCTCCCAGTCATTTGACCCTTTGATCCTAATTCAACTCACTGGTTAAACCTCATGTCTAAACAACCATAATAACACAAGACATTATGCTATGGTTTTATAAACAGGTTGAAAATAAATTGAAAGAATGCCCGGGCTTCAATTTAATGAAATTCTTATCCTGGAGTAAAGTGTTCCATGTACTAAATTTTATGTACTCAACACCCAAGCAATGATTTGAGTAATTGTCCAGTGAGACTATTAACAATCTCTTACCATCTTCTTTTGTCCTTAGAATCTTAGACGAGCTCTTGGGTCCATCTCCAATTAGAGTGAAAGCTAGAACTTGAAATTCATACTCTGTGTATTTTTCAAGCTCACTCACGTTGGTTACAGGGTTTGCTGAGCTGTTAATTGTCAGGATGGTTGAGAAGTTTTTGCAAACACCTTGCAGCGTGTAAAATAGTTTAAATCCTGTGATGTCTCCATTTCTGGCATCTTCTGGTGGTGGCTGCCAAGATACAGTAACACTGGTAGATGTTTGTGCGGTCACATTAAAGCTGGTAGGAGCCTGAGAGGGAACTGTGATGAACAAAATAATGTCCAGTTAAACATCTAGTAATACAACTAAATCAACTCATAATTCAACTGGAAAAGCTACCGCGATCTCAACTCATTAGCAAATTTTTGAAATGAAAAAAATCATCAATATTCTTTTAAAGCATTTCTAAGGCACCGCTTTTGAAGTTGGTCTTAATTACCAGAGATAATGTTTGCCAAACCTGCCACATTCTTCAGTTGTGAAAATCATTTATTTCACACAATAATTAATGTAGACCTTAATTACTCCTAAATCAGTAAACAATATGCAAATTAGGGCAAACAAGGCTCTTGGGATTGCAACCTAACTTAGTTCATGACTACGCTTGGCACTTTGAAAACCCGCAGCTAATTGGCACTATATTTTGAATCAAAATTTGCGACAAAAAGTACTCAAAAACAAGTGGCTAAAATGATTATTAGCCTAAACTCGAGCCTTCAAACATACAGTGCGTATCACTTCCCTAATTTTTGGTGGGGGGTGGGAGGGGGACAAGAGAAAAAGATAAGACTGTTCTCCTCACATCGGACGCATTGTGCTTATCATGATGTTCCAGTCTATTTGTCTGTTTGTTTGTACCCTGTCAACATATATCCCTTTAAAACTGCTGAATTGCTTTACAGGTCAACCATTGATAAAAATAATAATTATAATTGCAAAAAAAAGAAAACAAAACAAATAAAGCAATAAAAAAAAACGAATAAAAGAAAAAATTCGTGGATGTTGCACTATTGCAATTTGAATCTGGAGTTTTCTGCATCAGAGGTAGTGATATTGACTGCTACACCATTATATATTATCATAGCTAATGAAGAGAAAATAGTTTATTTATTCCAGATTCACCAATCACATTGTTGACATCGATAGACAATTTAATTTCTGCTCAGGGTTTGAGAAAGAAAATGCTTATCGAATGGTTTAGGATTGGCGTCATGCTCAGATAAACCGTCGAAATTGCTCATCGAAGCATCTCTTGCAGATAAAAATGAAAAAAACAAAACAAAACAAAACAAAGGTTTGCCTCGAACAACATCTTTCGAGCTTTTGTGCAGTTTTCCACGGACTGTCACCAAAAACTGCACGAAAGGTCATGCCCAGCCAGGGGTTTTGGGTATATGGTATCTAGAGCCGTTTTAACTAGGTATATGGTAAATTTATGTTACATTTCGGGTATAAAGTATCTGGTTTTTCACGAATTTTAGGTGTTTCGTATATAGACTACGCTTTTAGCTTTAAGACTTGTCATGTCAAAATAAAGATTTTCTATTCTACTCTATTCTAGACATGAATTAAATGCCTCAACATAATTTTAGCTACTAAGCAATTCACACGTTATACAATTTTTAGGTATATTGATATCTGATGGGGGAAAACCGGGTATATTGGTATCCCACTATCCCCTGGCCATGTGAAAACACTGCCATGTGCTTTCTGTTTTGCATTGGCCAATCAAAACACCACCACGTACAGTATTGTGCACTTTTCTGTACAGGAAAAAAAGACTGAAATCTGAAATGTAATCACACTCTAGCTGGTCATGCTGCTTGTGGATAATTATACAAACTTCAACTGTTTTTCAAGCTCCCCCAGATAATCGGATCATCATCAGTGACACCCCTTCTAGAACTGCTTGTTGCACTAAAAAGAGAACACATGCCATATTTGGTTCATTTTTTTGGTTCATTCTGTAACCATATTTTCATTAAATAAAGCCACCAGAATCTAGTCTACATGTAAATAATTATAACCTAAAAGAAATATCCAAAGGACAAAGATGAATCAAAATGAACCAATCGCTTTTTACAGCAGTATAAACGCCAATGATGTAACAGGGTCTGTGGCTGAAGAGCAATAACAACATGACTAACATTAACCAATCACTGTCGTATCTATATAATCAGTAAAATGATAACATAGACACCTCATGCCATGAACTCATAACATACTGATACACAATACACCTGACCATGCTTGGTGAGAATTTCAAGTCAGCTTATCGAAACGTCAGTGGTACCCACATTCACCTAGAGTAGACTGCTTAACCCTTTGTCTTCGGGCGATTTGGTAACCTTCTTAGCAATTTCCGGAGAGTAGGAGGTCAAAGTGACGCGGCTATTTCATATAAGGGGTTACCGCGGAGATTTCGCTGGTCAACAACACCGAAGGCTCTTTCTTTGCTGTCACGCTGTCACGCCAGCTGTCGTTTATTTCTAAACGCTCATTGCAGCTACAATTCGTTACGTATTTGATTTATAAGTGTGTTTTTGGAGCCATTTTCCATCTCAGAAGCCCCCTGCCTGGCAACATAAAGCTCGGTTGATGGGTAGAAGCAACCCTTTGAAAGAAAACAGAAGCGGGAAGCAATTTCACACGAGGTGGGCCGCTCAAAGTATGAGAGCGAGTCATGGCAATTCACGAAGTGAAGTTGTGTCTTTAGCTCTTTTCTGACTGGATTCCGGGACCTGCAATGGCAATTTTGGCGAGATTTGACTTGTAAATAATGCAATCGGTGCAATATTTTGCCAGCAGGACCGGGTGGCTTGACACTTATAAAAATATCTGAAATGGAAATTGGAGGACTGTCATGCACCCGTTATCCAAGAAAGTCCCAGAATTCCTTTTGGTCACAAACACGAACGTGACAGACCACTGAGAGCAAGTGAAAGGAAATAGCGTTATCGGGGTCGCAATAAACAAGTGAGCAGGAAAAAGTGGAACAGGTTGCAAGAAGTGGAGTCGAAGTTTGCTGCCAATGTAAACTTGTAAACTAGGACTAAATAGGAATTTTTTTCCAAAACTTCAACACAACGTTGCGTGAATTTTGCTGTTGTCCGAGGGCGATTTTGGTTTTTCAAGAGAATAAGCAGTCATATTAAATGAAAATTGGGAGTTTCGGCCATTTTCCAGGGTGATAAAGTCTACAAAAGCGATCTTTTGGCAACGACAGTGGTTAATTTCAACCATAGTCCGGGATTTGGGAAAGTTGCAGGTTTTCAAAGTCATCGACCGCATATGGTCGATATTTGGTAAGCCGGACGACAAGGAGTTAAAAAAAGAAACTAGGAAATTAAAACTTCTCACCATCTTCTTTTGTTCTTGCAATGACTACAGAAGTCTTCGGTCCATTGCCAATAGAAGTAAACGCCAGGACTTCAAATTCATATTCTGTAAATTTCTTTAGCCCAGAAACAGTTTTTGTGAGAATTTCAGCACTCTCAAACAACAAAGTGGTTGTTGTGTTGGCAGCTGAGCCCTTCCGTTTATAGAACAATTTAAAGCCTTGACCTCTCCATTCCATGAGTCTATAGCTGGTAACTCCCAAGATGTAAATATACTGGTAGAAGTTTCTGCAGTCGCTGTAAGGTTCCGAGGAGCTTCTGTAGGAACTGTATGAAAGGATGAAGAAGATGATATATACAAAATAATTTAGAACGCTAAAAGTCAGGTATGTATAGAGGGTGATCTTAATTTAAGTATGCAGTCACTCACAGGCAAAACCATACAAGCTAGGTGTCAATCTTTGGCAATAAAAACGTTCCAAAACCATACAGCATTTAATCAGCGAAAGTTAATTCTCAAACTTTTTAGTAGTCGGGACAAAGAAAACTGTCCGTTATAAGCAAGTGTCCGTATCCAGTGCTCTTAATTTAAGCGAAAGCAGTTTATGACTCGGAGGATCGAATTGCTTAAGAGAAGAACAAACTCTCTTTCCATTATAAGAAATGGAACAAGCTCCTTTTCCAAGAACATCACATCTCTTTTCCATCTTAATTTTAACAGAACTGATTTATCAACCAAACTACTTTTTCTCTATCTGTCATTCAAGTACTGTAGAAAACAATAGCTTAAGTCAAGAGAACCCGCTGTATTGCCCTGTATGCTGTTGTTGTTGGGTGTTGAGTTATTGCGTGTGTATGTTTGCACGCGTGTAGTCCTTGTGCTGATGTATTTTATTTCCTTCTTGTACCCTGGTAAAAAAAACCTCACAGGATGTTTAAGGATCTTCAAAGATCTTCAAAGACCTGCCCAAGATCTTTAAAGATGAGGATCCTTTAAGGATCTTCTAAGGATCTTCAAAAGATCTTTAAAGATCTTTAATTTTTAAAACTTGTAACAAAGATCCTCATGGACTTGGTGAGGATCTTGTGAGGATCTCGCAAAGATCCTGGTGAAGTTCAGCTCAAAGATCTTCGTGAGGATCCTTCAAGATCCTCAAGGATTTTTACTAGGATCCTTAAAGGATCTTAAGAGGATCTTAAGCAGGATCTTGAGAAGATCTTTAGTAGGATCCTTAAGGATTTGATAAGGATCCTTTGAGGATCTTAAGCAGGATCTTGAAAAGATCTTTAGTAAGATCCTTAAGGATTTAATAAGGATCCCTTGAGGATCTTAAGCAGGATCTTGAAAAGATCTTTAGTAGGATCCTTAAGGATTTAGTAAGGATCCTTCAAGGATCTTAAAAGGATCTGAAACAGGATCTTGAAAAGATCTTTAGTAGGATCATTAAGGATTTGACGAGGATCCTTGCAGGATTGTGAAAAGATCCTTTCAATCAATTTGCTAAGATCCTTGACAGGATCCTTCAAGATCCTCAACGATTTTATAAGGATCCCTCAAGGATCTTAAAAGGATCTTCCATGGGACCTTGAAAAGATCTTCATTAGGATCCTTTAAGATCTTTAAAGATTCTATTAGGATCCTTACAGGATCTTGGAAGTATCTTTTAAATCAAATTGCAAAGATCTTTGCCAGGATCCCGAAATATTCTAGAGAATTTTAAGAGGACTCCCCTGTTAAGTATCTTAAAAGAATCTTCAAAGGAATCTTGAAAAGACCTTCTAATGAGGATTGTTACAACTCCTCAACGTTAAGGCTCTTTTCTTGAAATCTTTAAATGATCCTTGCAATCAATGCAATTTGCAAGATCTCTGATAGGATCGTTAATAAATTTTACAGTGAGGACTTGCAGGATCTTGAAAAGATAATTACACTGTCACGATCTTCCCTGAGGGACCAGTCTCAAGATTGTCGAGTATTTCATGTCATGAGGACCTCTAACGAATGATATTTCAACAAGGAATTCTTAGAACTCAGGATTTAGTTACATATTCAGGCACCGCGCAGGGGAGGGGCTGGGGGGCTAACCCCCTCCCCGCCCACTTTTCAACAGTAAAAAGTAAGTAATACTTAAAACTCGAAGTTACTTTTCTATTTAACGTTTTATCGAAAACTGATTATTCTTATTTTAAAACACCACTGTTTTGTTGCCGAAAGTATTTAAGTTTCACCACACCATGTTAATTTTAAATGCATTTCCAGCCATTTCAGAGGACTTTTCCGGTGGAGCATGCCCCCGGATCCCCCCAGTTGACTCACGCTAACGCGTTCCAAGTGAGCTCCCCCTCCCCCCACCCCCACCAGTTGCAAACTTGCTGCGCGGGCCCTGATATTTGACCACTTTATAAAGATTTGCTTTGGTATTATATTGCTATTCTGTAATGCTAATGTTCAGTTCTGTTTTGGGCAATTAATAAATGTTAAAATGCAATTTTACAGTTCACAGCTGTATAAGATTCAGCTAAATGGCTTCTGATTGAATTGAAAGATATGGTTTTCCACCAAAACACAAGTTCTTTATTAGCATCTAACATAATGTTGTTTTAAACAGTTTATCTTGTTTGATTAATTTATGTGTGCATGCAGCAGCTTGTTTTCAAATTTTAAAGCAATTGCTTTTGATGAGATACAACTTTAAATCTTGTTGCAAGTCACTACTAATGCAAAATTATCAAATACTGAGCTTCAAATGATTGCTGGTCACCTTTTGAAGCAGCCATCTTGAATTTCGGAGGAGACTGGTAATGAATGAGCCGCTTTGGTCAGCAGCTACACTAGTGCAGTGCAGCCTCAAAGAAAAACCGTTGGTGAGAAATTGGTGAGATTTTCACGATACGAGTTCGTTTCGGGTGTTTTCTACTTGAGTTATGTTTCTTTTAAGCTTAAACAATGGTTGTTCAAGACAAGAAGACGAAGATCACTACCCTTTTGAAACAGGTAAGCTTTATTTTAACCCAAATGATTTGAATTTTGGTGAAAGATCAGCTTAGAAATTCGGCTCTGCAGTACGTGTATTTAAGCTCAAGCTTATAGGTCAACCATGTGATTTTCTTCAAGCTACATTTGAGGCTATTAGACTGTTCTTTTTGCTTAGCCTCTTCATGACCTGATTCGAAATTTTTAAGCGAAATGGCAGACAATTTGAGTCGTACTGGCACTCTTAGATGCCTTCCATGGTAAGTGACTCACTCAGTGCGTGTCTTTTTTGAGTGTGCATGATCGTCATTTGCAACTAAATGATCATGAAGTTGAAGATGACTTCATAGAGTACTAAGAGTAGAACTGTTGACTTAATAATACAGTGAACTCACCAAGAAGACTGATTTAAAGCACACGATGTTTTCTTTTGATGTAGATGTTCTAACTCAGCTGTTGTGGAAACTCAGGACTTCGACTTCACAGTCAGAGTAATTATTAAATGCTTCTCAATAAGCGAAGTTTCGTGTCACTTTTAATTCTAAATGTGGTAGCACACTGCTTTGCTTTCTTTTAAATCATAACTTCTTGTAGTAGCCAGTTTAAAATGAATGTGAAGTTCAAAATAATTATAGTTTGAAGATTTTAAGCTAAAAAGCCTTCTTGACATTGGATGGTCCTATGAATTAAGTAAATTTCCCCAGATGTTTTTCCTAGCTGAAGGTATTTTCAGACATACCCATACTAAATAAAATTAAGTCTGCTTTATTATTCAAACTTTCTTAAGCTAAATTTGCAAGGTTCATCTCCTGCCATTAAGCAAATTCAGACCTTGAAAATTGCCTCGTTGTTTGAAATGTCACAACTTCATAAGGTGGCCTTGGAATTCGTTTACTTTTTAAATTGAACTTACAATGTACTGTACTTATGAAATTCTGAATGAATTCCAAATCAAAGCTCTCTTAACTGGGAATTCTTATATGGAAGTTAAGAAGGCCTCATTGTTTTGCTTTGCTTAAGTTTGCTTGATACTTTTAGACTGTTCTAAAATTATTTGAAGGGAATCAAACTAGCTCTTTTTTTCATGCATGCGAAGTTCTTCTCATTTACTTTACAGAGACATTTGCTTTAATTAAAGGTATTTAAAAAGAGTTACAGGCAGTATTTCCCTACTAGCAGAGGCCTCTTTTCCTTGTATTGAGCATGCTTGGTAAATGTAACCTCTGCCATGGGTCCAAACGGTCTGTGTTAAGCATGTGCCGCAGTTTCTTAGCTACTGAAGAATCACGTGATGCTTTTAGCACGTGATCAAATGACAAACAAGACATGGAGCATGCGTTTTAAATCTTCCGTCCACGAAATTCGGACAGCGGCTTAATCAAAGACCGTTTCGACCCATGGCAGAGGTCTCTTTTCTCCCGCATGCTTAATACATGGAAAAAAGACCTCTGCTAGCAGGGAACGGCAGTATTTATTATTCAAAGGAAACGAAAAAAAGAGAACAGTCAGAAAAATAAGTCAAAATGCTGTTTCTTAGTTGACCTTTCTGTCTAATCTTGTCATTTTTTAAAAATTGATTTGTTGCAATATTTTCTAAAATATATTACAATATATACTTGACTTATAAGAGTAGCATCAAAAATGGGAGTTTCACTTTGTGCACGCAGTGCATTATGGATGAGTCAGGTCTAAAATACAATTAATTTAAGAACAGCAATAGAGAGCATTGAACGGAAGATAATCTGTGGCATCCTTTCATAGAGCAATTAGTTGTGGTTTAAAATTTTCAAAATTACTAAATACTAAATTCCTGGATGTTGAAATCTAATTTCTGAATCATATGGAGACTTTATTGGCAAAAACCAGGTCCATTTTTTGTTCCAGTTTTAGCTACACACTGTATGTGTGACTCTATCAGTATGTTAGAAATGTCACAGAAGGTCTTGTCTCCAACCGTAATCATAAGTGGTTACAAATGGTTGCATTTGCCAGATATTAGGCAGTCAGTCAACCAAAAGGGCTAATGGTTTAAAAGAAAGGATAATCTGTGACATCCTTTTACAGCATAGCCTCCTTCGCAGACGTCTTTGGGCTCGTCACACGTTCCTTGCCCAGGAACGTCTGCTTAACTGAACTACCACTTCCGTTCGCGGCGGTTAGCCAATCAAAGTTCGTTTTCCAATTTATGGAAAGTAGGACTTCGACCCCTGGATTATTTTCACAGACGATGCACGCGAATCGGGTGTCGATTTCCATTCTTAGGCATCTTGTTATTGGTTTCTTCAAAACAAAGGCTAACCGCCGGCGAATGGAAGTGGCAGTTCAGTTCAGCAGACATTCGTGGGCAAGGAACGCGTGACGAGCCGAAAGACGTCTGCAAAGGAGGCTATTTACAGCACAATCAGTTGTAGTTTAAACATTTCAAGATCAGTAAAAAAAATACTTAATTCCTGGTTAAAATCCAAGTTTCTGGTTCCAGAGCTTTTAATGTATTACCAACTTTAATGTGTTACCAACTTACTAGGTAAATACCTTGCATTGAATCTCTGTTGTTTTGCACTTTTATTTGTGACTATCTGACTGTGTTATAAGTAGAATTGTCACAAAATATCTCGTCCTAACCACCAGTCATAAGCAAAAGTAATGTATTCATACAACATCATTAATGCCTATAACGTTTGGTACAGAATACCAGTATACAATATCAGACAGGCAAAAAGTTACAGTTGCTGATACAAGCATTATATATAGAAACATTTAATGTGTACTATTAAATTTGAATTGTGTGACTTGTATCATTTAAGGCGATGGCTTCAGTCAATGTTTTTTAGCAGAGAAACAGTAAAATCATATCTGACACAAATAAGTTGCAATTGCTAAATACAAGCATTATATTTGTTCTTCAGCCAATGATTTCTTTTCACCAGAGAAGAGTTATTTCAAAAATAAAACCTGTTTAAAAGGTCTTCAATGTTTAATATATATTGTACAATGACTATTATTAGAAACCTTCAAGGAGTATACAAATGTTATTACATTGTATGCTACTCAAACAACTGGTTCCTTGATGATCTCTACAAAATCATGCAGGGTCTTTAAAGGGGACCTTGAGGATCCCTGCAGGGACCTTGAGGATCTTTACAGGGACGTTGAGGATCCGTGCAGGGACCTTGAGGATCTTTGCAGGGACCTTGAGGATCCCTGCAAGGACCTTGAGGATCCCTGCAGGGACCTTGAGGATCCCTTCAGGGACCTTGAGGATCTTTGCAGGAACCATGAGGATCCCTGCAGGGACCTTGAAGAGCTTTACAGGAACCTTGAGGATCTTTGCAGGGACATAGAGGATCCCTGCAGAGACCTTGAGGATCTTTGCAGGGACCTTGAGGATCCCTGCAAGGACCTTGAGGATCTTTGTAGGGACCTTGAGGATCCCTGCAGGAACTTTGAGGATCCCTGCAGGGACCTTGAGGATCCCTGCAGGGACCTTGAAGATCTTTTGAAGATTAAGCAAGATCCCTGAAGATCTTTATTAAGATCCTCGAGGATCTTTCATAAGATCAACACAAGATCCTAGTGCAGATCTTCAAAGATCCTTCAAGATCCTGTAAGGTTTTTCACCAGGGTAATCTCTTGTAATAATTATTTGTCTTTTATATGCAAATAAGTAAATAAATAAATAAATAAGTAAATAAAATCACATTTTTGCAACAACTGTTGCTCGTAATTTTCTGGGGAACTACACATGTGTTTTGGTTCCTGGCCGCATCCCAGTGGTTGAGTAACTAAAGCACAGACACTTGTGAGTTTCCAAGTAACACTCTTCCTCTTGATATTAAGAGAGTCCCTTAAGATGAGTCCCAAGTTGATTTTGAAGAACTACTGGCTCAGAAGAATTAGACAATAAAGCTTAATTTGTTGATGTGATTCAAAGTGAAGTTAGTCAAATTTCTTGAATTATTATCGACAATTGCAAGTAGGCCTCATTTGTAATACTTTACTTCGGAGACATTGTTACCTGATGCCAGCGTTTGAGTAACTTCACCAGCTTTGAATGAATTGTGGCAGAACTTCACAGCTAAATGGTGTTTGATCTGTTGTCTTTTGTACGTGTTCTGAATATTAATTGTTGACAGACACGGAGAACTTATATTTTCGATTAAATTAGCCTGCTATACAGACAGTCAGATAATATCGACCCTTGGCATGTCCCTTTGGTGTCTGTATTAACAGGCTTCCATTGTAGTACAAGTTTATACATAAATATGTTGTAGGTCAAACTGATATTCTGGTGAAAATGTCTTTAACCTAGGTCAAAATGAAACTCCTTTGTCTTCATGCCTAATTATTCATCAGATGAATCATGAATAATTAGGGCTAGAAGACAAAGGCTGGAATAAGTTATTTCATTTTGATATACAGCTGTACAAACTATATGTTAAAAACACTTCGACCTGAATTTCATTTTGTCCTACAACATGACTGTATATCTTATCAGTATGGGTTACATCAGGCTGAGTAAAATTAAGGATTAATATTACTTTTGTTTTGAGAAGTTGCTGAGACTGCGCGAGGGCAATTTTTAGCAACTTCTAAAAAAATAAATCAAATTGGTGCTGCGGACGTAAGTTTTCAACCTGCGCATCGCACTGAATGATCGTTCTGCAGAACATGATGTAGCAGTTAGGATATCAAAAAATATCTCTGGGCAAATGGTTTTAAGTCGCCCGCCTTGGCTTGTATTTCTTATAGATTTTGTCCAAAACCCACCGTTGGAATGCAAACAATTGCGTGACGCTCGCGTAACTCTCGAATAAATATTCGTTTCCAACAATCCGATGAAAGCAATTTTTGAAGTGTTGTGTGGATAAAATGATGGAAAATGTGTTTTTTTGGTTAAGTTAGTATAAATGTATACATTTTTTACCCACGACATCCCTGATAAAGAATGTGACTACAGTACGTACTCCGGGAAATGATACTAACACTTGTCTATTTCCACAAGATATATGGGTTATTGGCCAAGCATGAGGTCAAGATGGCGGGATATTGGCCAAGTTTTATTTTTGAGTGGTTATGGACCGAGACAAAGTCGAGGTCCATAAACACGCAAAAAATAACGAGGCCAATATCCATTGTCTCGGTCCATAACCACTCAAAAACAGAACGAGGCCAATATCCCGCCATCTTGACCGACTAAGCTTGGTCAATAAGGGATTTATTATATGACTCAAAGGACGTTATTAAAAGGCAGTAAACGCGGGACGAACGGGCTATCCCGAGCGGTCAAGATGGCTCCATCTTGACCTCGCGGGTAGCCAATCACAGCAGGAGAATTGAGTCATCTTGACCGCTGAAAAAGCCAGTCATATAATAAGGCTCAGTTATTAATTTAACTGATAACTAATAATACAGTGGCAGTTATAGAGATACACTTAACCAATCCTCTATGGCTTATGGCAATTGAATCATTGACAAATAAAGTAAAGTGAAAATACCGTAAATTCTATAAAGTACCAACAACGTGACGCCTCAGCTCTGTGTAGAAAATTTATACCTACACAAGATGCTCAAACTCAGCTAGAAACTCCCGGAATTTCTTGAATTGAATTAGCCGAGGAATAAATTGCGTGCGCGTTTCAATCAACTGGGCACGTTTAGTTGTTTGATCATTTAGGTGACACTATTGACGCTATTCGCTACCTGTCTGAGATTTGCAGATCATAACATTGGTAGACAAATAAACATTACAGTGGTCTATCTAACTGCTAATCCCGGGGTCCAGCGCCACCGACCCATTTTGCTAAAAAACATCAGAATATTTTTGCAGACTCCTAAGGTGATTCCTCAGAAGTAAACGTTGTTGAACGATTTTTTTTTGAAAACATTTTTAATGTTACCTACCAAAGACTGCTTCGAAAAATACAATAGAAAAAAGCGATATGATGGAACAATCTTACCCCTGGTTAATGCCTGTACTGGTTCTAATCACGTATATTATCTTATCGGTTCACGTTACATTTTGCAGTAGCTGGAAGCAAAGTCTCTCGCACATGGAACAATGCAATATATAATTTATCAGGAAAAAGTACATAATTTTAAACAACATCAATTCAAAACGTTCCTCGAGTGGTTGTTTTAAAGGTCATAATTTGAATCATTGAGTAACTGTTTTGTGCACTCTTTTAGCCATATTTTGGTCAAAATTTTCAACTTAAAAAGAATAATATTTACCAAAATTATGCAATTAAAACGAGCGATTATTTCATTGTCGATCTTAGCTTGAAGGAAATCTACAAAAAGGAGAGTCCGTATTCGTACAGTAGGCTCAGGTTACCCAACAGTTGGAATATAAGGATTTCTAACAATGTATGGGAAAACGGTTACATTCTCACACTGGAAAAGTTGAAAATTTACAGGTGCATGTAAATCCAATTTCCAAAGTGTAAATCTGGATTTACATGTTTTGTAAATTATAATTTACATGTTAAGGTTTTGTAAAATAAAATTTACAAGAAATTTACATGTTGGAGTGGATCATGTAAATGTACTGTAAATAGTTATTTACAGGACCATGTTCTTGTAGTATAAATTGACGAACCTGTAAATAACATGTAAATTATTTTAAGTAAATTTACAGTATCTCACTCATGTAAATGGTTTCAAACTATCCTGTAAATAACATGTAAATGGATACAATCCAGTGAACTGAATTTACATGAAAGTTTCATGTTTTAGGGCAACATGTAAATTTACTCTAAATAATGATTGAAAGTCATTCCTGGAAGTATAATTTGAAGAACATCAGATGTAAATAACATGGAAATGTTGTTTCCTGAAAATAGGGTAAATGTTCCCGTAAAAGTTATTAACAGGGTCATTTTCTGGTAAGCATCATTTTTTAGTGTAAGGTGATGTTTGCAAGTTAGTTTATTCGCCAGAGCAGGAAGAATCCTCAAGTTACCATCCACGTGAGGAAGGCCCGGGTGGGCTGTTGAATGCAAACCTTTAAATAACTTGAAATCGAAGCATTTGTTTCTTCTCCCCTTTAAAGTAATTGAACCCGGGAAGAAAGAGTTCAATATTGGCCTTAACTTCAGTTAACTCGAACAATGTATACATTCCTTTTTGGTGTCATTTATAGGTAAGCCGATTATACCTTAAACGAAAAGGGGACAAGAGGATCTTGATACCTCGGTAATCGACTGTAAACATGTAAATGAAGCGGCAAATCGGAAGAATGGCTGTCAAATAAATAAGCAAATTCCAAAAAACACTTCAAAAACGGGTCGGGCTGGACGCTCGGGCTGTGGCTCGATTTTTGAATATACCATATATGTAGTATCTGGCAAAGCTCAAGAGTCAAACGCTGCCAGCGACAGTGTGGGCTCACTTAACTCGGTAACCGCGCCGCTCTTACTGGCACTTTTTTCACGCCGTTGGGTTCAAAATATAAAGTAAGTCTTCCACTAGGAAAGTATGGCTCAACTGCAATGCAAGCGAAAGATTGTTCGAGTCTTCAAGTGTTTCTTCTGAGGTAAGTTAATTTTTTTTGCATTTTCTTGTGTTTTTGTGATCGAACACTCGATACTTTACGTGTATTCTACCTGAAATGGCGATCATTTGCAAGGGTAAAGAGTGTTTAAATTAGTCCGGATTCAAAGTGAAAAATTATTGAATTCAAAAGGGTTTCTATCAAGATCGACTATATCAATACATGAAGCTTTATTTTATTCACAAGTCCCACGAATTGGTGCAGACACAATTGCAACACCCGTACCGCTCGTTGTAAATATCAATAAATATAAAGCATCTGTCTCAAAATGATCAGCTTCAAACATGCTGCATTTTTCGCAGGTATCAATTGAAGAATCATGAAGATATTATTTATATTCAATATCGAGGGCCGGGGTCACTGCAAAAGCCATATTGACTTCAAAGCATGTGTTTTCACTTGCATACACAAGGTAAATTAAGCTTCAATTAATAAACTTAATTGCCATATAAAGTGTGTAGGTCTGCAGTACACCAGTGAACATTAAGTGATAGACTGAAGAAATGGATTAAAATCGACAGAAGGGTTTCAGTACAGGCCAATTAACACACAACTGTCTCGTCTCCTTTCTTGATGAAATACCATAAAGTTTCGCAAGTAACCATCCCAAAAGTCTATAAAGTGTGATGATTGTGGATACTCATTAAATCAATGCAATTTATTTTGGCAGGTTGAATTAGATACAGCAGAAGGATTCTTGAAAGCAAATGGTTTGAGGACCTGACACCAGTCATGGTTGTTAAGAATAGGGTACAGTATCTTTTCTACTCAATATGTTACAGTTAGTGCCTTAGCAAGCAAATGCTTTTGCTGCTAAAAAAAACACAGTGTACATGTAAGTGAAAATTTTCAACACTAGTCAAGAAAGAAGCCCACTTCACTTCACTTCACTTTCACTTCACTTTATTTCAATAATTTATGGTATACAATGTAGAAAAATACACAACCTGCATGTAGAAGAGCTAATCGAGGCGGGTTGTGTAACTTACAATCCAATTCAGCAAAATGAATTCTTATTAATAAAGGGGATTAGTTTCTAAAGAACCTGTGGTGCTGCGTCGGTGGGGGAGTGAAACACGAAAATTTGGTTTATCAACAGAGTTGATAATGTAAATTGACCACCATACAGGGATTCGATTAGCTGACGTTTCGAGCATTAGCCCTTCATAGTTAGCCCTTCGTCGTTAGCACTTTGTCGTGCTGAGTGATTATTCGCTCTGACGAAGGGCTGACTCTTGAAACGTCAGCTAATCGAATCCCTGTACCGTGGTCAATTTACATTATCAACTCTGTTGATAGACCAGATTCTTAGAAAGTCTAGCCTGCGTCGCAGACGTAACAAAACCCCGGTTAGTAACGTCTGCGAAGCAGCGCCAAATTCCTTGTTCTGTACCAGAATTTGAGTACGCGTTATGATTGGCTCGTTAACAAAAGCCTTTTGTTGAGTACGCGTTATGATTGGCTCGTTAACAAAAGCCTTTTGTTGACGAGCCAATCATAACGCATACTCAAATTCTGGTACAGAACAAGGAATTTGGCGCTGCTTCGCAGACGTTACTAACCGGGGTTTTGTTACGTCTGCGACGCAGGCTATAGTAAGTCTTTCATTCAATTCATAAACAAAAGAATAAATTTGGCTTAACTCTTGTGTTTAAAGAATTGAATCAACTACAGTGTAAAACACAATCAGGGTAAACAATCCAAGGAAAAGACAGTGTAAACACAAAAGAGCAGCTGTAATACTGAACTGAAGCTTATAGTTACTTGTTATGCAAAATAATATTGTAGGGCCTATGGCTCCAAAAGATGTGGTTTTGTTGAAAAGGATCAATGTTTAAACACTGAAGTGCTATTTCTCTGAGTTTATTTTAAACCTTTCTTGCTTGAAAAAACCTAAGGTATCCCTGTGTGATTTTGAGGAACCACTTGACTAAAATTAATGTGAAATAACTCTTCATGTTTTTTTGTTATGGATGGGAATAGTACAGATGTGGTATTTATGGGGATTTTTGATTTTTACAAAAAAAATTCAAGTAAAAAGCAAATCTCATCCAAAGGTGCATTTCATCATGTGAATACACACAACATACTTATTTCCTGTTGGTATTGATGTACCTTGGCTATTGGTTTTGAGATCTCATGCAAAAGCAATCTTGAACATGATTTTTTGTAAACATTCATGAGAATAATGCAATAATAAGATTGTCATTTTAATATAGGACTTTTTTGCCTTACATGTATAACAATTTAAATCTCCTACAGTAACATTTCATTCAAATTCACTAACAAGTACTCTCAGAAGCTGGATTTCTAAATAACTTGAATAAACTGTCCTCCTGCATGTCTGGCTGAACTGTGGTATACCTGCTTGCATCATAAGGTAATGCTGTTTTGTACAGGTTCAGAATTGACTTGACTGGGTGAATTTTAAGCCGGTCATGATAAAACGCAGACTGCAGACCATGCAGACTGGGAAATTTTTTGATTGCTTGTTTTAAATCTGATTTACATTTGATTGGGGTGTTTATGCATTATTCTTACTCTTTTGGTGACATTGCAACAGCTTCCATTTTTTGACTGGCTTGCGGCATAATTTCAGCATTTGAGAATGCACTGTAAATTTCTCACAGGACAAACTAGATCCGCACAGTCATGGCAAGGATTTCCATATCTTTTAAATGAAGAATATTTCTCAATCTAAACCTGTGTTTACTTACGGCTAGACGCGGTGGCGCCACTAAAAATTGTCATTACATTGCGTCATTTTCGTTATAAATAATTATTTCCAACACTGAAAACGGCTTCATGAATGCAGCTTTATTTTTGTCAAAAGTTTCTGGGGGGGCTCCAATCACTTTTTGTTGGAAAATCTCTTGGTTTGAAAGGCTGATATATTTTTTCCCACAGATTGCAAATCAAAGCCGTCTGACACGATCTGATGGATATGGTGAAGCGACGTGTGTGAAGGACAAGCGTCATAATTTCTTTTGCATTTCAATCGAATGTTACTTCTGTCATTTAAATAGCAGTTCAATCCTAGGCATTCGATAAAAGATTGCATCCGTTCAGCCTTTCAACCGATCTGTTTCGAACGGCTTGGCTAGCCGCTGTTTCTTATCCGTTCACTTGCTGGCCGTTCAGTTGTGCAAATGCCGAATTGATACCGTGTGGGAAATGCTTGGTTTACGGTATCCCATAAAATAAATCACAAAGGGTTTAATTCACAGGTTCACTACTGAACTTTGGTTTAATTGTTTCACAGGTTCGACGACTAACAGGTTACAACACAACTCATCTCAATTCAAGCTGGCTCGATCAATAAAATACACAGCCATCAAATCACAAATTAAAAGTCTTCGATTACACTTGACATTCAACTTATCACCACAAAATCAGTCACTTAGAATTGATTGACTTGACAGCTCATTATCACGCAATTGGTGAGCCCCAGTTTCTGACAACTGCAAATAATGTTTTCGCGTGAGAGGCCAAAAGTTAATCTCAGCTGTTTGTGTTTTATTTTCCTCAAAATTGTTGCTAGGTAACATAATAGCTCGAAATAACCTCATGAGGTGTCCATAAAATGGAAACTGTTCCAGTGTCGCCAAAAGAGTAAGAAAAAAGTATAAACATCTCAATCAAATGTAAATCGGATTTTTTTGTAAAGCAATCAAAAAATTTCCCACTCTGCATGGTCTGCAGTCTGCGTTTTATCATGACCGATTTGAAGCCTTGTGTATGATGGTTTCCTTTTTTCTATTCCAAATTTGTTTTGTCTGTCCCCTCCTTCCCTCAAAAAAAAATGACTGTGATGAACTATTGTATATCTCTAAAATCCCGAAGTGTATGCTCAGATATACTACATATCAGTAATCATGACATGTTGTACTTCGAAACCATGAATCAGCATGAAATAACAGATATAGTGCAGTTGAATTTTTTTTTTCCTAAGTGGACCCTACAGCTGTACTTTGCCACCCTGATTGTGTTTGAGCCCAATATACCTACTGGTAATTCTGGTCTGTATAACTGACAGAATATGTTCCTTAACAAAATTTTGGTTATGTTTATATGAGAAGGCAGGCGGGTCAGCCCACCTTCTCATATAAACATAACCATAATTTTACATAAGTTGAAGGATTAAAGAGGACGCATCGATTCTCTGTGACTCTGAATTTCGCGCCTAAGCGCTCGTCAGACAGAACTTTCTGAGCTTTCTGTCTGACGAACGCTTAGGCGCGAAACTCAGAGTCACAGAGAATCGATGTGTCCTCTTTAATCCTTCAACTTATGTATACTTAGCTCTGCTACCACAGCATTGAGCACTTTATGCCAAGGTAGACTCTACCTCCACATTTAACCATAATTTTATGAAGAAATACGGCATGAGCCGAGCCAGCCCAGTAAAGCGGGCTGAAAAATCTCATATAAAAAGGCCCTAAATGGACACTCTAGAATCCCCAAGGGTGTCAGACTGCATAATACAGGTTTGACTGTATACGTGTAGTATAATGACTGTAATCAAGGGCTATAAAATAATGGCAAGCATTCTCTTGTCTAGAGAACATTATTGTACAGATTATTTCAGTACAGTTGTTTGTTTTAGTTTCAGGTAGTTGATGACCTAAAGCTGTCTTTGCAAACAATGTTGACATGGTAAACAACCTTGACCTACCATTGACTGCATAGCATCTTCAACAGCAATAAAGAAAATGGAACAAGGTACATATAGTTTGAACTATTAAGGTTATCCTTTAAACAAATAAATGATAATGACTCGGGCAATTGGTGGCAGAAATATATGCTTCAATTTTTACCTTGTAAATTCACATGGTAATCTTCCCCTGTTGTGTATGGATATAGAGCCTTGACTATTTGACAGGTGTCTGAAGCTACATGTGTTATCAAGGATAGCTTTTGTAGCTTGTTTGGCAAGTGTCTTTGTTCTGCACAAAGCTATAGTATCTCACTACAGGGTACATGAAGGCTGACAAAAACAATTCACTGTGCTTATATGTGTACGTAGCTTGTAGTATGCTGGAGTTATTTGTGGAGCCCATTTAAAAAACAATGTCAGAAACCCACTAGTATATACATGTACTAATTTCTAGAAATTAATACATAATTTCTAGAAATTAGTACAAGAAAATGTTTTCCACAGAATAATAAAAAATTGGACATTAAGGGGCATTAATAAACTTAAAAAAAAAACATTTCTGTGTTACTCTTACATTATGTTTGGGGCTGTTTTATGAAAGCCTTTAAGGAGAGCACATATGGTTAAAACTGCTATACTCGCATATGACCCCAGTGATATGTCATTGTTATGAATGGACAAATATCCAGACCAATGGGGATAGCCAAGCTTTTAGTCAGACATAGAAAAAGGGATGTCCAGGCAACATGTCTCCACATAAAAGTGTTTAGAATTTTAAGGGAATTTGGTCTCCAACTCCTTCTGGCTAAAACCTTAGGCTGGTTATCACTAGTGAGGGAATCTGAGTCGCAGTTGCCAGCAGAATCATAAGTAGAGTTATAAGGTGAGCAGAATCAGAGTTGGAAGAATCAGCATGTTTCCTTTTTCTTTTCCTTTTTCCTCTTACTATGGTATTTGTGCATAAACTACAATGGAGGACAGATGTCCTTGGGACAGTTCTAAGAATCCTTTCACAATTCATTGGTGCCCTTTACTCCCGGCATCATTATTATGACCATAGACCCACCCTCCTCAAATAATTCAGAAATTTTGGATGATGGGGATGAACGAAATCAATCTTCAAAGGTAAAACTGTACATTGGTGCAACTTGGTATGTGTGTAAGTTTATGATAACTTGTACTTGCTTAATCCTTCAAGATCGATATGGAAATGTAGAAGTGACAACTGCTAAAATAAAAAGAAATGCCTGTTCAGATCTAGTTACATGTTCCATCTGTATGAAATCGTCTGTAGCTGTCATCTTTATTACATGTAAAGCTACTGTCAAGGTAGAAAAAGGTGTGTGTCAATAACAGTTACGCTGTAAGCCAGTCTGACCACTTAGAGAGTTGGATGAACATTTTAATCTTGATCAGCGGTACATTGTCCATAGTACAGAATCAAGTCTGTTGTGCCTCATGAATAATGTGAGAATCTGAACAATGTGGGACAAATTCTATGCTTGCACTGTGTATGAAATAGGCGAACTTCAGTGATCCCGACCGTTAAAATAATAAACTAGTGGTTAAAAATGTTACATGTAAATGACTTGGTGTGAAGGTTCTTTTTCAACTGCTTTGGTTGCATACATTTTAAGGATTACAGTCGAACCTTGATTACCTGGACCTCGATTATCCAGACTTACTTAGCTGGTCCGATTTTTTTTATGAATATCAATTAGCCATATTTAAGATCCACTGGAAACCTTTTACCCTTCTAATTAAGTATTGAAACTCTGGTTCAAACTGAATTTGTTTCGCTTCAAGTCACAAATCTATACGCGTTTTGAGCTTACGCGCACCGTATTACTGCAATGCATTTCACTGAGCTTTGATGTTTAGTTTTGGTTCATTAATATTCATATTTTTGATTATGCGGACTATTCAGCTCAGTCCCCACGAGTCCAGATAATCGAGGTTTGACTGTACTCACTTACAAAAATAATTTAACTAATGGTAAGCACAAGCCTTAATTTAACTCTTTTCTTTGGGTTTAGGAATTATCTGAATATGAAACAAAAAGGTTGGAACATGTACAGACCAATGAATCGAAACTTCTGAATTCAAGATTTGTAAGTACAGCTGTACACTATACTGATATATTGGGGATATTTTGCAATAGAGTATGTGGTCTGGTGCCTCTGAGGTCTTGATTTCTAAGTAAAGTCAAAGCTTTTGTAATGGGACACTATAAAGAAGCAGAAAACATGTCTAACTGGGGCTGGACACTTACATGTATGGGACTGATGTTCATAAGTGAACAGTTGCATTATCAGCCACAGGTGGCTGCTCCCAAGAGCTTGCATAGCTCATTCCAAAGACCACTGAAGAGAGAAAACGCTGCTTTGTGAAATGATTGTGTTATCTCTTCATTATTTATGTAGTGTCAATAATATTGCAAGTCTCACTGTTACTTTAACAGTAAGACGCAGCCCTCTTTTTTGCTTTGAGAACTTTATAATATCTGTGGTCCTCACTGGTCAATTCCTAGAATAAAACCTGTCCTCAGGGGGTTAGAATTTTGCAATTGACCTGTGAAATACAGCTTTAACATGGATGCTTATACAAAACCTGCATAAAACATAAATAACTTAAATACTTTTAGGTTCGTCCTGATGAGTAGTTTCATTGTTTTTGTTAAGTGCCAAGAGACCAAGCAGTCATTGTTGGATTGCATTACTTAAAGGCGAAAACAGTGGTTTCTGCGAATATGCAGAAACTAAAATCTACATGCATGCAGTTTTGCCTTTCCTCATCAAGGGATTCCAGGAAAGAAGATCTCCTGCAGTCTCTTGGGCAGGTGCTTGAAAACAAAATTGTTAAAAGAAAAACCGATTATGAAATGATAACACACGACAATTTGTGTATGTAACCACAACGGTTTAATTTGAGGTTTCAACAGCTTTTATTTTCCTTAGTTTGAAAAACGTTACAAAAATTTAAACCAAGGATAAAATGTGTTGTTCCAGAAAATATCGATAATCCCCCAAAAGAGGTTTCCTTGGTGCGGACCCTGATTCCCCCAACAGCTCCAGAAGTCCCAGGTTAGCTTTGTGCCTTAAATTTTGTCTTTAAGATTCCCTTCCTCTAGGAATCAGAATTTAATTTCAGACCCTTTTGGGTTGGATTGCATATTTCCTGGAAGCACAACCCATCAAAAAGGAAAAATATATGGATGATTTGTTTGTCGTAAGCGACCATGCGCCGGCCCCAATAAAATTGGAGTATTTTATATCTTAAATAGTAGTTGATGCATACTTTTATATACCAGTTTGCCTTTTACACAGATTTTAATCGATTAATAATCATATGAAACTTTATTTCACTCTCATGTAAATCATTTGGAATTTTTATGGTAGAATACAAGCAATTATTATAATGTCACAATTTGTGCTGAACAGACTAGTTTATGAAGGCGAAGTAACACAGGTATTATGTTTATGCAGCAATGTTGTATTGCATGTTTAAAGCAAGCATTAAGGACATGTACTACCTCACCATCAGTTCTGTTGTGTTGCACAGAAACTGGTTGAACATGAATGTGGTTAGTAATGAAACATTGTTAAATGAAGAATGATCCTTGCAGTTGCGTAGCAATTCCAATGAACGTTTGCTTGTGTCACATAGTTTTTTTTTACAAAAATATTAAATTAGTTGTGAGGATGCAGAAGTTAAAAATATTTGATGAAACTGGACATTTATTTGTGACAAGAGTCAAACCTTTTTAATATTTGTCGGCGGAGAAATTGGAATTTAGGATTCCTAAAATCTGCACGCACTTTGTTCATATAGTATGGTAGAGTGAATGTAAGGAGTGGTCTCCTGTAAAACATTAACAGAATGAATATTGATGGTTTAAGTTGTCACAGGGAGAAATTAAGGTTATATTTCCAATGACAGACACAGAAATCTTAGAATCGTAAATGATTGAAAAGGGTGTTACATTATGATCAATGGAATAACAATAAAACAATTTATAAAGCAGCTTTTTAAAGGCTCTTCTACTCGATTTACGGGATTTTTGCAGGATTCCCTGATTCAATTTATATGATATTTACAGGCTCCCTTATTCCATTTACGTGATATTTACAGGTTACCTTATTCGATTTACGTAATATTTACAGGCCCCCTTATTCCATTTACATGACTTTTACAGGCTCCTTTATTTGATTTACGTGATATTTACAGGTTACCTTATTCGATTTACATGATATTTACAGGCCCCCTTATCCATTTACATGTTATTTACAGGCCCCCTTATTCGATTTACATGATATTTACAGGCCCCCTTATTCGATTTACGTGTTATTTACAGGCTCCTTTATTCGATTTACGTGATATTTACAGGCTCTCTTTTTGCATTTACATGATATTTAAAGGCTCCCTTATTCGATTTACATGTTATTTACAGGCTCCTTTATTCGATTTACATGATTTTTACAGGCTCCCTTATTCCATTTACATGTTATTTACAGGCTCCTTTATTCGATTTACATGATTTTTACAGGCTCTTTTATTCGATTTACATGTTATTTACAGGCTCCTTTATTCGATTTACATGATATTTACAGGCTCCTTTATTCGATTTACATGATATTTACAGGCTCCTTTATACGATTTACATGATATTTACAGGCTCCCTTTTGCCATTTACATGATATTTACAGACCCCTCATTCGATTTGCATGATATTTACAGGCTCCTTAATTCGATTTACATGATATTTACAGGTTCCCTTTCTGGATTTACATGCTATTTACAGGATTCTTTATTTCATTTACACGCTATTTACATGGTCTTGTGTCCCTGGGCTGAGAAATTTACAGGATCTTTTCCATAATTTACATGTTTCACCTGAATTATTTACATGTTTTTTACAGGATTTGTCAGAACATGTAAATGGGTAAAAATCATGTAAATATTCATTTACAGTATCTTTCTGATCATTAACATGTTATTTACATGTTTTTTACATACTATGGAAATTTTCAATTTTTCCAGTGTCAAGTCTAAAATATACGGAGGAGTATGAATAAAAATAAACCTACCCAACTTCAGGAGACTGTTCCCTTGTTTCTGATGAGGTTTTGTTTAAAGGCCCCAAATTGCCATGAATCCGCCTAGAAAACCTCACGCGAAACAGGGAAACAAACAGCTGAAGCGAATTAGGTTTATTTCTATTTATACTTGCTTCTTCGTATAATTTAGGCTTAGGAATAAAATCGTTTTTCCCATACATATCCTTGTATTTCGAATATTGCGTAACTATGTATGTGCAAGCGTGGGAATCCTGTGTGAGCGTGGGCCAATAGAGAGCTTAAGCAACGACGACGGGAACAACGACAGCCACGGTTCACCTGATCCGGCTAGAAAAAAGCTATCCCGGGAATTAATTCCTACAATGGACCATACGGGGAGGCTCCTCTCCAAAGGGGTCCTTTTTCAAGGTTTATAAAGGGTAAGAATTTCACGAATAGTGTGAAAGAAAAGGGCAGGAGAAACCGCCCTTTGGATCTGTAAAGCTATTTCAAAATGCAACGAATAATTGCATGGAATGGTCGAGTGATCAAAGAGTCTTAAGTGGGACTTCAAGGGTTTCTCAATCCTTTCTTATCCAAAAAGAGTTAAATTAAAGGGCATATAATTAATTTAATATATTTTGCCCTTTACAATTTATTTTCACTGCACTTGCTTGTTAACAATATTGTATTCATGTCATCAAGAGTAGAAATAAAAAAATACAAAAATACAAATACTCAATTCAAACTTATAGAAAAGGGATATGTGCTACTGTGGGTATGTGAAAGGGGTAGTATTTTCTTCGGAAGGTATATGAAAGAGTCGTCTTTTGTTTCAAAATGGCGTCTAAAAAGGCATGGAGTTCCGAGTAGAGCCTCTCCGCCAGTAGAACGTCTACCCTTGGGTCCCGCCCACATTTAGCGTGCGAAGTTCGCAACAACTTTTAACCAGAATCATGTTCAGCAAAGCTGGTATCATGAAATACTTAAATAGTTAATAATATTGATTGAGGTCCGGCCGAACGGGAGTATCTTCGATCTCTTTTTAGGACAAACGGACCTGTAGCCACATTTTTTACCGTCCGGCTCTCCTGGACTCAGTCCGTATGCTCATAGTATTTCAGCAAAAATTGTATTCGATATTTTTCATTACATCCCCCCAAATAGCTTAGGACTCTCCTTCTCACCAATGTGAAATCTTTCATTTTACTAATTACAACATCGTCGTCGTCATCAGTATTGACAACTGGAGACGGTTTCTCCTCTGACAATTTTGGCGGCTTCTCTTTTTCAGAAAGTGAACACAAAATTTCCCTGCATCTTCTGCAAATTCCTGAAACAATCAGAAGTTGGCCAAAAGGTTTGCGTACAACTAAAGAATATATTAACACGAGTGGGACGTCAAAATATCTACCTAATCCGACGTGAACCAGATGTCCCGTTCTTTTCATGATAAACTGGGAAAGGTTTTTGTTTATTCCCCGGTCGGCTTTACGCCATTTCTCTCTAACGTTGCAATGCTCTGAAATCTCTGGAGGGACCCTACACCTCTCGGTTCCCCTTGTCCAACCAAGACCAAGCGATAACGATATGCTCGGCAAATCGTAATGGTATTGACATTTTGTGGCATGGTAAACATTGCAGCACACGTAAGAATCATGTCTTCTTCACTCTTCACATCTTGGAATTTCCAGAGTGACTCGTGCCGCGTTATATCTTTACCACACGCTAGAAGTGGAACTATCTCTATAGACTGACTTCTGTCTCTTCGATCAAAGGAAAACCGCCCACCAACTACTGACTTAAATGAACAGCAAACATCCATCTTGTTTGGTTCGCGGAAGTCGGTCACGGAAGAGCGAATTTCAATCAAATGTATATAATTTGATCAAGCAATTAGAATAGGTGGCCACCAAAAAACATTGTTTTAAGTTTGTTTGTAGGAGAAACATCCGTGCACAATACGTGTTAAACTATATGTAAAGTATGTGCGTAACCTGGAAAAACAATCCGTCCAGCATGGTAATTGTTCGAATAAATAGCTTACCGAGAAACATTTACTGTTGATGTCTCTTATTTATGATTTAAACTTTTAAGATCTGTTTAGTTTCAGGTAGCTTCGTTTTCCATTTACTTTTTCCGACTATTTAGAGGGAGAAAAGGCACCAAATATCGACAACCTGGCTAGTACAAATAAGAACGTTTGACCGGAATCGATCCATCGAAATCAACAAATACAAATTTAATCACTGCAGCGTTCCTTCAGATCACGTAAGGCAAGAAACCAACAATATAAACTTATTGTTACGCTTGACAAATAAACTTAGAACGATTTTCTTTCTAGAACTCGTTCTTGTAATTAAAATGATCAAGGAAAGAAGGAAAGCTTAAAGGACCTTAAAACGACATAGCAGTCACGGCACCCGAACTCCAAGTAAATTGCTTTTAATTGGCGTTTTTAATTACCGAAATTTCTCAAGCGATGCCTTTCAAAATATTAGAGTTTAATGTGGTTCATTATGTTTTTCTTTTTTCATCCAAATTATCTTGGAAACAGTGCATTTTCCGTCGGTTTTCGTTTCTAAACAGGGCTTTCAGAATAGTAAGTTTCGCGTGGTTTTCGGTTGTTGAGAGACGTTGTCGACGGGTTCATTTTCATCGTCAAATCGAAAATATGGAACGAAAATGGTATTAAAATCAAAGTAAATGACGACAGTTCAAGAATTTCGACAAAAAAACTTTACTCGTTCTGAAGATATTCTTTAGCTTAAGACAGTAGAAAATTTGCATACCCGGTACACTGAATTGTGAAATTCGATCGCACACAAATGGGCTGTCACACGATTCGCGTAAAAATAATTTTAGCTCTTTATCTCGGGTGAAAATGCTTTTTGCTGTTAATCTTGCGTAAAAATACTTTTTGCTGAAGTTTAAAGACTCCACATAAGCGAACTAGCCAAGGTACTCGATGCAAAAGTGATTTATATGTTAAAAACCGCCAGCATGTTATTTTCTACGTGTGTTTACATGACCAGACAGCCGATCATGACTTTTGTGCTTTTGAATATTTGCCGCGCGCGGCAATGAAACTTTTCCTTCCACTGTTTTCCAAGATACTCAGCTCATCGAAACGAACCGACTTGTCGTGATACCGATTGCCCAGTCTTAGACGAATTCTCCGTATGTTTTAGAAGTGAAATTTTTTCAACCGCAGCCGAGCGAATTTCATTTCCAAGCCTCGCGAGAACTTTTCAAGGTAACAGCACCCTCTGTGATTGCAATGAATTCTGGGCATCAAATGGCCTCTCGAACGCTGAGAACACCTAATCAAATATCCGAGTTTTTCGCAATTTCTGGCACGGCAACCTTTGGCAAATGGGCCAAGACTCTCAACTACGGGCCGCTTTTAAGACGAGAGTTGCTTTCAGACTGCCCCACCTGGCTCAATACTCTGTACCGAAAAACGCCGATTTGCTCCAGGGGTCAACTTAAATCTCTTTCCGTTTCGCAAGCACAGAGAAACACCACTGGCTTCTTTGAGAAGTGTCTGACTTGCGGGTCCTGAAGGCATAACCGACCCAAATGACTTTTAGGGCCTTTTTTGTATACGCTTTTTCTTGAAAAAGAATGCAAAATGGTCAAAAAAAAAATGTCAGGGAATTTTGGTCTATTGAATCAAAGGCCACATGCAAACATTCAGCTGATTTGGACCAAAAAAGGAAAAAGCCCTGAAAGTCATTTGGGTCGGTTATGCCCTGAGCCCTTTAATTTTCTGCACCTCGGATGATTTTCAAGGTCAAAAGATTTTGGATCTTCCACAGCCTCCGAAAAATATGTCTTCTTTATTTCGCCTTCGTTTTGGGTAGCTGCACTTCGAGCAAAATATAAAATTTTGGAAAAACTTCTGCTGACATAATGGGCGTTGCACTACCATGCGCAAATGAGTGGCGTGCAATTGCATGTTTTGTGTGTTTTGAATTTCTTAAAGGGGCAGTGTCACGCTATTTATCAACTTTACTTAAAACTGGAAGGTGTCTTGGCATCAATTGAACTCCAAAAATAATGGTCTAGTTTTGTTTTTAAAGACTATTGAAAGGTACTGAAACTGTTTCCTGTCGCCTATTGCTACGGATTGCAATTAGGATGAAAATGGATTGAAACTTGAAACTATTGGCAATTTTTTCAAGTTTTGATGCTACATCTTCAGAAATCCTCAAGACATTTATTATGGTTAGCCCTCCCTGATAAAATCCGTTTGATATCTTCGTCATAGTTTTACAGAAACATTTTGTTTATGAGTAAAGGCTCGAAGTAATAATTTTTGCACAGAAATGACCTAAAACAGGAAAAACCTTTTGACACCGTCCCTTTAAAATACAGATTTTCATTTCGCAAAGCTGGTACAGACAGTCATTTCGCAAACTACAGATTTTCATTTTGCAAATCCGGTACAGATTACATTTCACAAATTAGATATTTTCATTTCAAAAACTACAGAGGGCCTAGACCTCATTTCGCAAGCTATAGGTTTTCATTTCGCAAAGTACAGAATGATTTTCATTTTGCTCCATTTCGTTTCGCAAAGAACAGTGAGCTTTTCAAACACTGGACCACAATCTGACCTGCAGTGCAAACTAAATGGTTATGAAGACAGGAACGCATCACCAATCCACTTGGTAGGAGACAACATAATCTTGCTGCAAATACAATCACTGCTGCTTTTAATACCGCCGAGATTCGTGCTCTGAATGCTGTGATAAGTCGAGGAAGTAATTCTGCCCAAAGGCATCATAAACTGCTTACAATCGAAAGCAAAAGGAGAAAATATGCATTTGTGGCCTGGATTCGACTCCATTCGACATTAATGATGATGCAATCCTATTGTCTGATTGGTTTCCTTACTCCCAAGGGACATCAAGTGATGTGTTACAGACAGACAAATTCCATGTCTATAGTGTGAACTACCACAGGTAGCCCACACAAAAATGTATTGATGGACTCACAAGAAAGTTTTGTTACACAACGTAATACAATATTCCGACATAACAGTCCCAGGGGTAATAGTCGCGTGATCACAGGCCACCTGAATCCGGACTATTTCGGCTCGTCAGAAAAGGATGGTTTTCATCAGCCCACATCTTGATTTAATGTAGGGCCATCCTTTTTGATGAAGGGATTTCCTTCACTGGGCTTTGATCTCAGTGTTCCAACATAGCCAGCACTTGGGAAAGGAACGAAACGAAATGGAACAAAACAAAATGAATATCTGTAGTTTGCTAAATTAAAATTTGCAGTTAGCAAAATTGAAAATGTGTACTTTGTAAAGTGAAAATCTTTAGTTTGCAAAATGAAAATCAGATTCTGTAGTTTCCAAATGTAAAGTTGGTGATGATATTTGAACCTCGTCTATTTATATTCTGAAGAGAAAATGGTGAGCTCCGTTCTTAAAATAATAAACATCCCATCTACTGAGATTGTGCCACATAACCTGTACGTTTATTTGAGTAAATACAGTGTTCTTAGTTACAAGGGTTACGCTTAAAAACTATATCCAGTCTCTTACCGTCTTCCTTTGTCCTCACAACCTTTTGCCGACTCTTTGGCCCGTCTCCAGCACAAGTGAAAGCCAGAACTTGAAAACCATACTCTGTGTATTTTTGAAGCCCACTCACAGTGATTACAGAACTTGATGAACCGTTAATTGTCAGTATGGTCTGGGATGTGTTAAAGCCTCTCCTGCTGTAAAATAGCTTAAACCCTGAATTTTTTCCATTTGCCGCATATGCTGGGGGTGGCTGCCAAGACACAGTGACACTGGTTGAGTTTTGTGCTATCACATTTAGGCTGGTGGGAGCCTCAGAGGGAACTGCAATAAATACCCAATAAGTACCGAATTTATTATTAGTAATTACTGTAGCTTCCAATACAGCAAATATCATAGCAGACACACTTGGTTATGGCAACGGCTGGGCCATATCTGATGCATACAGCCTTGTATATGGAATTGGTATATATGGGAAGGCTGAATGATGATATGGAACTGATATTGGCCAATGTTTTGCCAAATTTCAAGCTATGGAAAGCAAAACGTATGGGAAGAAAGGCCTAGGCTATTCATTATATTTAATATGGGGCAACTATGGGAAGTAGATGCCTAATAGCTAGGAAGCCAATGTAGTTCAAATACAAGTACAATAATGCTCTACATATTTTTGTAAGTAGTGATCTTTGACGTCCTTCCTAGTTACGACAGAAATAACTTAGAGGAAAATTAACATCGTGCAACTCAATGGCAGCTTGTTGTTGCCCACAAAAAAGTATTGGTCTGGTCCATCACATCGTAATGCTATCAAAATTTACTTTAATTTAGTTTAGGTGTCACAGTCCCCAGTAAGCTATCGTATTTAGGAAGAAAAGTTGCATATCTCTTACCATCTTCTGTCGTTGCTATGACTTTAGGACTTTTCGGCCCATCACCAGCAGAAGTATAAGCCAGCACTTGAAATTCATACTCCGTGCACTCATCCAGCCCAGTAATATTTGTTGTTAAACTGAGAGCACCATCAATTCGAAAAGTGTTTGGCGAGTCGTTAAAGCCTTTCCTTTTGAAGAAGAATCTAAACCCTTTGATAATTCCATTTTGGGAGTCTTCTGATGGTAGCCGCCAAACCATAACAATACTGGTAGAAGTGCTTTCAGTCACTGTAAGGCCTGTAGGAGCTTCTGAAGGAACTGTATCCAGTGATGAAGAAGACAATTAAAAAAATTAGTACACAAATGCATGTTCCCATAGGGAGGTCTGGAAACTATCTAATTGTAAATGTTTGCATCCATGTATACGCAAGGGAAGAAGATATAATATATCAACGTTCAGCAAATTTTCAGATATTCCCCCAAAAAATATCTGAGGAACGATATGCGACCACGATATGCTCTAAAGAAATGAGCGAAATACTTAATAAACAAGTTAACAAATTAAGATGGCAGTATTAAGGGCACACTGTACTGCCTTTCGGTGGGTCAGTCAATTTGACGATTTGCGTGACAAAAACAACCTCACTTATCTCCCTAGCAATACGAGCTGAATGCTAGACAGCACGTGCTGGATTGGACAAGAGTATTGGTTAGCAGGCGATAATCAAAAGCAAAGACGAGAACAAGCTTGGGGGAAGTCGCCTCACAGACTTAACCATACCACGCAGGAGTGACCCTAGTTTATTAACAGCAAGCAATGCAAACAACCCATGGCCATCTCCAAAATAATGGGAGGGTGGGAGGGAAAAAACGTTTCACAATTAATTGACAGAAAATACTGATTACTCTGCACAACAGAACTGCAAATTGAACCTTGCACCGTTTTCTTTGGCTTTTATAGCTAGACAATGTCTGCTTACTTGGCCAGTAGATTAAGTTGTACTATACAGGCGCTTGGTTTTACTTTAGTTACACAACCATTGGGATGCAGCCACGCAGGAACCTACACATGTGCAGTTCCCCAGAAAATTACGAACAACAGTTGTTGCAAAAATGTGATGATTTGTAAGGCCTATAGATTCTTCTTTGTATTACGCCTAAGTTGCATCTATCTGTTGATCAAAACTGTTAAGTATACAGTGGAACCCCACTATATGGACACCCGCTAAATACCGACACTCGCTTTTAACAGACAGTTGTCTTTGTCCCAACTACTAGAAAGATCTCATATTTTCTCTTAAATATATATTTATCCTGCTATACAGACACCCAGATAATATGGGCACCTTGGCATGTCCCTTTGGTGTCCGTATTAACAGGCTTCCACTGTAGTACAAGTTTATACATAAATATGTTGTAGGTCAAACTGAAATTCTGGTGAAAATGATTTTAACCTAGGTCAAAATGAAACTCCTTTGTCTTCTAAGCCCAATTATTCATCAGATGAATCATGAATAATTAGGGTTAAAAGACAAAGGAATTATTTTCATTTTGACATAGGTTAAAATCACTTTGACCTGAATTTCATTTTGACCTACAACATTACACATGTATATCTTATCAGTATGGGTTACATTAGGCTGAGTAAAATTTTGAATTAATATTACCTGTGTTTTGAGAAGTTGCTGAGATTCCGCGAGGACAATTTTTAGCAACTTCCAAAAACATGAATGATATTAATTTATAACACATAATAACAATTAATTGCAATAAAATGTTTATAACGTTAAGGGCAAAATTTTCATAACTTTTTCGAGAGGCGTGGAAAAACAGTCAGCCAAGTAAATAAAAACACTCATTATTTTGCTTGCAAGGAAAACAAATTAGCAGTTGAACCAAAACAAGTATAGTGATTGTGTTTGTTATTTACGTCCAGTTGGGAAATCATATACAAGTTTCATTTCCAAATAAAGGAAACCATGATCAAACCAAAAGTTAAGCTTCAATTTATTTCATTCAACTGTGCTGGGATTTAATTACGTATCGTTGAATAAATAAGTTGGGTTTGTAGAAGAGTTTTGCAGTATATCTTTGCTGTCGGTTGAGTGATACCGCAACAAGTAGACGAGTAACATTCGTGTCTACCACAAATTAAATCCAGATTTTTATCGTCTGGGACATTTTTACGACGTTCCTGTTAATAATTAAGCTTCCTTCAAAGGTTTTGACAGTTTTCTGCCTTTAAGAGGATACAAATTTCTGGGACTCATTTGTTTCGATAACATTAAAATTTTGCATAATTCTTAATTTCCATCCTCGGTTAAAGAAATGGCAGTTCCCACCATGTTTAAATAACGTCCTTCAGGCAAGTACCCTGCGAGCAGAGTTTCCTTTGATCTTCCTAGAAAAATCGGGAAGATTCCTCTTCCTCTTCCCGATTTTTGTGTGGTTTACACGAAGTGTGAAGCCGCACTATGGCACGATCGGAAAAGTTTGTTTGTCCACGAGAGTCGAGCGCCTGTAACCAGGTCTGGTTTACCATGGTACTGTTAAGAAATTTGACTTGTTTTAAACCTCAAGCTTCAGAAAGCGGCCATTTTGTATTTGTGTAAATTTTGTTATTTGTTCATCTTTGTTGCTTAGATTTCACAAGCCGGCTTTCCTACAGTCTGCTTGTTTTCTTAGTGCGGATTACAGCGAGTATTTGTACTCTCACTGGCCAAACTTTCACGGCCTAGACCTTTGCGCCATATTGAATCTTCGGAGTCATTTATTTACTCTCGCAAGCCAACAGTTAACAGTTAACTTATATTAACGGCTTGAATCTGTTCAGTGGACCTGCTTGAGAATATCTGAGAATATCAGAAAGTGTATGAAAGTTTTGAGAGCCTAAAATTACTTGAAAGCGAGAGAGACTCTGCTTTCCTTGTGTTGTCCTTGCGATGCTGTTGCTGTTAATGTTGAATTCGACGAACCATCCACACGCAGTTGACAAGAGTTTGCTAGCCCACGATTTCATCGCAAGTGAGTGAATTGGGAATCTCTGTTGAACAATACCGATCAAGAATCGGCTGTCATGACAATTTCCTTAAGGTGATTCCTCTCAATTGCATGGCGCATCCTTACTGCGCATAACTTATGGCGTCATTTAGCGCGCGCTCGTGCGCGCGTACACTAGAAACATTATGAATTTGCCTTGACATTGAGCTTTTTCAGCTGAAATTTTCCCTTTGTCGTCGTGTTGTAAAGAAACGAGCACGGTGACCCCTTTTTTTATTGGTGTAATGTACTTGTAATAGGCACACGAAAAACATATTTTAAGGAGAAAAAAGTTTAATAGTAGAAGTTGGATTATTTATATATAAATGGGGTGAAACTCTGCGTTTGGAGCCAGGAAGGAGTTTGAGATGATGCCGAAGTGGTCCAATTTTCCTCACATTATTTTCAAGATCGGGCAATTTGAAATCACAATACTAAAAGAATATAGCCCAGAAAAACAATTACGCTCTAGTTTTCACTACTATTCATAGTTTTTGCTACATAATAACAGCTTTCTTCAGTTGTTCATGCTTCGAACATTTCTCGCACAACTCCGTAAAAACACTCAGAAAAAAAAGGCACGCAGGGCGAAAACAAGCACGGTGACCCCATGTTTTTATTGCATTTTTTCAATGTCCTATGCATGACTATCAATTGTGCCAAGTCTGAAAAAAATCTTAATAGTACATCCTTTTCATGGGAATCACCTTAAAAGAAAAGATGCTTTGTTGCGTTTCAAAGATCGTTTTTGGAATATAATGGTAAATGCTAATGATTTTTTGCATGAATGTCTTTTATTAAGCTTACCAACATTGAAAAAAGTTGTTGGACAGTACAAAATACGGAACTGATGAAGTAGTGCTTTGGTTTACCGAATTTATATTGTGGTGTACACGTCGTGATATAACGGCTGAAAAGGTAAGACTGTCAAACCCGATTGCTAGACAATATTTTGTAGTTATAAATAAAAGAAGCATTGATAACCAAGAATGGATCTGTTCCTGACGTTATGAAAATTTGAAAAAAGGCAAAATAACACCATGTGGAGCTAAAAATGGAATGTTGTTTCCAGTGAAACCAGAATTTGTTGATTTGATTGAGTTTAAGAGTGCATCCTTAAATCCTCACTTTCAAAGCGACGCTATATGTGCAACCTTTGTTGTGAAAATGAGACTTTGCCATAATAAAGATTGACCAGTAACCCTCATCTCGAAAATGAGGATTTCAGGAACTCAGAAATTTTCTATTGTATGCTAGTTATCTTGTTTTATTGATTCACAGGAACAACATGGAAAACGATCAAACCGTAATCAAATATTCTAGCTTTACTAATAGAAACTTGACAAGTGACCAGATAGATACTAATAGTTTAGTAGCTAAATTTCGCAAGCCACACATGTACGCATTGCGGACCTGTTTTTCTGGGAGCTTGAAGGAGACTCTGCTTGCAGGGTATCTGGCAAGCTGCTAGTAGGAAACCAATCAAACTGAGTTCAGAGTTAAAAATAATAGTTTGAGATATTTGTACTCGCCTTCGCATCACCTGGAAACATTCCAAAATAAAAAATGTTTTAGGAGGTACTTGGCTGCGATTTTGAATTGTTCAGTGTGCAGTGTTCATGTTGTGTCCTATGAATAAATGATGAATCTTGTGTTTGATCTAGCCCTTGCAACCTAGCTTCCTTGACTTCATATAAGGATATGTTTTGATTAGGCACGCAGCATTTGTGAATGTAGAAGTTGAAAAACCTAAAGGCTTCAATGCAATGAAACGCCCCTATTGACTCAACGCCCCACCCACTAAGTTACTATTACCCTTGCTACTGTTACTAAATTAAATAAAGTATGCTAAGTGAAACTGTTTTCTAATCTCTTACCATCTTCTTTTGTCCTCACCACCTTAACCAAGCTCAGTCCATCTCCAAAAGAGTTAAACGCCAGTAATTCGAATTCGTATTCAGTGTATGTTTTAAGTTCAGTCACCTTGGTTGTAAGAATTGCTGAACTTTTAAAAGCAAGTAGGATAGGGGGTGTTATAGAGTCTCGCTCTCTGTAAAGCAGTTTAAATCCTGTGATTTTTTCATTAAGGGTGTTTGCTGGTGGTGGCTTCCAAAAGGCAATGACGCTGGTAGAGGTTTCTGCAACCACACTAAAACTGGAAGGCGCTTTAACTGCAGAAAAAAATAAATACCAAGTTAAGCCAATGGAATCTGTAAGTCTAACTTGCATGGCATACATAGCCAGAAATCTTGATCATGAAGCACAGCCTCCGGAATCACCATAAACTTGCTGCTCGACCTGTATCAAAACTAATTATTATACTGCATGAAGAACTCAGTATGATAATTAGAAACAGTAACTGTTTATTCAACATCACTAAAATGATAATAGCATAAACTATTAGTTTGTACATAGTTAAGAGAGGGAAATGGTTATGAAAACCGGCAAACATCAAAGGAACAGAACAAAGAGGCCAAGATATATGTTGGAAGGTCCATGACAGTGCATATCTTTTGTTTTGCAATCATTTACTTAATGTATGAATTACATAATGGCAATGTTTCTATTGGTTAGTTGCATGAACAGGCATAACCACCTATTGTTATTTGTGCACGGTCAACCCCCAAAATAGCAAACAAAAACAATTATAACAAAGAACTTTGTTAGGTTTCATAACCATTTCTCTCTATTAACTATGGTTTGTAGTAATAAAGTTAGTAACTATGCACATTTATACTTGATACTCCTTATTGAAGATTGGTATATATAGGGGAAATTTGGAGATCTTTAACATCATTACCTTTCCCATTAGCCTTTAACACTAATTGTCATTGTCATTGTAGATGTCATTGCATTGTCATAAAAATTATCATTATCATTATCATCATTATTATTATTACTTTTATTATTATTATTATTTTTTTATTATTATTATGTTTATTTAATCTGGTTACCTTTCTGCCTCATTCAAGGTGCATTTGGGCAGCTAAGGGCAGCTAACTTTTACAACTGTCAAGTAGTAAAGCCCCACTGTACATGTTATAGTGGAGCTCCGGTGGCCCAAAGGACCAACAAACAGAGTGCCATACTCATTGGGATAGGACCCACGAATCGCTATTCTCATGGTCATCATGGCTAGCGGTGTTGTTCGTGGGCACGTACGCGTAACGAAGTTTCCCAACATGGCGGCCATACACCAACTAATCAGTGTTTTCAAAACAAGCCATCGGCCATCGCAACCAACGGCAATTTTTCCATTTGCGACGGCTACTTTCCCTTGGGTTAATTCTGAAATAAAGATTTTCCTAAAGAGCCAAGTGTCCACGAAAGAGTTTGTGAGTAAATAAACTTGAAATATTGCTGCAACATTGCTTTAATCCACTTGCATACGTTGTTTGAACGTTCAGCAGCAAAGTGAACGGGCTCAGATTGTGTGGTAGGCAGCGGTTTCCAACGCAAAGTACTCTAAGATAACACATCTCAAACTGCTTCGAAAATTCGTCTACAAGAGTCTTGAATGCCAAACATTTCCGGGGAACATGCCCCCACACCCCCCTACGGGGGCAAGTTTCTTCGGGCCTTGCAACTCCTACTGAACACAATGCAACTTCTACTTTCAAAAATTGTGAAAACACTGCTCATAGGTTGACCGAGACATGCAGCCTCTTAGTTAGTTTACAGCAGTGTGCCGTTCTCAGTTGGGAAACACAGCTTTTCAAAACTATAAATCGAGAGAAGAAATACATGGGAACACTCAAAAGCTTAAACTGTGAAAATCGGTCAGTTCATAGCGAGGAAATCTGGTCTTTGAGACATAATGTGATTTTAGCAAGGCGAAAAAAAGATGTGCCTTCATGAATCACTTTCCCGGGATCACTTAAAATCATCACTTTCTCCAAAATGTTTAAGTGGTTCTTGGAATCTACCTTGCAAAAATTTCAGGTTTGAATGTGAATTTTTACAGTACTTTATCTTTAATTGATCAATTAGTTGTATTCGAAACAACTTAAGTGAAATTTGCGATTCGGTCAGTGAATAAGATTCGCTTCATTCGCCTTCGCGTACATTAACTCGAATCAAAATTGAACGTGTTTGCTTTTCAGGCATAAACACTGGCTTATCTGAATAATTTTTTTATTTAGATATTAGCTTACGGTCAGTTTTTGTGTGTCTTAACTCCCGGAATTTGGTAATTACTCGATCTACGTAAACAAACTGAAATCATCGTAGCACTTATCAAATTCGCTGCAAATTTGTAAAAGTTTACTTTTAAGTTTGTTTTTGCGCAGTCTTTGATTGGCAACGAGTGTATTTTATTTCAAAATTAGAAATTCTACCTATCGTTGACCAGAGGAGGGCTGTTTTTTTACCTCTACGTTGTCTGTTTACACTGAGCATTAGGTTAAAAATTACCGATGTCTAAAATATCGATAAATCTGAAACACGCAGAAATCCCGCAGTAGTAAACGGAGAACTTGAATATCTCTGGAACAAAAAGAGATAATTATTTGAAAATAGTAAACAGAGTTCTTGTTTATATCTTAAAATGGCTTAGATAGCAGAGATGAGAATTTCATCATCGTAGCACTTAAAGGAGATTTTTGATTTCAAAACCGGACCATAATCTGCAAATTCGTATTTAAAAGGCCAGTAACAATTATAAATAACTCGGGAGCTCTGCTTTGAAGGCTTGGCTAAATCTACTATATATAATACTAATTTTATAATACTAATTGACAATTATTCACCGAAGTGGAGGTAAATATCCACCACTATCACCGACACTGAATGACTGTTATAGTATATACCACACAAGTTGGATAATTAGCAGACTAAAAAATTAATTTATGTGTGACATTGTACCGAAAAGCGGTCGGAAATTGGAAAATCCCGCACGCCGGCTGCTCGGAGGTAAATAGTACTTGCTAATCACCTCCGAGTTACCCAATCAGAGCGCGCGAAAAGCACTATTCACTGTGTGGTATATACTAACAGTAGATAGTACATTCCGTCAAACGTGCCTACCTCCAGAAAGAGTGATTTTCAGCAACTGCTCTATCCAGATGTTTCGAGGTATTATTCTACTATTATTTGTCACACCTCTATTGATAACATGTAGTCTTAATGCCACAACCAAGACTGGAATAGTCAGTGTGTTATGTGAGTATCAAATAATTCTTATGCCCGTTGTTTAAGGATCAAGCCCACCCACACATGAATTATGTGAGTTCCAGATTGTTTTGTCTTCTAGTTTAATTGTCGTAGTGATTTCTTGCTGTAGGCATGTTTGGGAATTCCGATTGACCTTGGCTGAGGCCTCCGTGATTTGTTCGGAAGTTCAATATTCGCTGTGTGTTTGCGTTGGTATTTGGGTATTACTGAACTACACTCCCCGCCAAATTACTTGTAACACCCTTCCCATTTTCCCTCCTCCCAATGTTGAATTCTTGTCGGTCACACAGACAAAAACATTCAGCCACTGAGAATTTTTTTTTCCCGGAATACCCGATGTCCATTCAACATTGAGGCGGGAGGGGAGACAGGGGCTATAACCATGGGTTGAGGGAGAATGCAAGGAACACCTTGTCATGCTGTGACATAAGAATTCGCTACCTTTTCCTCTAGTGTTACAGATAAATTTGGTTGGAGCTGAGTGTTTTTAAGTGGTTTCGTTAAGATAACCTGTTACAACATGTATGAATCAACGGGAATTCTCTAGTGAGTGGCATTGCATCACTCGCTTTTCTTTGTTTTTCATTCTCCAACAGAGTAATATCCTTCCTCATACAAAAGGCTTACTCCTAGTACGCATGACAGTAATGCAATTCAACGACACTGCATTGAGTACTTCAGTGGGTAGGTAGCAAGTTGAAGAAAGAAGCGTTGGAACTTCAGTTACGGTGAGACACATTTCCAGAGTTTAAGACTCGCGTGATAAACACATTTTTCCATACCAGTTGAAACTGTTAAGTTTTTTATAAGGTTTCTATGCCTACACGCATTAAAATGGTAATCGACTGTAAAGGAAGGAGCATAACATATTAAATCATTAACGATAAGTGATATATCAACACGTACGGTACACAGCTGTGTAGCTGACAAAGTTTCTTAATTTCCTTAGGTTCCGTCAGTTGTCAGTGCTAATGAATGGCAAGACAAAAGCACAACAATCGCGAATTAAACTCTTAAGTCTTTGGTACCGACTTAAAACTTAGACATTCGTAAAAACGCAACGATCCACCATTGTGCATCATTCCTACATGAATTATAATTATTTAGTCATTCATTTTTCAAACACACGATTCACCATGAACATCCTTTCAAGCAGCTATATACTGATGTACACTCACGAAAATTCACACTTGCATACTGAGTTCACAATATGAGCTCACTCTACAATGCCCGCAGAGGATGGTAGCTTCCTTCGGGAAGCGTAAAACAAGGAAAAAAGTCTCCAAACACCATGGTGTTTGGCGACATGTGCAGTGTTGCGTGCAAAACAACGTAAATAACACGCGTACACTAATTAAATTATTGGGGCTGAGGGAAAAAGAGCCCTCTAAAACAACCCGACCAAAGACACTCCCCGCCAAATTACTTGTAACATCCTTCCCATTTTCCCTCCCCCCTTCCCCTAATGTTGAATTCTCGTCAGTCACACAGAAAAAAAAATCAGCCACTGAGACAAGTCTTTTTTATATTACTTTGTCATGACAAACCATTAACTTTCCCACGAAAATCCCGTCAAAAATCTTTGAAAATCCAGTGATAATATAAACCATAAAAAAACTACTAGTTATTCAAGTGTTAATTCACCCTAACAATCAAAAGAAGATGATGACCACTGTCATTAGATGCATTTCGTTGCATCCGCTGGCTTTCAAATAAGAATCTCACAAATCAAGAAAATTATTTGTTGTGCAGGCCAGATGACCTTTTAAAGCTTAACTGTAAACCTCACAATTTCATGTGGTACTGAAAACTGTTTTGTTAAAGTCATGCGATTTGGCATGGAAAATCACTAATAGAGGAAATGTACGATTTTCTCAAGATATAACTTTTAGTGTAGCGAGGACGGTAACTGGTAGAGCCGGTGTAAAACTGTCAACCATTTCATACCACTGACAATATTTAAACTTGTTTTTCATGGCTGGTGGTTTATGGTAAACATGGTTCAGATTGTTTCCGGACGCTCAGATTGTTTTCGGACTCAAATTTTGTTGTCTATTACACGAATTTCCCATTTCTTCCGTTTAATAAACAGGTCTGACTGTCAATTTAGTTTATTAAACAAAAAGGAAGGTAGGTGGGGGAGAGTGGATTCATTCGCCCGGTGTTTAATAGCGTTCTTGCTCAGAACGGAAAAAACCCATGAAAAAATTATTTGCTGAATGTTCATTTTCCTAAGTGTTTGGCAACCCATCGCCTGAATCTAAAAAGAAATGTTATTTCCAGAGGTTTTAATCGCGCGCTGTTCGTACAATGCGTAACGATCCTGGAATAGAATCAACAATTCTTGATCAAGGATCTATTTTTGGCGTGATTGAACAGTTCGTCTTAAAAGCGTCATGGAGAGCAGTACGTGTAGATTTCTTGCTATTGTTGGCGGCCATTGCCGTTCCGCATTTTTCTTCCCGTTGGCGTTCATTCACTTATTTAAGCTGAGGAATGGGAATATTCAATCAAAAAAATTTCTAATGAAAATTGGTGGAGCACATTTAAAGATGTCACACTCGAGTACGGGATATCGCACGGCCCTGAGACTTTGACATGTTGCTTATTTATTGCTCTTTTATAATACCACAATTTCTTGAATTTATCTATTTAATGGCTAATGATTTCATTTATTTACTTGCTTGACTGAAAACGCTCTATAGAATGCTAAACAGGCGTATTTTTTGCGTAGGTGAAAACGTAGAGTGAGACTGGAAAACGAAAGTAAAAAAAAACGAAAATAAAAAAAAGACCGTTTTGCAGTCTATGAGTACTCAGAGTATAGCCCATCCACATGAACACTGTATGACAGCAAGGAACGTGTTTTACCGTAACTGTTTAGTCTTCTCGGCTACTTAGAAGTCCTACTTTCCGTTGGCTTCTTCAACTGGTCTCTATGGAAAGCACCCTAGTCACGCAAGACGTACGACAGATGTAGACGATTGTGGAGGGTGCCTTTATGCCCTTCTCACATGACAGCTTCTCGATAACGTCTAATGTGTAGGAACAAAACGATTTCTGCTCTAAGGACTTAACCTTACTATAAGGCCTACCTTTACGTATATGACCGTCCTTTAGACGTGTTTCTATGTATATATACTGATGTGACGTGGTGTAGACCGAACTCTGTGTAAACGGGGCATGCTATTGAGATGAGGAGAATGCACATAAAGAACAAGAAGCTCGAATTCCTTTTAACAGCTGTAAACACATTGCAAAAATATGAAAAAGAAGTCAGTTTCTAAAGTAGTTCAACTGACTCATTCCTACAATGTGTGTTTATATGAAATTTATGATATGACCTTACAGCGTCAGGCACTGCCGTGACACGTCAGCACCTTTGTGGACCTATGGGCGTGAAGAAAAAACGTTGAACCATAGAGATCTTAGTAACAAGCTCTCGCTCTCGCATCACAAAACCAGTCTTTGGACAAGATATGAAGGTAAGTTTGGAGGCGACAAACAATTGAAGCGATAATTTCTTTTAGAAAGTGAAGATTTTTAAGTAATTCTTGCGTTCTTTGCATATGTCAACAAAATGACAGTATGCAAATTAGGTTTAATTTCAGCCAAATATTTCACACTTTCACTACATTTTTTGAATTGCACTGAAAAACCCAAATTAATTTTTACATAAATTATAAGAGCAGCATATGGGTAAGTTATGGGCAAAAACCTAGCCCGATTGAGGGTTTTCCACATATCGAAAGTTTCATTCGTAATTATGAGCTAAATTTACTTGCTAATGCTGTTAGACAATCCGCTAACTTTGAACGTGTTTTGCTGATATCAGAAATAATTCTGAAGCCCCCAAACGGGTATTGATAGAGACAAAAGTACGTCCTCTTTTAGCTGTTGGCATTTAATTTCCATGTTATGGTACTGCCTCTTGAGCGCGTGCTGTTTTGCCAAGGGTACTTTCGTCAATTCTTCGGCTATTTTTCGGCCCGCAAGAGTGCGTAATCGATTTTCTCGAATTTTTTAAAAAATCGGTCGTATTATGAGAAATAAAGTCCAGAGCCTCTAAAAAGGCATCAATACCTTTCGGTAGACTGAAAATGAAGACAGGTTTGTGTTTTGACTGTGGCCGCTATTTTGTGATTTTGCTCGATATTTCTGTGCATTCGCTCTTAAGTCTGCTAATGTTTTCCTTGCTCTGTCTCTGATGCCATACAACTTTCTTTTGTTTTTTTCAGGGGAGAGAACATACATCGAAACAAATGTCTAGGTTCGCAGCGGGGAGGCAAGAGTTGTCTTTCATCCTTAGTTTTACCCCTTCCCTCTTCACATTTAATACATACCGTGTGCTCTTTAAAAGTAAATGCTGCTACTTAGGCTACTGAAAATAGAGGTAGTAGATTATTCACTGGTACTTGGTACCAAAATGGTAAATTCAAGACTTGGTGTATGAGAAGAGAGTTCATTCCAAATGGGGCACAAAGACCTCCTTTGTGTAAAAAATCTTGCTAGCAAGAACCTTGAAGTTAGACTAAAACAAAAGGGTACAATTATTATCCTAAACTCGTGCCTGCCATAATGCATTGTGCAGGTATCCCTAAGTTGGCGGGAAACAAGAGAAAAAGAGAAGTCTATCCTCCTTACATCAGACGCATTGTGCTTATATCCCTTTAAAACTTCCGAATTGCTTTACAGGTCAACCATTGACAATGATAATACTTGTAAAAAAACAGAACAAAACAGACCAAGCAATAAAAAGAGAAACGAAAAACTGCGGATGGTGTCTCTACAGCAGTTCGAACCTGGAATTTTCTGTGGCAGTTACGATGACTGCTACACTATTTTTACCTAGCATAGCTTATGACGAGGATATATTTTATTTTTTGCAAAATATCTAATCCGACATTTCTGCTGTCAAAGCGTTTGAGAAAGAACACTTATCGAACGGTTTAGGATTCGAGATATGAACAAACCGCCGAAATTACTCATCGAAGCATCTCTTGAAAAAACAAAATCTGAATTCCTTTCCATATCTTATTTTCACCCAATAGCATTGCATCATGTTCATCATGTGCAGATTGTAGCACTACCTTCTCTAATACAACGCATTTTTCAAGTACAGTCAAACTCTGCTTGTGTTATAGATGTGACAACGACCCAAAAAACGACAGCATAGCAAACCAACTACCTAGAAAACGATGAGCCATAAAAACAATGAATGATTAGTGGCTTTTAACTGCTTTTGATCCCAGGAGTTTGGTTTCCTCATATAGGTCCGCTAGCTTGCACTAAAGACCATTACAGAACAGAGGATTTTTTGGCATAAACGTTTCTGGAATCTCGGTGAAATGTGAGGAGAAAAAATATTCAGTAGGGTGAAACTGTTTGCAAATACGTCACATTGCTATAAAAATCACGCCACATATATAACCCTTCTTCATTGTGAACAAAAATCGTTTCTAAAGAAGGGTGACATACCCGAAACATCTTTGTTCTTAAGAAACATTGCTGACATTTGTGGTATATTTATCTTTATATCAATCGCACTACTTCAAAATTAAACAAGACTACATTTGTAACAAGAGCCATAATGGCTTTTAGCTCAGGGAAACTGATTGCAGGATGTAGCTTGGAGAGGACGTGGGATGTTCTCATTGCCACTTGTCGTTTGCCATAAGAACCAAGATCAAAGGGTCGTGAACGCAAATATGAGATTTCAAAATTTATGGCTGAAGGATAAGGCGGCAATTATTTATCCTATGATTTTGAGTCTTGTAAACACCGATATTAAAGTACGGTTCCATTTTGGGATATTGTTCCTCTTTCAATTCTCCTTCGTCCGCCGTTCATGCTTTGACCACAACTGTTATTCCCACCGACTATGGCAAGCAAAGGTACCTTTAACATACAAATGAATTCTTGAAGATCTTGGAACATTTTTACTGATGTATTTTTTGCAGATTCGCCTTAGTTTTCTTGGTTTGTTCACAAAATTCAGGGACACCCAACGAGTCAAATCAACCAAAAGCTGTAGAAAGGCATTTTTTAGTACCTTATGGTGTTTGAAGTCTGTTTAAAGTTATGTTTTCATAAGCTAGAAGACGTTCGTCTGTTCGGATTCCCTAGCTGAAATATTAGTTGCCCGAAAATATTAGGGAACAAAATCTTCCTTTGACACAAATCCTACTGGGTTCATACACTCGTCTTTGAGCTACAGGACTTCTTTTACTCGTGTTTTCGTAGTAATTAAACTTGTCAAATCGTGACCTGCTCGTTTTGAGAGAAACGATTTCAAAAAAACTCTCACCTGTTCCAGTTAAAATCTCTCTGATATTCAAAAGCTTTTGGTCACTATTAGTTTCTTCTGACTTTTGTTAAGCTTGTGTTTCGCGTACCGGAATCAGTAATTTGTTAATTACAAAAGGCAACCAAAACCTGTTTTATCTGACAAGAGTCTGATAAGAATAGCGTATTCTCGAACATTGAGACGGCACCCGTTACAGGAATTCTCATATGCTCAAAGACTCTTTGTTATTGTTGTGTAAAAATTTTCGGTTTCATTCGCTGACACGTTATGTTTTCACGTATCTGAATGCTAACAAATGATCGTGGTGTGATCTGTTCAATCAAGCGTAACGCGGTGAGATCTCCTGTGAAATGTGTCTCTGACGATTTTCCATTGGCAAAAGATTTTAAATCTCGTGAAGCCTCTGCAAGATATACCTCATTTATGTTGTCTTTGTTCTGAGCTGCTGTACTTCGAGCAAAATAATTTCGAACTAACTTGCGTTTAGCAATGTGCGTTTCGTTACCATATTCAAATAAGAGGATATTTTGTTTCGTCTGTATGCAAATCTGGCGTCTGTTCACAGAATATCCGGCAGTTTTATTGCTGTTTTTCTAGCCAGTTTATGGGCGGTAATTTAAAAGCAACTGTGATAGGTTATTTGCTTGTTTATTATTACAAAGGCATGGACAACAGCCTTCTGAAGTCTTGTTTATTGTCTTACGAGTATCCTTTGTTAACCACACGCGTATGTAAATGAGGGAAGCCGTGATCAACAAATAAAAGGTTCAGTTTATAACACGCAGAGTTTCATTAACAAAATCTTGGGAAAAAAAGTGCGAATTATATACGGGTAGGCAACAGAGCTAGATTGTATCAAGTAGAAAAAATGCTATAAAAGGTAGAAGATGTCAAGCAAGTAAAGAACATTTACCACATTTAAAACCTCTTTTCACTGTGGCGTACTCTCGGGGCATTCAAAATGGCGACTGAAGAAAGTGTGGGCACTGTCCCATTGATGACGTAACACTGAGCATGCGTATTATGAGCAAAGTCGATTTGTGCGCCAACTGCATTTCTAAGCTCGGGCTAAGCCCCGAGGAATTAAGTAGAGATCACACTGTTGAGAATATAATTATAGAAAGTACTGTAACTCACCTGCCGGGACAATTACTCCATATAGTTCTACTCTCAGTGCCTTGTGGTTTCTGAATTCAGTTGGTTGGAACCTGACAATACTTGCTCTTGCAGTCTCCACAAGATTATGTTTCACAATGTCATTTTTTCCATTGTTTGCATCAAAAATCTGTAAACCAGTTAAAATCACTTTGTAATAAATGTGGAGCAAACTGAGAACTTGCACCAAGTACGTGTACGTCAAAACCTTCAACTTCCCTGACTTAGTTTGCAAGTGAAGAAGAGTGAGAGCGTGTGAAGCAAATTTGGAACGATGAAAATGAACTGATCATGCTACGTTTTTTTTAGGGGAAGGGTGGTCTTATTTCTTGCTGTTTGTCATGTGATGTAGGTTTCTTTTCTTCTTTTGTTCATTTTCTATTTCTTTCTTTTCTTCAGTTGTTTGTTTTCGACTGATTGTACACTTTGACTGTGAAGAAATGTAAACAGCCATGGCAACTTCTGCCTTCTAATTAAAACTGATTGACAGTGGGTTAATGTGTTAATGGGTTAGCTGACAATGGTTTAACATGAAGGAAGTGTGAGTTAAATCATATATGAACTGCGAAAATGAAATCAATAAAGAATGATCCTTGCAGTTGTGAACGCAATTTATGCAATTGCGAAAAGAAGCCTGAAAAAAATTCAGGACTTCAACGGGGTTTGAACCCGTGACCTCGCGATGCCGCGGGTGCGATGCTCTAACCAACTGAGCTATAAGCCACAGACGTTGGGACTGAGCTATAAGCCACAGACGTTGGGAGCAGGCTAATTGTGGGGTCTGCATATTTTCCCGTGAAAGAAAAGAGTATGACTAAAGTACATGTACATGTGAAATCAAATGAAGAATGCCCCTCGCAGTTGTGAACGCAATTTATGCAATTGCGAAAAGAAGCCTGAAAAAAAAAATTCAGGACTTCAACGGGGTTTGAACCGTTGGTTTAACAATAGAGTTAAATAATTAGAATACCTCTTCATAAATTGGGAGCACAGTACCGGCAAAAGATGTGGGGGGTTTGTTTTCTTTCAAATGTTTTGTGACCACTGTCTTTTGAACACATACATAAAAGCAATATTTGTGTCACATTTTCTTTAAAAAATGCAGCTTGGTCTAATATGAGATTTATAGCTGCAGCAAGTTCAACCAGGATGTTATGGCCAATTTATGGTTTAAATGGTTCTTAAGGTATTAAAAAATAATGTTGGGAGGGGTTTTATAGTTTTGTTAACTGGTAAAAACATTAAATGACAAATAATACAGTTTCTGTGGAAATAATTTATGGTATATTTAACACAATATTACGTCTTTCGCCTGACTCTGCATGATGGCAGGTTCTCTCTATTTCATCGTGACAGCACTGAGAAGGACCTGCATGATCTTTATCAGATCATAAATTAAACAAACTGACCTTTCTTATGTTTAGAGGCCCTGCCAGGAACGGGGGGGGGGGGGGTTCTATGTCGCGTGTTTGAATTTTAAGATCTCTCGTGATGGTGTTTACATCTCACTGTTCGAATTTTGCCGGGAATGATGTCTCTCGTCGGGATTTCATTTTATGTACTGTCGCTACCTTTTTCGGTCATGTTGCTTGTCGCAATTTACCCTGGCAGGGCCTCTGTCTAAGGTGAGCTCGTTGGAAGGGTTAGCATTGTTGTTTTAAGAAATAAAATGAAATGAATTTTATTATGATAGGGAAAACAAAGCCTCAAAATGTGACTGGTATGCTTGGTTGGAAACTAAATTTGATAGCACTCACCACTCAGGTGAGTATTAATTTCAGAGAGCACTCACTGCACCCACACCTGTGATCACTTGCTTAAGAAAAAATGTCTCACATACAGTAGTCGACCCACCGTGAACCACTTTCCCCATCAAAAAAAAAATAAATGTTTTGCTTTCCAATAATTTTAATCTCCTATGTTTATTAACATAATTATCACAGCAGAGAACAGTTTAACGATGATCCAATAATAATATTGGCATGGTTGTCCTTCATGTATCAAAACGTAATCTATTCTTCCATTGTAAAATCCCTAACTGGAGCACAACAAGAAAAGAAACAGTGAAGAAACCTCCATCAAGTCTGAAAGGTGGTTTGATCGATCCTGAGTTCCTTTAGTTTCCAAGTGAACCTTTGGATCGTCAAACAACTTCGTTTCATAGGACCGGCCCACGCAGTAGAAAGAAAAATCTTGTTCCATTCGAACAGCGAACAACAGCAAATACTGTCATTTTACACTTGAGCTTGAATTGTGTAAATTCACAGGTAATCTAAGTTCAGGGAGTGTTCACAATAACCGTTGAACCCTTTGGGGATGGTGTTAATTAGAAGGGTTTGTATTCAGAGAATTTAATGGTAATAAATAGAAATAGAAATAAAAGAATTAACTGCAATAAAAAGGCAGCCAGTTCAGGCCAATTCCATTGAGTTTTCATACTGTTCTTGCGTATTAAATTCGCATACAAACTGTTGTAATACAGTCGAAACTCTCCTTATGGACACCTCTCTAATACAGACAGGAAAATTGCCGTATGTTTTCTTTAAAAAAAAAACCCTCTGATACAGTTGCTCTGCAATATGCAGCATGTAATAAACTAAACCTCTTCGTTACGGGCACCTAAATATTAACAGGTTCAAATACAACTCTTTAGTCTAGTGCAGCTATGATGGAAGTTGTGCATGTCAGATCATGTTTCCAACTTAACCTCGCAAGGTGAATTGAAATTAGCTGACAAATTGAACTTCTGTTGTGCCAAAACGTTTTAGTTGTAAACAAGGGAGAAACTGTTAATCAAATTTGAGTGAGTGATGCTTAACAAGATTTTGAGTTAATTTAATCTCGTACCCAGATCTCTTATAAACAAAGTCAAAGGCGACATCTGGTCGAGTAAGAAAATACAATTTTTTCATTGGCTGTTAAAACTGGCTAGTATCCAACCCCCTTCATTGAACAGTTGCGCAGTCAGCTTGAAATTCGTCTATCTGTCCCCAGTAAATGACAAAAGGGAGTCGGTTTATGCAGCCATTAAAAAGGTTTCCCTTATTGTCTAAAGTTCTTCGTGTTGTCAACCGGTACCAGCTTACCACAGCAAACATTGGCAGAAAATATACTGTATTAAAATTAGAACTGACAGACTTTTAGGGTTAATTCATCTACCAGACCCTACATCATTCACATTAAGAATAAGACTATCACCAATGAACATGTAAAAGAAAAAAGTTGCAGAGTATAAAGTATATTTACTATTCTTTGTGTACATGTCACAACATGAATGAGCCCAGTGAGAGCCAAACTACAGCAAGAGCTATCAAAAGTCACGAGTAAATTGCTGAAGTCATTCAGTAAGCAGTTCCAGATGTAGTTCGCTTCATGGCATGTGCAGACCAGGTTTTTTTTTGTTTTAATAAACATCTGATATGCATTTCTTACAAATGACAAGCCCTTCTGGATGAGCAAACACAGTGTTAACACGTCCAGGCACATATACACATTTGCAACTGTATTACCTAACACATTAATCCCTAAATCATCGTTCACCTCGAACAGCTAACCTGGATAATTTCTGCTCATTGTCCTTTCTTCTTTATTTTCTCAACTTGATTCATCATCAAAGCGGCAATGGTGACACAATAATAGCAGTCGAGCAATAATAGTTTACACCTTGAAACAACAAGCTACAAAGTTACATTCGATAGAACCTGATATATTGAAGACTTGCCATATAAATAATAATAATAATAACTTTATCTCTTTAGCGGTATATACAAAAAGCTCTATTTCGCTTAACCATCAAAAATTAAAAACTATACAGAAGAAGAAAAAATTAACCTAAATGCAGAAAAAGATAAATACACAAGAAATTAATTATAAGTAGCTCTGAAAAGATGCGTCTTTAGTCTGTTCTTAAAAACAGAGATTGACGGACTAAGCTTAATGCCCATGGGTAAGGCATTCCATAGCCTAAAGGCTGCGACCGAAAAGGCCATGTCTCCATAAGTTTTCAGGTGAGTCTTAGGTATTTGTAAAAGATATTTGTCGGTTGTTGGACGGAAGGTTAAGGCATCTCTATTTTGCTGCTCAGCCACTATCCATGCCTCCAGCTGTTTTTGTATTAAATTTCTGAGCAAAAATACTTCACAGCAGACCTAGACTCTATCAAATTAATCATTCAATAGGGCAGCCACTGTTGAGATATATTTCAGACATGCGCTCTAACATCGCCTGTCACATTCCTGACAGCTGGTCATGTTTTCAAATCGGATTTGACAAGATCTCACGTTCGACTTCATCCACGAGAGATCTGGGTACAACATTAGAGTTAATTCTTACTAAAAGTGCACGGTTTGAAAGTAATTGGGCTGTGCAAATGGCTTTACACTCATGACCTCCATAATATGGACAGCTTTTTAATACGGACACATGGATTGTTTACCCTTAATAAAAAAACTTCCGGAAATTTCGGTTTGGAATTTTCATCTGGAAGGAACGATATCTGTTGTTTACCATTTGCCTAAAATTTCCGGATTGTCATGGGGCGCTCGCTGACTGGGTAGATTACACTTGGCCAAAAGCCAAAAGGTCTCAGTACGAAACATATAATGTAAAAACTTGTAAATGGTAAATGAATTTCCATTAGAAAAGTCCCAACTGGGAAAACAGGAATTTTTTTAACATTTTATTCAAGTTTCAATACAGTACGTTACTTAAAAATAATCTACAGTTGGTGTTACAAAATTACCTAGATACAGTGTAAGATAGTTACAGGACACTGTTAACAGGACTACATTTTCAGAACTCCCGTTTGTCCCGGGAATTTGTGGTAAATAGCAAAACAACCTTGGCTCTATCCTTTTGGTGTCTGTATATATATATATTACACAGGTTCAACTGTAATGCCATTACGAAACAGTTTAACTGTTATTATACACCTGAGGTTTAGTTACCTGTGGTACTGTAAATTATCACGAGACAGAAGCCATATTTGTTTTTGACAAAGTGAGGAATTACCAAGTTGGCACCTGGTTTGTTGGAGATTTAATGACAGGAAAGTGAAACAAGAAAGTTAATACTTAGATATTTAGAACAAGGTGAAAACCAGAAAGTTACACTTTGCGAAATATTTCCTTCTTGAACTAAGATGAAAACCACTTGGGAGAATGATCGATGACTTGTGTTCACTTAGCGGATTTTAATATGACATGGGCAAGCGGGCTAGTGCTAATTCCAACCCTAAGCATACCTTGTACAAAAAATCAGAGCCTCTATGTACAAACAGCCTTCGAGTAACTACTTTACAGCAAATTTTAGAGGCCATTAGATCACGAATTTCAGGTGAATTATAAAACCGTGTTGAATACATTCATTACTAACCTTATCCGCACTGTTCTCTTTGTAAGTCATCCAAGTTTTACTGTCCAGTGATAAAAGCAGTTTGTACTTTGTTGTCCATTGATCAGCTTGCGGATTTCCTTGAGTCGCTACAGCGCAGATGAAGAACACGTACTGCAGGTGAATTTGTAAGTAGTCTTTGGGGTTACTGTTACTGCTGGGTAACCACGCGCTATCCCCATACAGTCGACCTTTATCAGGTACACTGCCAGCCCTTGCTGACGAGGCTATGAAGCTGCTCCTTGGGATCTCATGCCTGCTGTTCACACCGATTGGTTGAATCTGACAAGCTGAAACAGTTTTTTTTTTGCATTAAAAAGCGGTATGTTTACTTAATTATATGAAGTTACCTTCCTTTCCCTCTACGTTTCATTTACATCATTCAGGTTATTAAAAAATGAAATTATGGACCTGGTACGAAAAGGAGGCGAGTTATTGAATAAAAAAACGTCACAGGATACAGCTGGCAAACCGATTGTCTGAATATAAATCTGTCAGATGATTGTAATCAAATGGGAACTTCAGTATATATATTATCTTTTCACTTCTCAGAATATATGACCCATTGTTCTGTTGCGCAAATAACTTCAAAGATAAATGCACGTTGATCAGTTGTCAAGACAAGCAATAGCCGATGTTGTACTGGATAGAATTTATCCATCTGCGACAAACTATAGATTGATACAAAATAAAATAATATCCATTGGGTGCCTTGAGTCTGATTTTTGGACTTATTGTCTCACTCAATGAGTTACATCCCGTCCTGTCAGGGCGTCGATAAAACCAGAAACAAGGAACATTTCAGAAGACTACCAGAACATGGAATACAAAAAATAGTAATTAAAAAGCATCTTCAGCACAAAAATTAAAATTGCACAAATAATACCTTAAGTTAATAACATAACTTTTGGCAGAATTAAAAGAATTGAAGGCGACCAAAGATGTCTTCTAGAAGGAGGTGTGTGACAAGAATAAAGCGTTGATTTGGGACTTACTGAACAGTTGAATAATATATATATTTAGCCAAGCCTAAAAGCGGAGCTCCAAAAGCATTCTTTTTCTACTGGCATTTACATATAGTGTGCTGGTCATATCACCCATCTGACCTCACTCAAGCTACAGACCCAAGGTTGTAAAAAATAGTATGGAAAGGTGATCTGAGCCAGTGTCACAGTGGATTTGGACCCCCCGCAGATTTGCACCCTCCAGTCCAGATCTGCTTGTGGATCAGATTTGGACCCCCTAGTCCAGAACTGCTAGCAGATATGAACCCCCTTTTACGGATTTGGACCCCCACCCCTCCTAAAACAAGCATTCTATTCAGTAAGGTAATAAAAATTCCTTTGCAAATTGAGTTTGGAGATGTTAAAAAGCAAAAAAAATATATTGAGGTAGGTTTAAAAAAAATAATCTTTAATACTTTGTGTAAAAAAGAACCTGCAACGCTAGTTTGCATCTATAAATTTTTAAAACAAAACATTTCTTAACATCTTAGAGCAACACCTAAGGACAGGTCTGTTTCCCCGTTTAACTGTAGGCTACTTAGTTATGGTTTAGAGCCACTAGAAATTGGTGGAGAAGCCTGGTGAATGCTATTTTGAATCAGTATCCGACATCAGACATATAGTGATTCAGATCATCACTTCATAATGAATGTAATTTCAGTTATCCAAAGCCTCCCATGAGACGGTTGGAAATCAGAAATTGTGTATCCTCTGGATATATGTATGCATGAAACATTTTTATAAAAGAAAGATACATGGAAATCAATAAAAATATTTAGATGATATGCATTAAGGCCAAGATATTTCTTTTGATCAGTTACTTCTTGACCTTACTATCGCAAAAAAACTGCTTGCTGACATTAAGCTCATCAATCAATGCACCTACAGTGTTTTCAAAAAGAAATCCAGCTGCATTTCTGGTCAGCCAAGTGCAAGACTAAGCAACTTGATAATAAAATATTGGGCATTTGGTTGATATCACTATCAAGGTAATTAACAATGTAGTATGAGGATTTAAGGTAATGATTCACCAAAGCAAAAGTGCTGGAAATCCGTGTTAGCAATCTTAACTTGATTTTCTATTTTGCAAGAAAGGTAAGGACTAGTCTCACATTTCTCCATGTACATTTGAAATTGCACAACATACTTCATCAAACATCAAAAATCGCATTACACATTAGTGCCAAATGTCATCCAAACATACCACAAGATTGGTGTGACCAGCTATGAATAAAATTAATTGAAAGACTGCATGCAGGAGAAGGAAGTCCAAAGGATTAATGATAATGAGACATTAATGAGACATTAATGAGAAAAAGCTTACTTTAAGTTTAGTAATACTTTGTCATGCGAATACATCTAAGTTGATACAAAAAAAAAAGTGCATGACTGGAGAATAATTGGGAGGAAGTAAATTCCCATACAAAGAATATTATCTAATACAGTAATAGCCCACGTATAAGAACCTGGGTTTTAAGAACCTGTTAAGCTAAAATTTTCATTTTAAGCCCCCTCCACATAAGAAGCTATTAAGGCTAAAATTTTAAGTTAGGTTAAGTTAGTTTAAGTTAGGTTCTTATCAGTGGGGTTGCTGTAAAAGCGTAAAGGTAGAAACTGCTGAATGAGTTTCTTTGTTATGTTTTGTTAAGGACATATACTGTACCTGCAGTGAACTAGCTATAGGCATTTCTCTATGGTAGAAATAAATGATTTATACTGTATTATAAGATGATATTTATCATATATATAGTATATTCAGATAAAATTCATATGAAAATTTAAGAACCTATTTTAAGAACCTTGGTAGCCTAAATTTGCTTTCAGTACCATTTATATAAGAATCTATTTAGGCTAAATTAGAAAATTCTGGTTCTTATACGTGGGCTATTACTGTACTACACATTCTAAAAACTAAGAAGTGAAATTTAAACGTGGCCCAAAGCTAACCTAATCAAATTAAATCAAATACTTGTCTCTTACAAGTCACCCCTGCTTTGAGATTGACACTAAAAATAAAGAAGTAAAATTGAAATACAATCCAACGCTAACCTAATTAAATTACATACTTGTCACTCACAAGCTACATGTGATTTAAAATTGACACAAATAATGTAATAGATAGGACTTAAAACTGCTTAAAGAAGGTGCATGCATGATGTTCGATGGAACACCATTCCAGTCTGGTATGTAGTGATTATAAAAAGAAAAGCTGAAGGCCATATATATATTTAGCCAGGCCAAGCCTAGAATCGGAGTTGCACACTCTCACCGAGCAACTTCGCATGGCTTTATTTGGGCCAGTTTAATTTGTGTCCAAAACAATTTTGCAGCAGCAGGGAAAACGAAGAGTTTTCGATAGCAAAGGTCTGCAAAAAAAATACTGACATTCGTGAGTCCTAACTACTTTCAGATAAAAGCGTAACGGAATTCAAAGCGGATTAAAAAAAAACAAACACTACAAGCGAACAAAGTACGATGCGAGTGTTATGCTGGAAGAAGAAGAAGGTGAAGAAATTAAACAAGACTAGCTTGTAATAATAATAGCTTGTACTAATTAGTCTAGAAAAATCGGTATTTATTTTTACATTAATGCCCGTAGAAAAGACAATAAAGGGTAAGAACTGATCGTTAAGAGTAGTCAACAAGAATTGACCGCGGTTCAGAAACAACAGAACAACAAACACGAGTATTACAAGAAAACAAAGCAGAATACGAATAACATTTCTTCGAAGATTCTTGGAGAAGGTGGAGAAATTAGACAAGTAACAAAAATTGCTTAGCAATTTTGACATAAATGTCCGTAGAAAAGACAAAAAAGAGGTCCACACCTGATCGTTTAGAGCAGTCAACAGGAATCGCTGAGGCAGCAATCACTCGCAACGCGACAGAGCTGAATAATAGCGCCATTTCCCACAAAATCTTTCCTTGGCTGACACAAAACGCTAAAGAGCTTTAATAGTTTTACTGGTAATTACCATGTCTTCCGAAGAACCTTCTTCAATTAATGATTCTCAGTAGCAAAGCGTCATCCAGTTAACGAAGAAACCGCTTGCCAAACCACACCAGCATTTCTCTCGCAGACCCGTCCAATATAAAATTTATCAAAGCCAGCCCAGCCTGTCAACCCATTTTCGTGTTTTTAACATCCAAACGCTGATTCTTACCGTTTCAAACAAATTAAGACGACATGTTTATAGACGGCGAAACTTAATATTGTTGTTTACAGGCCGCTTTCGACGAAGATCTCTAAAACGTTTTTCAAATTTTGACAACTTTATGCCAGATTTTGAAACGTGCACATGCACATGCATTTGATCGGCCTTTTCTTACTCGAGTTTTAATGCTTAATTTTACGAGGACTCATTGTGATTATGTGTTATTAAGATAAGGGCAAAAGTTTCTTAACGCTGTTGAGGTACCAAGGTCGAAAAACAGTCAGCCAAGCCGAGTAAAAACACTCGTTAGCTTGCAAAGAAAACAACCAACCAAACAATTCAACTACTTCTTTGCGTCCAAAACGAGTACAGATGATTGTTATTTACATCCATTCGAGAGAAAAATACAAGTTTCATCTCTGAACAAGAGTAACAACGATTAAACCAAATGTTAAGCTTCTATTTATTTAATTTACTTCACTGTCCTGCGCTGTGTTGTAGAGGTTTCTACCACTTGAAAATACGTAAGCTTCAGTAAAGTAAAAACAAGCATCCGCAAAAATAGCAAACGGTTTGTCCAAAGAAAGAGCTTTTTCCACAGAGTTTGAGCTACTCGTTCCTCCCAGTAACACAGGTGAACTGTTAAGTGACCTTTCTTAGTAAAATGCAAGATGCCGCGGTAAAGTGAAAGCCCTTGAAGCGTTCAATTATACTGTTTTCAACCACACAATCGATCCAAGTTTGAAGCTTTTCTTGAGAAAAATCGCTCTTCCCTTCATCACTTGAAAATTCACGTTCCGGAGTATCTTTTGACAAGTTCTTGATTTTTATGCTTTTTACGTGAATTTAAAGACAAACTTCGATCGAAGATGAAGTTGTTTTGCTCAAAATGAAGAAACCAAGTGAATGTGAAATTACGAGCCGCAGAAAGCGCGCGAAAAATTAAGCCTCGATTTGGTTTGGGTGTCCCACACCTGGCTTGAGCCTGCGATCAAGTCGAAAGCAAGTACCTGGTCAGCGGTCAACTTCAAAAAAACAGCTGACCTCGATGAGGTCTCAACTTGAGCCCGCGATATGGTCACGTGACACTGGTCAGCGGATACCTTGTTTTGACAGGTGTCAATTGGCTATAAGATGGATGTCCAGTATCAAAGACTTACGCTGTAAACTAGCTGGTCAGCTGGGCCAGGTGGAGTATGGCCGCCATGTTGGATTATTATGATTATTATTAGGATATTATTAGTTATTGGGCAACTCCACCGTCGTCGTCGTCGTCGTCGTGCGCGCCCACGAGCAATACCGCTAGCCATTTTTACCATGAGAAAAGCAGTTGACGGGTTTCTATAGGTATGGTGCTCCGCTATTAAGAAGATATACCGAATGCTGTCACCTGTGCAAAAAGGAATGGTTCAAAGTGTGTGAAATGTAAGGGAACACTCTTTGTATGGAAAAGGTCTACAAATTTCTTACACTGTATCTCCATTGACTGCCATTTTTCGAACAAATTCAACGCAAAGTTTATTATTAATGCCAGTGATGTTCCAATGATCAGTCAATAATTAAACTTCATTGACAGAAACTTGTTGCAATCTAAAGATCTAGAATAAAAGAAGAAGAAGAAGAAGATAAAGAATTGAAGATGACAAGTTTGAACTTCTGACGAGCGACGATGGGTTGAGAAATCTGTGATCCAAACAATGCATTTCAACATTTAACCTTTCTCTCTGGACAGCCTGGGACTTTGCGTGGCTCATGAACTATATGTCTTACCGTTTTCTTCACCTCAACTGATGTGTTTTAGTCATAAAATCCTAAGGAATTGGCTTTTTTGGCAGCATAACAAAGCCAAGTCCACAAAAATCCTCTATAAATGTATCTGTTCAAACCCACGCGAAAGCAATCTCGTACCCAGAGTCCTCAGGTTCTTTGGCCAGCGCTTAGTCGCCAAGAGACTGGTAGGTACGTAGTAACCGCTGGCCAAAGAGCCTGAGGACTTTGGGTACGATTGACGCGACAGAAGATAAACTTAAACTTAAATAAATAGACTAAAAAGTCGTAGGAGAGGCGTGACACTTGGTAGTAAAAGATTGCGTTGATATTGTAAGTAATAAATATCAAGTAGTGTCAAAATTGTCTAATAACACAGACGTTTCTGGCGTATAACCCTTCTTCAGTGTGAAAGAGACCGTTGAAATACGCAATATATGTAATTTTACCCCTCACGGAAGGGGATCCACCCTCCTATGTCCATAACCCCCGAAATTTTACGACATGCGCAGAGTACTTTACCTTGAAAAACTGCTGTTTCCTGAAAACGCGGGCTTCTTTCGTTACTTGCATTGTTTACGACGAAAGTTGCGAAAAAAATGTCAATGGGGCGAAGAAAATTTATCGGCAGGCAGTTTTCTGGTAAAGATCAGCCGGCGAAGAAAATAAAAACAGAAGAGAAAACAAACGAAAACAGTTCAAGTGTTGGTGGTCAGGTTTCAGCAACAGCAACTCCAGAAAGTGTTTTTATCAAGTTTGCAAGCGAGATTGAGAGGATCGACAAACTCTCTCGTGAATGTAAACGACTAACAGCAGAAAACACAGGACTGAAAAGGACAATCCAAACGCTTCGAAAAAGTATAGATAAGCGTTGGTTAAGGAAAAAATGGGTAAATCATAGTTAGTAGAGGAGTCTCCTCTACTAACTATGGGTGAATGTATAATTCAAGTCAGTTTTTTAATTGGCATACTTTTTATCACGGCTGCTTTGAATGGGCTTCCAAACACGGAAAATGTAAACACACGCAAATGCAACGGATCTGTTTTTGACGTGAAACAACTAACCCGCATCCGGCCTGTTTATTCATTTTCAGTGCAGATATAATGCCTTTTAAAGCTTTATAAGCTTACGGTTAAAGGTTAAGTTAAACTGGGCCACACAACGAACATTCATTGACATTTGAGTAAGACAACGTTGAATATTTAATAATGTCACGAAGAAAAGCCACGGAACTTGTGAAAATCCTTTGTACACTTTTGCGGGTAGCTAGCGGGGTGAAAAACGTTAGTGCATTCTCCTTAAAAGGGGGTAAAAGAAGAAACTTTTACTTTAGAGATACTGAAAGAGACACCTTAAAACTTACTACAAAGTATCTTTAATTGACCGCTGTAAAACCGTCGTTATAATTTCGCAGCTGTTAATCCCGTGTTAATTCGGTCAGGTGACTTTGCTTTTATTTTGGACACTAAATAATGTAGCAGAGCTGAAAGAAACAAACCATTTTAGATATATGCCAACACAAAAATTCAGTTATCTCAAAGCAACATTACCCGAAGGTAAAATACACACGTGAAAAACACTTTAAATGGCACAGTATCCGACCTTGTGCGGACCGCTGTGGGGTCAGCCTATTTGATCAAAATTACCGCGAGGTACCGAGAATATTCAAGTCTTTGTCGTCCTTCTTATGTCGAGTTCAATCTAGTTTTAATTCTTCGACTTTTCAAACCTTTCTCTAGTTAAATTTAAGCTTAGGTACATGTAAGATTTTGAGTTCAAGTGGACAAAACTCTTGCTGAGAAAACTGTGTATATACCTTTCCACTTGACAAAAAAACACCAATGTTCTCGACAGTAATAAAAAAAGTAACATTTACAGGTGTAAATGAAAACACAATCAATAAATAAAGTACCAACATCTAAATGTAGAACTGAAAGTTTAAGGTTCAGACTTTTCAAAATATGAATTAAATGAAATAATTTGTTTTCAAAGCCAAATGTCAATAATTTTTTTGTGACTTTTTCCCTTGTTTTCAGTATTTGTACAGAGAAGGTTCAGTGATTTGAAGAGACTCTGACCCTACAAAAACAAGTTACAAAACAAGACAAACTTTTGAACACCACATCCTTGAAGAAAAACATCAAAAAATTAATGGGGACAAAAGCTGTTGCAACAAAACTGAAAGACCAACGCAAACAAAGAGAAGTTTTAAAGAGTTATTCCCTTGTGGATACATTTGCCCAAGGCAAAAATGGAGCAAATCATAGGAGTGTAATGTTCATGGCTTGCATTAGATATTTACAACATGCATGTTGGTTATCTAACCAAAAGGCACCAATTGCATTACATTTAATTTTCAGTATTTTATTTAATTGTAGTCCCCCTACAAATCTGATTGTTTCCCCTACTACTTTGTCAGACTGGAATGTTCTTTTAGGGGAGGCAGACAAATTAATTCTGTGTAAAAGGTTTGCAAACAGCAAATATGAACCCATGGTCCCAGTTTCAGTAGGCAGAAATCACATGACTCATGCTACAAGAAAACCTGAATATCAAGATGTGTGAGAAAATGTTGTCATCAAGTCATCAAAGGACTCACTTTTATTTCATTGAAATACAGCAAATCACACACAGCCTATGATTACTCCTATTAGCATGAGCCCTTGATAGTTTAAGTGAATATTTGAGGATAAATTATCCTAATTAAACCAGAGATATTGTCTTTAGGTGCTGTTTTCGAAGAATTTTTGGTGTAAGATAAATGAAATGCACCTAACAAAAGTTTGGTATCAATCATTCTTTATTATGAAAGCCCAAAGGGTAATCTTAGTGACAGGAAAATTTTTAGCCCTTAATTGTAAAGTAAAGGAAAAAAAAGAGTTATTTATTACAAGTGAAATTAACCAAAAAAATGGACGCAGCTTTCAAATATTCAGGCTTTAATTGTGAAGTTGATGTCAGTTGTAAATAGTAGCAGGTACCAGAAACTGGGAACAATTTTACTTGGTGTTACCAGTATTAAGAATTAAATGCTTGACAGTTAATTAACAGTATGTATTTTTTAAGGTGCAGGATGGTAGATTTATGCCCGTCATTGGTTTTCCTGTAGGGTCGACCCCCGGGCTAACCAGGGGGATTGAAAAATCAGTCGAGCAAACTTCAGGAATTTCCTGGGGGGTCGGGGAATCTCTGAAGACAAAGTCCCCTGGGTGAGCTGTCTTTCAGTTGAAAATCCCTGTAACATCCTTTTCAAACTTAAGAATTTCCCCACCCCCTAATCTTTGATCATAAAGCAATGTCAAGATTTTCCCCTACCCTCGGGCAAAGAATCCCATCCATCTCCTTGCATTCCCCCACATATCTCCCTGGTAGGCCCGGGGGTAGACCCACAGGGAAGCCGATGACATGTGCATTATTACCTGCTAAAGCATCAAACATAATTTAGTCCTGTACATTGACTGTCCTAAAACAAGGACAGTAATAATTATTGTGTTCTAAAAAACACAATATAAGTTAGGTCCACAGAAGACGAGCGAGGTTTCAGAGGTCCCCTTGGCTTGCTGAAGTATTGAGCTGGCATTAAAAAAACAACAAACAAAATTAAAATTAAAAAAACAACAACAAACAAATAAAGGATAGTGAAATTACATAAGCTTAAGCTTTTCATTCCTTGTTTAATTGTCTAAGAGCATGACAATAACAGTAATGATATACACTGGTAAGCCATGAAGAGCAGGTTGCAGCAAATAGTTGATGAATCGAAATTGCCACATTGTTTTGCCTAAGTACAAAATGTGGAACCTCAGTGACCGATTTGGTTCATAAAACTAAATTCTATATACAATGCTCAAGGTTCACTGGTTTCCGATTTTTATTGTGTTTACCATTACAACAATTTCAGAAGTGTTAAGTTTAAGTATTTTGTACTGTATTATTAGTGTTAAGTACGTCATCAAGGTTTGAAAAACTCATTCCGTACCTTGCCTGCACTCTTCACAGCTGTCTTCAGTTGTCTTCCCTCAATTCGAACAGCTCTCCAACCCAGCATGAGACGATTCTTGACGACTTCGAGCGCGCGTGAATAATAATGAAATAGCTTCACAGGGACACAACGCAGGACTCCTAAAGTTGACCCACTGACAAACTGAATGACTGATCTTAAACTTCACCGTCGCGAAATTTTTTTTAACCAGCAACGCACCGAACAGTGCGCATTCAAGTAAATAAAATAGGCACTGTATAAACTTCGGGGAAAAAAATCGAAATAGAAAACGGTAGATATTTCGATCATATACCATTCTTTAACCTTGCTTTTGACGGTGGCTGAAACTTCGCGTTTTAAAAAGATATTAAACAACAAAGTCCCCATAGCATTCTTGCTGACCTGACCGGCCATTACCCGTGTCCGTACTGCGCATGTCTCTAATTTCTGTCTTTTGACGCATCGCATTCATTCCGTGAGGGGTAAATTTCACCGTACGTTGAAAGGAAGCGCGTGCACGTAAAAAGGAGCGCGCGCACCCATTTGAAATTAATGTTAAGGCTATCCGGCTGCATGGTTCCTAGCTGAAAAATCAGCTTCATTTCCAGCTGCTTGCGGAGGTAGTTGGTTCCTTTACACAAATGCATACCCTGCACATGGACATCTGTGATACTGTGACCGGCAGAGTTGAAATGTCGTGCCACAGGAAACCCTCACCAACTCTACTGCTGAGACTTCGCCCAGTTTCACCAATGTAGATATGGGAGCATCTGCGGCAGGATATACAGTTCACAAGATTTTCTGACATGCAGGTGAAATGATCGCGGATGGTGAAGGTGCTTTTAGGGCCTCGTATAACGGTGAGAAGGTTGATGAACTCGCAGGTTTGACACCGAGGGCGTTGACATGCACGTGAACCAGGCTGCTCAGTTGAAAAGTTGTCGAAGGAGTGTACCAGAATGTCTCTTAGGCTGAGGTCGCGTTTGTATGCCACAAAAGGTGGTTGTGGGAAGATGTTTTGCGTTTGCTGATCTGTTGATAAAATGCGAAAGTTCTGAAGTAGATACCGTTTGAGGTGGGTGTTTAATGGGTGGTATGTGATGACCAGAGGCACTCTATCAACAGTTGTATTTCCCCGTTCCGACCCGGTTAGTGCATCAAGACGGCCGATGGTTGTTACCCTACGTCGATCCTGTTCAAGCGAAGTAAGCGGATAGCCACGTTGTGCAAAGAATGTTATCATCTCTCCAGATTTGACCAGGAAGTCATCATCGTCCGAGAAAAGTCGACGAAAGCGGAGGAACTGGCTTAAGGGATAGCACGCTTGCAGGGGTCAGGATGAAAAGAAGAGAAATGGAAGTAGTTGTGAGTATCCGTTTCCTTGTAGAAGGCAAAGGTTTGAATGCTATCTTTAGAAATGCGCAGGTTGATATCCAGAAATGGTAGCTCCGTTTCGGTAATAGTTGATGTGAATTGAAGTGCTGGGTGGAAGTTAGAAACAAAGTCAATAAAGTCTTCGAGTTCCTCCCTCCGGCATGAAGCTGCCCCAACAACGTCGTCGATATACCTCTTGTGAAGCTGTGGTATGAATCCTGTGTACTGCTCGCGGATTTGTTGTTCCACATATCCGACGAGTAAACAGGCATAGTTTGGACCTATTCTACTTCCCATTACAACTTCACCTAGTTGACCTTAGTATTCGTTGTTGAAGGAGAATGAATTTATGGTGAACACCAGTTCGGCTAATCTTGTGAGGGTGGTCGTTGAGGGTTCCTTGACATCGCGCTTATCTTGGAAGTAGGCCAGCGCTTGCACTCCACAGTCGTTTGGAATTACTGTGTAGAGTGACTTGACGTCCATGTGATGACCTGGAGTAGCGGTATCAAATCTAAATGAGTTAAATATGTGGAGTGCATGGTTAGTGTCTTTAACATAGGTGGGGAGACTTTTCACAAAAGGAGCCAAAACTTCATCGAGATAGGCAGAAATGTTTTCCGTAGGGCAACTACAAGCAGATTAATTGGAACCGTGCAGCCGGATGGCCTTAAGGTAATTCCCCTGAAATAAAAGTGACGATAGCTATTTGTTCAAACTTTTTCCACTGAATATCTACCATATGAGAACTTGAATTATGAAATAAAAAAGGGTGGTGCCCATGCTAATTTAGAACCTATGAGGCATTGGATATGCCCCATTTTGCCATTATTTGATGCTTATTGCAAGAACTAATTCAAGTTATTGTTATGCGTAAGCATAGGAAAAAACCTTTCAAAAACAAAACTCACTAATCCTTACTTGCGGTGCTTTGTGATGAGGATGATTATGTTGATGTCCCGATGTTAATCTTAAACATTTCTAATTATCATTAACCAAACTAGCTATTATTATTAATTCCTTATGTTCTATGTTGTCTTAAAGGTTCTTGCTCGTCTCGTGTAAATGCTAGCTATCTGTGACTGTATGTGTATTCCTATTGATTGGTTTATTTATTAGATATTTGCCTATTTATTTATTATATTTTTATCTATTTATGTATTTATTGAACTTGAATTACTAATAATTAATTTTGCTAAATTTGATTGTAAGCTACACAATCCGCCTCGATTAGCTTTGCTACATGCGGGTTGTGTATTTTTCTAAATTGTATAATTGTAACAATCGAGATAAAGTGAAGTGAGGTGAAGTGAAGTAAAATCTTTGTGAACACAAACTCATGAGAACACGCGGTAAACTACAGTCCATACATTATGTTGGACACAAATAAACGTTTTAAGCTAGATTTAGACAGAAAGTTGAATCCTTGATTAAAAATTTGAACCCAATTTCTTGACATGGTTACTAAACTGCAAAAAGAAAAGATTACAGTTTATCTGCTATTTTCCTTATTTATTCAGTTTTCAGCAGTATAAATCAGATCAGTCTTTTCTCACTCAAAGCTTATGATAAGTTGATTACAATGACTGGAAAAAAAGGTGGGGTGCCCGTGCTCATTGGTGAGGTATGCACAATTTACAACTAACAGAGCTCAATTTCAAGGGAAATCCGCTACGTTTTCAATGTGCGCGTGCACGAGCGCGCGCTAAATGACGCCATAAATTATGTGCAATAAGGATGCGCGATGCAAATGTAAGGAATTACCTTAACATTAATACGTTTGAACTGTCCGCCGCTACTTTTTATGCGCACGCGATTCTTTTCAACGTACAGTGTAGTTACAGATATTGCGTATTTCAACGGTCTTTTTCACACTAGAGAAGGGTAATACACCTGAAACGTCTGTGTTATTAGAAAATTTTGACACTTCTTGATATTTATTACTTATAATATCAACGCAATCTTCTAAAACTAGAAATAGTTTTCACTAAAGCTGTCCCCATATTTTAATTTTTGAGTAGTTGTGTGGTTGTAAATATTAAAATACTGAAGACATTGTTGCTCATTTCTGTGTTGTTGTTAGTGAAATAAAGCAGCTCTGTAAATTTCATGTGGAAGAAGTATATTTCTCCAGTACATCAATGGCAGAAAAAAATATTTGATTTAGTATCATTGTTCAACAATTGAGATTTAATTGGCTGTTTTGTCTCGTTTGCGCGGATTTCGCTGGGTTTGTTTACGTATAGATCAAGTAATACGAAATTCCGTGAATTGAGACACAGAAAAACAGACAATAAGCTTTCCTGAATAAAAAATATTTAGATGAGCAATTGAGATTTAAATGGCTGTTTTGTCTTGTTTGCGCGGATTTCGCTGGGGTTTGTTTACGTATAGATCAAGTAATACGAAATTCCGTGAATTGAGACACAGAAAAACAGACAATAAGCTTTCCTGAATAAAAAAATATTTAAATGACAATAAGCTTTCCTGAATAAAAAATATTTAGATGAGCAATTGAGATTTAAATGGCTGTTTTGTCTTGTTTGCGCGGATTTCGCTGGGTTTTGTTTACGTATAGATTAAGTAATACGAAATTCCGTGAATTGAGGCACAGAAAAACAGACAATAAGCTTTCCTAAATAAAAAATATTTAGATGAGCAATTGAGATTTAAATGGCTGTTTTGTCTTGTTTGCGCGAATTTCGCTGGGGTTTGTTTACGTATAGATCAAGTAAAACGAAATGCCGTGAATTTAGACACAGAAAACCAGACAATAAGCTTTCCTGATTAAAAAAGATCTTAATAAGAGCCTGAGTTTATGCCTTAAAAGTAAACGCGTTGAATGTAATTTTTCGAGTTAATCTTCGCGAAGACGAAGCAAGCAAATATGAGGACAATTTACTTGAATGTAACTGAGCATGTCTTTCGAAAATTTCGCTACAAGTTGCTTGGAATACAACAAATTGGTGCCTTATAATTACGGTATAAATTCACATTCAAACTTGTACTTTTTTGAAAGATAGACTCCCAGAAGTGCTCAAACATTTCTGAAAAGGTCAATTATATATTCTTGTGATGATTCGCAGTGAAAGCACATGTCTCTTCCCCACCATTTGCCCTCGAAGAGGGATTTCTTTGCTATGAACTAACCGATGTCCATTGTTTAAGCTGTCGAGTGTTCCGTGGATCTTGTTATATTGATTTACAGTTTTAAAAAGCTGTCTTTTCCTTCTGACAACGGCATACTATTTTGATTACACTCTTCATGGCAAGATCTTAAGATCTGTAAAAACTGCAATAATTAAATAACAATATATAATTATAATAAGAGCCTTCCCAGAATCCTTTGCAGCTGGAAAATCGTCAATCCCAAATAACTTGGTCAGTTTGAGGGCAGCAAGACCCCCACGTTGTCTAGAAATAAGTCTTACCATAAACTAATTATTGTAATTATTTGTGGTACACTTAAATGCACTTCCCACCTAAAAAGTGTTGTTTAATTCTTGAAATTATAAGACTTAAACTAGAAGTTGTAGCAATGCGAATGAAATCAAATTAATGCTAACATTAAATGAAACAATTTAAGTTGCTTAAGGCAACCGATGCAAGCTCAGCAATTTTACTAAATACGATATTTGAAGGTTAAAAACGTATCTTAAACAGTGACGGAATAAATGATTACTTTATTTTCAACCGGATGTTAAAACGTTACCTTCATTCGCACAGACATCAAAACTTTATTTTATACTGTCTATGAACTAAATTCCCTATTACAATTATAACAAAGTGTACAATAAAGCCATTATTCAAAGTATTGGCCTAAGAAAAATAGTTGCGCATAAACAAATACTGAAACAGTTCGTGCTTTCAAATGGATTACCCTAATGAATTACACGATTCCGACACATAAGTTTAATTTGAGTGGCGAAACATTTTGTTGTATCTGAAAAATTACTGTACTACAAAAAACGTTCTCACAGAGGTTGTAATGCATGGGGGTTCACATAATTTAATTCAATTTTATAAAGCTAAAAATTGTATGTCAAAGATTCAGCAGAAACAGAGAAAAGTTTTAAAATCACGGCTGTTTGTGCGAGTTCGTGTACGTGCGCGCTAAACGCGGAAAGTACCTAAGCTTAATAACTCTGAAGACGTCAAGTACTTAAGTTTATGTCAAAACCGACCAAGAACCAGTCGAAAAAAACAAAGAAAGATTAGCAAATAATTGTTTTAATAGATTTGGCAGTTTTACAAAGTGTTACGCTTCTGGTGTGGCACCTATTTACAATGGTAGTCTGGCGAAAAACCTTTTTACAACAATGTTTAAATTATCAGCTTAAGCTTACGGTAAATTTCATTTGAATCTATTTTTTAAATTGAGGGGAAATTAAAATGTAATTTGCTATAAGAATGGGTCCAACACAGAAATCCTGAAAACCTTCTTCACAAACAAACTGACGATAAACTTGAAAACCAAATTTGAGAGTAGGCTTAACTTCTTGCCGAGCCATACAAAAGTTGGGCACATAAACAAAGACAACGCTTATCTGGCTTATCGGTTGACCGTAAGTTTTTTGAAGAAAACGACTAAATAAAAGGTCAACGGTAAATACCTTCTCCAATCGTCGAAAAGGCTACATCGGGTCACCGCGTAAATGGCACATCCTTCGTCTTTAGTCATGCTCAAAGCACGGCGGGAAAATTTATGTGTCGTCGAATGCAGTCGCGGCGCAAATACAATCCCTTTCACAACGGTTTAGATACATCCAAAAAGCCGTCCATCAAGCCTTGATATAATTCTTCCCAGAGTGGCCAGTTAAAAATATTTTCACAGTCTAACACATCTTCAGGTGACCTAGTCGAAGTGGCGGAAGGAGAGTGGAGTCGAACAAGGTATCGCACAGCGTTGACGTGGACGTCGTTAATCCACTGACTTGATCTAAAGTTTTATGCTTCGGACTAGAAATTTTCCATTACTTAGTTGAATTTGACGGCAAATCTCCCATTTTGGCGACCATTTCAGCTTTTCACCACAGCTCTTTCACCACACAAATCTTTCACAGTCTAACACATCTTCAGGTGACCTAGTCGAAGTGGCGGAACGAGAGAGTCGAAGAGGTATCGCACAGCGTTCATGTGCTCGTTAATCCACTGACTTGGTCTAAGGTTTTATGAGACAGGATGAACCAAATTTCAAAATCATTTCATCGTTTTGAATGTAGTTAAGCTTCGGACTAGAAATTTCCCATTACTTTGTTAAACTTGACCGCAAATACCACTTTCACCACAGCTACAGCACTGTCGCAAGCAAACCGTCGCTTCGTTTCAGAAGGTCGATTCACTTTCTGTGATTGGTTAAACAAAATGACGTGTGAATCGCGAGGTGTGGAGAATCTACGATTCGATGACAAACATAGCGGGCAATGTCTTCCTTCGTAATTTTAACCAAAGAAAAAAATTGCAAAACATTTAAGTTTTGGTTTATCGTGAACTAAAAAAACTGTCAGAACAAGAGCGGATCGGCGTGTTTTCAGAGCATCTCTCTCTCTCTCTCAACTAACACTTATGATTTCTGGTATGAATGAATTAATACGCAAAAACTAAAAAAGGTAAAAATAATAAAGAAAAATTGTCAACTATTTTCCCATAGAAGTACAAATACACTTGCCTCGATCCAAGCCCACTCATAATAAATATCCACAAAAATTTGAATACAATCTTCCGTCTGCACAACATTTAACCCCCAAATTTCAATACAGCCATTTTTTTTTACATTTATTAGTAAGCTCTGGCAAACATTTAAACTACTTATATTTCTTTTTTTTTTTTTGGTAGCCGCTTCAGTACACGTCTATTATTTCTATTTCTGTATTGTAACCGTTTTCTCCATTTTAATTTTACTTTGCTTCAGTGTTGCCCCTGCCGTAATATATAGCATTAAAAGTTACCCTTTTCGACCATCATTTTGTTTCTTTGCCTTATATCTACCTTTTTATGGGATATATAATTATATATTGTTATTTCCGGTTTCACTTGTAATAATAATAATAATAATCACTTTATTTAAGTCTCAAATGTATTTAGCCAAGCACAGACGCTCTACTAATTAGGGAGACTAAATCAAATCAACTTTAAATAAATCAAATGAAATCGAATGTTGGTTTTGGGGGAGAGGGGAAAACCGGAGTACCCGGAGAAAAACCTCTCGGAGCAGAGTGGAGAACCAACAAACTCAGTCCACTTATGACGCCGAGTCCGGGAATCGAACCCAGGCCACATTGGTGGAAGGCGAGCGCTCTCACCACTGCGCCAACCCTGCTATCTTGGAGTCGAACTATCTCATGACCTTAAATGGAATGCCCAGATTGGAAAAGCCACTGTTAAAGCTAATCGCACTTTAGGGTTTCTAAAAAGGAACCTTAGAGTTAGGTCATGCGCATTGAAACAACAAGCATATTTCAGCCTTGTGAGACCCCAGCTTGAGTACTTTTCGAGCATCTGGGATCCAAGGCAGGGCATTGAAAACAACCGATCTTACAGACTGGAGATGGTTCAGCGCCGAGCAGCTAGGTGGACATTGTGCCGGTATCACCCAACAGTAAGTGGCGTTCCCTACTGCAGAGGCGATGTGATGCACGTTTGGTTCTACTATACAAAATAAAAAATGGACATGTCGCCTGCAACCGAGATCAACTAAAGGACCCTATCACAAGATCTCCGCACACCCATGACCACACCATCCGCCCCATAACCTGCAAAACAAAATCTCACCAACTCTCCTTCTTCCCAAGAACTATTTTGCAGTGGAACAATATCCCGCCGGACTTATTTGTTAACTGTAACTCTTGTGCCATTTTCCGTTCTCGCATCTCAAATCTGACCCATTAGTTTAGCCACAGTACAGTTTCCTTTTACAATTATTTATTTATTTATTTATCTATTTATCTATTCATTTATTTATTTACTTATTTATTTAATTATTTATTTACTTATTTGTTTGTTTATTTATGTATTTATTCATGTATTTAGTTATGTTTTTATTTATTTATTATTAGTCATTTTCACATATGTATTTTATTTACTGACCGCCCGGCAAATAATCCTCCTCAGAGGGGTTGCCGTACAGGAAGATAAATAGATACTCAGCTGCCTGCGGAGGCAATTATACTTTCCCATTGTTTACATACGCTATGTCATTCAAGTCGAGTTGCGCATGCGTTTATGACCTCACGGCCTTCCTGGGAACTACCTTGCTCAAACTCAACATGGCGGACTGTAGTGTTCAATTGCGATCTTGCGATGGATTAATTGGAAAAACAAGAGGTTCCCTGAAGATACACACGGTTTATATAAGTACTCAGAGGGGAGAAAGTAGTATAGTGTTTGGGGGTACGAAATCAATTGATCTCGTTTTCCCCAAACACTATTCTGGTCTCGTATTCTGGAATATATAGTTATTTAATTTGATGGAATCTATAGTTGTTCAATCTGATGGAATATATAGTTATTTAATTTGATGGAATCTATAGTTGTTCAATCTGATGGAACCAAGGTCTGCACACTTCATCTATAGTTTATTAAAATGCGTGACATTCTCGGAAAAATCACCAAGCGTGACATTCTCGGAAAACAGGGAATGAGTCATCGCCTATAGCTGCAGAAAAAAAATGGCAAAACTGGTGGCCACCAGAACCTCTCATGAGGGACTTAATTTGGAATTTGAATCACCACCCGTCCCTCATGAGAGGTTTTTTTTGTTTTGTTTTTTTGAATTCCCACCACCTCACCACCAGAGCTCTGGCCCTATCAGACCCTCTTGGGGCCAATTATTTGTTTTTTCACCCTCCGGCTTGAGATTGAACCGGCACTTCTGTCAAAGCCTAAGCTTCCACTATAGCTCTACCCAACAATCCGACACCATCTAAGGGTGATTATTTATTTTTCATTTTTTTTATTTTTCATTTTTTTATTTTTCATTTTTTCAACCCATGGAATAACGGCGGGGGTTTTTCATTATTCCACGGGGTGGCTTGTATACATTTCGCTAACGAAAGGCCCCCGCTTTTTCCAATCGTTAGATACTCTGCATACAAGCCACTCTTTATCTGTGTGAAACAACCCTTATATTTTCGTTTGTATTTTCATTTTTATGCTTGTGGTACATAAATGAAATTTACAAAGATAAAAAGTAATACGCATGTGTAAAAAGCGAAAAATCTGACGTAGTTTGATGACTCATTCGAAAGGGAAACCCCCAAAGAGGGCAGTATTTTAAAACTCACAAAAATCATATGGCGTGACGTCAACAGCTAGATTTCATAATGTCCATAGGCAAAGCTTGTCACGCCATTATCATGAATATACCGCTTGTCGTCAAAGCAGCTGAGTGATACTTTATTTATCTCATAACTTCCAAGTTGATGGTTCTGACTTCTAATTGTTTTCATTCTATGATGCATCTGTTTATTATCAAATAGTGTCTCTTTATAATTTTCATGTTTGATGTTATTCTTAATAATATTCTTACTAATACCTTTTGCTGTCTTCCCTCCTTTCTGATCATCTTTAATATAGCTATACATCTTCGATCTCAGTCCTACGAATTCACATATTGGGACTCCAGCAGCCTCATCTTTCATCTTACCAATTACTTTTTTATTGGTCTTATCGGAGAATGGCGAGCTTTCAGAGTAGTCACTATTATCGAATTTATTTTTATCCTTCCAGAAATTTCTATAGATGTCATGGGTTCCAATTTCATAGGTTAGTGAGTCTGTGTCTGTGAATAATAATTTTGCTTCATCTCCATATTTCTCTTTGATGTAGTTGTAATGGAAATCGTACATCAGTGTCTTGCTAAGGTCTAGAATACACATCCCCACGTATGCTGGCCGGTTTAAAGTAAGTGTTTCTTTTATCTTATGAACAGCTACTAGATTTTCATTGAAGATTTTACTGCTAACATAAGTGGGTTAACTAGCTAATTTCAATAGCTTCTCCTCATCAGTCACCAATCTGACGTCTACTCGCTTTCTGAGGTTTTCCATCGTTTTGCCAAATACACTGTTATTCATCAGCTTGAAAAAGTCTTTCTCAAAAGCATTTTTAGCATTCTTACGTTTTTCAGTATTGAAATCAATATATTGCCTAAGCCACGCGGACTGATTGAATTCTAACACTCGATGGATTTTAGTTATTTTCAAACCGAGATCAGTATATAATTGGAGGTTCCTGTAATGGAGCACGTATTTTTCTTTGTTGCTTAATGGTGGTATCAGTTTATGTACCAGACCAGTTGATATTTTATATTTCTTCGCTATGTTTTTACAATAATCTGATAGCATGTCCCCAGTCACTTTGACCTTTTCCGGTGCCAGTGGATAGTCATTGTGAAGATCATGTAACTCTGGGGGGTATTCTAAATCAACTTCAAGAATCAAACCTTTGTTGCTGTCTTCTTTATAGACAGCCAGGTCTAAATTATTGATCTGTTTTTGTGTCAACCATTTGAAACCACTGGTTGGTAAATATTGACTCATAGCCCAACCATACAAATTATTAGCATCAAGATACACGATGTACTTCGAGGGCGCCTTTTCGTCATACTCTTTCATGTATTTATTATTTGCTTTACCGTAACGGTTGGCTATATAGCTGATTCCTCCACGCATACCCTTTTCAATGAACTGGAACATATCAATGTCTGTCATCAATTCTAATTTTATGTCAGTCATTTTTAGCATGGCGTCCCAAGATAAACCGGGAGATGTGAAATAGTGACACGGGTCCAGTTTATAGTACTCAAGGCATGTTTTTCTGAAGTTTTCAAATACATCAGCCAGTAGGAGTACATCTGTTTTAAGGTACAGGTCATGATAATCACCCATGTTTTTCAAAGAGAATGTTTCCCACACTGTCTGAGCATGTGTGTAGTCTTCATCTGATATATGCGTATCACTCAGTATGCTATAGAATTCTTCTTTTGAGGGCAGCTTCTGATTGAATTGATCGAAACTGTCCATGTAGTCGTAAGGATAAACACCTTTCTGTGCCATCAGATTAAGATCCTTTCCCTTAAACTCTTGTGAGGTGTATTTTAAGGCTTCTCTAGGTAGATTGCCTACAAGTTTTTCCAAACTGGAGCTCATGAACTGGAAACTATCAATGAAGGTCAAGTGGTTGCCAAGCATGAAAGCCATATACTTCTCCATGTTATTTGGGATAGCATTGATATTCATTTGACAGTCTTCACCTTTCTTGTTTTTGTAAGTGTGCTTCTTAACAATAGCTCCAATCTCCTGCATAATAAAATGACTATCATAGCCTCTTAGATTGTGAAATATGACTGGTATTTTTATTTCTTCTGGGTTCACTCTGAGTTTCAGATTACAATCTTGGTGAGCAGAACCTCTGTATTTACCAGTGATGTGACAATGATCTCGAACTCGGATATCTTTGTCAGTGTATTTTTTATCACAAATGTGACAAGCTTTGGCTTTTCGGAATTTCTCTTCATCATCTTTAGTCATTTTCAATGGTTTGTTAAATTTTTTTTTCACAACATTCTTGCAATATTTGACCTCCTCCAGCATAGCTTTCCTGAATTTGTACACAGCCTTTTCACCCCTGTATATTGCTGCTGGTTTGCTGTATTTATCGTCATAGCAACAAACAACTTTATAGCCGTAGCCACAGTCAGTATGCTTCTGATAGGCTTCAGTATATGATTTATCACTGTTGGGTTGACAACCATGTATTTTCTCAGTGATGGCCTCAAAGTCAGCATATCTAACAAATGGTACCCGCTGTTGTTTATGAAAGTTGTTGAATTTCAGTATGTTGTTATCTTTGTTTGGCATTTTTATTGCCTGTGTGCCATTTACTTGCATGCAGTTGTCCTTGTGATTATTCAACACCCTTTCAGAGCTGAAGCATTGAAGACAGTGCATACAAAAATGTTTTCTTTCTTTGTGCTTTGTTTGATTGTACATAAACTTATTGAAATCTTTGATCAGCACATAATGCTTGTTTTCATTTTCAGTTATTAGAAGCAGATTCAAGCAGTCTTCATATTTCTCTTTTGAAACAAAAATTGGATATGGCTGTCTATTCTCATAACCAAAAACATTGATGTTGATCTCATTTTGTTTCTCTATCTTGTTGTAATGCTTGGTTGCAACTGGGAATTCAATCCCTGTATAATCCAATTTTTCAATGTATTTTTTGTCAACTTTTTTAATCCTCTGTGGGTATTTCTCTTGTGGGTTCAGGTGTCTGATGTGACACCATCGGAAGCATTCATTATCCTCATTTTTCAAGTTAATCAAACCCTTCGCACTGTTTCTGAGTTCATTCGGTAGTTTAATGTATGAGGAGCCCTTCATTGGCGCATATTTCACAACATTGAGGTAATGGCTGTCAACAGATTCAATTGTCCAACCTGAACCTTCAGATACCCAAACTGCAATCTTATTCATTATTTGGTCTTTTGACAACTGCAGTGATTCAGTTACTTCCAGATTATTCACAATTGTTTGAGCTACACTGTTGAAATATGCGGTTTTGTATTCTATTTCTCCGTCAGTCATTTTTGCAAATGTTACCTTGAGTGTTTCAACAAATTTGAGACCTTTAATTTCATTCAACAATTTTATAATATTGTATGCAACAGCCTTTCTTGTGTTTTGCAGTTGCGCAAGCGGGTCTTTGTTATTTCTTATACCGATTTCAAAAGATTTTGTGAAGCCCTTCAGAGCTTTCTCTGTTTGCTCTATCTTAGTCCTGGGTGTAGGTGTTGGTCTCTGAATCACCTGTTTGGTTCTGGGGGCTGGGATCGGTCTCTTTTTCAATTGTTCTATTTCTTCCAACCATTCTTTTGGTGGTGCTGGTAATCTTTTCCTCTCAAAATAATCAACCAATTCTTTGACAGTTGGTCTTTTCGTCCTTGGGGCGGGAATTGGTCTTGTTCTTGGTTTAGGTACAGGTTTTGTGTCATCAACTATAATAACTTTAGGCTTTTTCTGCTGCTTCAACAGCAATTCGATTAGCTTGGATTTGCTCAATTTTTTGAGACTTTTCTTGTCCATATTACTACTAGTTTCGATAATTTTTTCCATTTATAATGTATCTATAGTTATTATTTCTTTAAAACATTTCCGTCTGCGTTTAAATATGGTTGAGAATTCAATTGATCCAATTACTGGATCCTTTTGAATTGTAATTATTGAAGAATATTTTTTTGATGTTTTTTTGTTTTAATATGACAAGATTTTCCTGCCATTGTGTAGTTACGTCCTGTCTTACATATGTTACAGTACCATTCTTTATTTAGCATATAGGTAGTCTTGTGTTTTTTTCTTTCCTCATCACTGAGAACTCTAGGCCTTCCCCGACCTCTCTTAACATTTTGATTCTCCATATGTAATCTATATATTTTTATTTTTATATCAATTTAATTTTATTTTAAATCTTTCCTTCTTGATAAGTATAATTTGCTTTCTTCTAAGTGTTTAGTTATTTCGTGGATCAAATCTTCGAAACAATTGCTCATGATGTACTTACACTTATTTTTCTCATACATTTGCTTCATACTTTTTTGTTTATCTGACACTTGGTACACACCAGTAGGGCTTTTAAATTCAAGACATAGAGCATTGTATTTTTCAGTTGGATTCATCAGCATTAAATCACATTGTCCAGCCATATATCCTTTATTATAACTTCTGATTCGCATGTTTGAGCTTATTTGATTTTCACCTAATCCCGCCACCATTAATGCACCTTCATATTTCTTTCTGATGAATGACACAATCTTGTAGTGCAGATCATCTTCACTTTCAATCATCAGCATGTTATTATTTCTGTTGTTGAACTGCTTGTGATATATTCGTTTTCTGACTAATGGTAAAACCTTTTTAGTAACCCAATGTTTAATTTCTTTGGCTTCTTGTTTTTTGGATGAGAATAAAAGTGAATGAAATCCCGTTTCATTTATAAAAAAACATTTGAAAGTTTTTTCGATTGCATCAGCAAAAATTGACTTTGTTTTGGAATTTATGGACAGTTTGAAGTCCAATAAGATTTTATCTTCAGAATCAACATGATCTCTGATTGCTTTTTGCGGATTTTTATAGTTGAGAATATTGGCAATGTCTCTACCTCTGAACCATATATCATTTTTATCATCAACATAACAGTCTATTGATGCATCTAATTCTTTGTTATCGTAGGAATATTTTTGCATTTGTATATTATATTATAATAATTTATTTTTTAATTCATTTTCGACCTGTGTTTAAATATAGTCAGGAATAATAATATTCTTGGCTACATAATAGCAAATAACAGATATACTGTAGGGTCTACTCACATATATGTTAGATAATTTTCTCTTTATAATATGTCTTTTAAATCCTTGAACGGTATCCAACTGTCAAATTCGTCACTGTAACCCTTCCACTTCACCAAAGCTTGTTTCTTCTTGTAATCTCTGCGAATGACTTTATCAATACGGAAAACATCCTGTCTGGCTTTCAATAATTCAGCTTCATAAAAACTCCCTTCAATATCTTCACCTTTCAGATCCTTTATTTTGTATGTTATTGGATTAGTGTACTGGATCTTATCAACTGTAAACACTTCTTCAGTCCAATTTGGTGTATAGCCCTTGTCGAACACATTCCGTTTATACTTAGATATTCGAACCTTATCACCTATTTTGAATTTCGGTTTCTGTTTTAATGTTTTCATATCACCATACAAATTGAAGTAAACAGTTCCTTCATTCCTCTTATCAGATGCTTCAACGGGTGTCATCTTTGTGCTTGAATGTTTGGTATTATTATACTGTTTCACTAATTTTGGTAACATGTCTAAATACTGTGTATTACCTTGAACAGTGAACTGCTTCCACATTTTGGACTTCATTGTCCTATTCCATCTTTCAACTACTGATGACTTCTCTTCATTCTCAGTTGAGTACATCTGTACACTATGTTTCTCTAGCAAGTCCTTCAAGTGTTTGTTGTAAAACTCTTTTCCCTTGTCGACCCATAAATACTGTGGTTTTCTGCCTTCCTTGAATATTGTTTTGAAGGCTTCAGTGACAGATTCACCTTTCTTATCCTTCAATGGGACAATCCAACCATATTTGCTGAAGACATCAATAACCATAAGAAGATATCGATAACCTTTATTCCATTTACTGAACTGTTGCATTTCAACTAGATCACTTGCCCATATTTCATCAATTTTATTTACAATCACACGCCGCCGAGTGAAATTTCGTTTTATGGGTGCATGTAATTCATTAGCTAGTTTTTCTTGCCAGTTTTCTTCACTCGACGGCTTTTTCCGTTTTTTGATACACCAAGACCAAGTTTCTGTTTTTTGTCAATTAAGAATCTAGCTGTTTGACCCCATTTTGGCATCTCACCATATGGTATTAGATCAAGTGACTCGACCATTGTTTTGTCACAATCACCTTTATTTTTTCCCATATCATAACATATATCGTGATATGCTGCTATTTCATCTACCTTGTTGTAAGGTTGGACATACCATTTTGTGACCTCACCTGTGTTTTTATCATACTCTAACTGTTTATCGAGGGGATTATAAGGTCCCATGTATTTATACTTTCCGGGTGTCCATCCACTTTTTGGTTTAGGAAGCTTGCCAATAACCTTATGAATGTCAATAGCACCGCCATAATCTAATCCTTTGATATCTGTTTTGTAACGAATATTTGGTCTCACTTTTGTTGAGAGTTGTTTCAAAGCTTCTGACCCAACCTTTGTGATTGCAGGCTTTGCGAGGGAAAGTCCTTTGTCAATTAATTTCTTTTGCAGCTTTGGATTTCTCATTGCTTCAGAAGCATAATATCTTCCCATTTCTACACCTTTCTTTGCTAAATAAGGGACTCCATGTTCTAAGAATCCTGTTAGTGCCATATCTGCAGCCGAATCTAGTATGCCCGCCCCTTCAGACGGGCTAATTAGTTTCCCCGATTTCTGACAAATTTAGTCTTTGTGATTCCACATTCAGCACAAGTACATTTCATCACAGTTCGACCATTTTTAGTCTTCTGATATCTTTCACTTCCTGGTACACATTCAGTGACTTTCTTCTGTTTAACACAATATGATTTCACCATTATACATATAAGTTAGATATTCTTGAAATAATTCATGATGAACCTGTGATTGACACTTGTGTCTGTGGGATCAAAATCAGCATTATGTATTGTATTAAGAATGGATCTCCCATTTTGTCTCTCGAGAAGATAGTACAAACACCAATATCCACACAATACTGAATCCCTTTCTTGTATCTCATCTCCAGAGTATTCAAGTTGTTTTCCACTTGTAGCCATGTATTTCTGTACTTCTGTTGGCATCATTAAACCAAATGAGTCAAAGTATTCACAGTATCTATCACCAATTCGATAACAAACCCAATGAGTACCAGGTCCAATTTTGGAATCAAGATTGACTATCCCACATTCATTCTTTTTTATTTGTCTCGGCATATTGTCTCTTGAAAATACTCCTCTAAAATGTTTTATTCCAAGTTGTTTCACCCAATTGATTAAATCAAAGTTGGATAAGGGTTTATTTACAAAATGGTTCCTAGTATGGGGATTGAATTGAATGGACTGTTTTTGCCCAGTAGAAGTCCTTTTCCTTTCGTTTTTCTTTTTTTTTTTTCATTCCCATGCCTATTGGGTTATCCCATGTACCAAAAACAGGAGGGGATTGCCATGGAATCATAACATGTTTCCCACCACTTTTATTTTTTGCAATGGAATCTGGAACATGAACTGGTAATGACCGTCTTGGACGGCTGCTTTCAACATGCAAACCTTTTCCAGTTAATTTTCTGATTGCTTCTATAGCCAAAGGAATTCCAATGCTGGCGAGTATTGTTCCAATACCCTTTCCAGTCTGCGCTTTTGTTGGTTTTATAACAACGTCTCCACCATACTGCATTTTTTGGATAACATCAGCCATCTGTCTCGTATTCAATAAATTTCCTACATTCAATAATTGGGATAAATTGGCATTAGGAATAAGAAATCCTCCTTTTTGTTTCTTCCCAAATAGTTTATCAACACCGAGACTTGCTAATGAAGAAAGAGCACCTGTAGCCAATGCTGGAGCTGCCTTAGCTACTGCTTTACCTGCATAAGGTAATAGTCTTGTTCCAAGTGAAAAAAGACTGGACCAAAGAGAACCTCCTTCTTGGACTGATTTTCTGATCTGTGCTTTGGATATCTTTACATCAGCACCTGTTCCATTTCTCTGTGCTTTGGCTAATTTTTTTATCTGTGTTTTTGTCAACATCATTTGATCACCTCCAGTGAGATCTCCATGTGCAAGTCTCAATGTTACCGGTGAATTTGTTTGTATAGCTTTTGCAAGCCTTTCCTTCTGACTTCCTGAAAGTCTTACTCCATGAGGATGATAAGTAGTCATATAATATATGTTTATACTAAATTGTATTTAATACAATTTAATTTAATTATTTAATTTATTTATTTATTTATTTATTTAATTATTTATTTTTATTTATTTATTTAATTAATTTATTTAATTATTTAATTTACATAGATCTCAGAATTAATTTTCCATCAGTCTTTCTCATCTCAATATCCTGCTCATAGAGGACCAGTGCATACACACTGTAATCAGCATTTGTTGCAGCACTCAAAGTGTATTTGAAAGTCAGTTTTGTCATTCCATCTTTAATATCCTGTTTCTGTTTTGTCAGATCGAAATAAACAAAAGGGAATATTGTACCGAAATTGCCCCTGTTAAGAAGGGTACTTTCACTGAAATCGTTTACAGCTTGAACATATTTCAAAACATCTCTAAATACTCTTGTTGGTTCTGTTGATGGTTTATAATGAAGCTCTGGATAATCATTTCCGTTGCCAACCTCAAGATAACAATCAGTCAAAGTTCGGTTATTTGCAACTGAGAATGTGTTGTACAAGAATTTATTGGCTGTCTGAGACGAATCATTGGCATCATTGATGATGAAAACAAAGACATGCCTGGGTTTGTTTATTCCTGTGGAAATACGGAAATTGGCAGTCTGTTGTCTTGTTGAATTGCCTCTCTCAACCATTTCTCTCATGTAAGTCCACTTTCTGTTGTCAAGATACTTGCTCATGTATAAAGACTTTCCCGCAGAATTAAAAACAATGCGAGGAACTATTAGCTGGAATTTAGTTAGTACCACACGGCAATCATCGGCAGCTTGCCAAATCAAATTGGCATCACTCTCAAGTGTCAATTTCACCTCTACTTTTGAGTTAGGCATAAGTTCATCCCAAAAGCTCTTGAAAAAACCGTATCTGTTCAATGCTATCTCTGCATTTACTTTACCGGCTGCACCATTCAACAGTGCTTTGCGAGCTGCGAAACCTTTGTTATAATTAACCACCTGGCCAACTCTGCCTTCAGCTTGTCTTTTGTCGTCAAGATAGAAGAACTCATTGGTTCCCTGACTTACTGCATAACCCTGTGAATACTCAAGCAATGACTTAATATTTGTGGCTTGATTGGCATCTCTGCACTCATAAACATCAAGACCATTCATTTTTACATTAATGGTGTTAATAAGAGCGTGAACTGAATTAACAATACCATTTCGATCGTCAGCAACAATGTGGTCTCCATCTGCAAGCTTCTTTACAATGAAATCGACATTAAAACGGGCATTATACCAGTCAAATGGTGTAGTCTCTCCACTGTTATCAACAACAAATCGGTAGTCTGTTTTCCTCTGATGTTCATTGTTTGCTACTATAGTATTAAGTGCTGTCTCTAGTTCGAAAACTACATCTTCATATCTTTCGATATATTTTGAGTACGATAGTTTGACATATATTATTGTGTTAGATAAAAGTTATTTTATTTTACGAGGTCGACCTCTCTTTCTTTTGATTAAACCACCAGTCTGGCTCACACTCTCAGTTCCACTCTTGTTTCTCTTTTTCTTGCTTAAAAGTTCTATGATTTTGTCACCGGCTTTTTTACCTACATGTTCACTAATTGTTGTGGCTGCTTTTTTCCAGCTGTTTTGATGATGTCAGTAATAACACCTTCACCACGTTGTTCATATTTTTTAAACTCGAACCGTTTCATATACTATTAGGTTTTATAATTCTGTATCTCTCAAGAATAACTCAATATACCAATCTATCCCATTCAAATCGACTGGAGCTCCAGAAGAGTCTGTGACATAAAAGCGTATTGAGCTGATATTATGTGTTGAGATATCATTCCATTTAAGAAAAAGAGGTTTGTAAGTGAAAGGCAAACTTCTGACTAGATCTGTGACTGGAATAACAGCGATTGTATTTGTGCTATTTCCATCAACAATGCTATCTGTCACCAAATCACAATTGATATAAATTTCATCTACTCCTCTTGTAATATCAGGTAGATTTGTTCCATATTCTGTGACTGAAACTAATTTTGAATCAAAACCGATAAGTTTTCTGAAATCAAGATTTCTCAGATCCACTCTATAGTTTTCATCAAGTTCAATCAAAATGCGATATGTTGACAAAACGAAATAAATGTTAATACCATACTTGAATTTTGATTTGTCTGTTTCAGATGGATTAAGTACATGGCTATTTTTACTCATATACTCATGAATGTAACTATTGATATCGTCGTATGAATACATCCCGTTAACGAATGTTATTGTTTCCCAGTTTACACCTTTGTCATAGCTGTATTTGATTTGATTATTCCCATAAATATCTCTGATATTGTACCAACTGTATGTCATATTGATGGAATCCACAGCTATTTTATATTTTAAATCATTCTTTAATTTAATAGGTGTATTGAATCTTTTTTTAAAATCATGACTCTTACTAACACCAATTTTGTCTCTGTTTTTACTGTTGAATCGTAATGAAATTTCTGTCATATATTATTAATTAGATATTTCATCATTATTTTATTCAACTCTCCGGTTTTCAGGATTCCCAGTCTGTTTAATGTATGCAATATATTTGTGAATTCATTTTGAACATTTTTGCTGTTGTTGCCGGCTGAAATAGATCCACCAAGCAACTGCAAACGTGAAAGCATGTCACCCAAAAATGCATCCCTTGAACCCATTCCTTTCCCTGTTTTGTATTTGTAAGAAGCTAATACATCTGAAATCGTTTCTCTGTATTTCTTCAAAGTTTGTATTTCTCTGTCAAAGATTCTCTATCTTCTGCACTCATTGATTTTTTTTTCTTCTTCCCATATCCTTGGCTATTTCTGAAGATTTTTTCTTTTCTTCAAGAAGTTTTTGTGGGGCGACTTGAGTTAATTCGGATGGTTTCAAAAGATTATGATTTCTTAATATGATTCTATCATCTCTATCGAAATTGTTATCGATCGCTAATATGTTGGGTGTCTGATCCTCTTCTTCAGGTGCTTCAATGGCTCTAGGAAGTTCCGTTCCCATTGTAATTGCTCTGCGATTAGCTTCAATAACATCATCAAGTCCTTGTGTTAAAGCCTGTTGATTTTTTTTCAACTGTTTAATGACTTCATCCTGTTTTTTGTCGACACTTTCTTTTACACTCTTCTGGACATCAATAGAGGGTTTCAGCAATTCTGATGTTGTATCACATCACGAACTTCTCTTGTTTTGTTTCCAGCTTCAATTCCACTTTTAAGAAGCCTTTTCATTCGTTCTATATCCATATACAATTGTGTTAGACTAATCTAAACTATTTACATATGGAAATCCCTAATTATGATATTCAGGGTTTAAAGAATTCATTCAGACAGTTGTATCCGTATATGCCAAAAGATACATTTAGAATGTTATTGGCTGGTAATTCTGGATCTGGAAAGACAACATTGTTCATGCATCTGATTATGGAACCATTGGTTTATTATGATCAGATACATCTTTATGCAAAAAATTTGGATCAAGACAAGTACAAATATCTACGGAAAGTAATGGATGAAATAAGCAGTCACATTGGATATCCTGCCTTGGTTTGCAGTCAAGAAGAGATATTGCCAGTTGAACAAATAAAAGACACAGATTTGCAGCGATTGGTTGTTTTTGATGATTTCGTGACTGACAAGAAACAAGATCAGATAATCAGCTATTTCATTCAGGGAAGACACAAGAACTGTTCAGTCATATATCTCACACAATCATTCTATGGATGCCCAAAATCAATCAGATTGAATTGCAGTCACTTTTGCCTCTATGATTTCCCATCTCAAGAGAAAGGAATCTGATTGCACAGGAGCTTGGAATCGACAAGAAGAAATACATTGAAGCAACCAAAAAACCATATTCCTTCTGTTATGTTGACAAGCCGATGAAAACAATCAAGAGAAATTTTTATGGTGCTGTTTAATCTAATCTAATATTATATGGCAATCAACAATTTTCAAAATCCAGAAAAACTCGAGAATCCCAGAACAAGAGAATCGAAAAATTGATCAAACCTTCTGATGTTGAAACACCATTTGAAATCGCTGAAAAAATCAAAATGGAAGTATACAGGAGGACACAAAAAGTATTGAAAAACAATAAGAGACTACCTGTCATCTATGAAACCAAACCACCTGAATTCTTTGAACATGATGATGACAGCATTAGTGATGAAGAAGATTAATCTAACAAGATTGTATAATGGGAGTTTTTAATGCTCAAATAAATCAAGATAAAACAGAAACTGGAACTGGTGAAAGAGGCCCAGCTGGTCCAATTGGTCCAAAGGTGAAAAAGGTGATAGAGGTGAAAGAGGTCCAAAAGGTGATAAAGGTGATAGAGGTCCATTTGGTTTCAAAGGTAATAAAGGTGAAACAGGTGATGGATTTAGATTAACACAAGATGGCAATTATGATATTGAAAATAAACGTTTGACAAATGTTGGTGATCCAGTAAATCATTATGATTCTACTAACTTGGGATATGTTAATGATGCTGTTTTATCAATTGAAGGAACACGTGTTAATCCATTTAAATTTCTTCTTGAAGATATATCAAAAACAACTATTCTTAGAAATGCGAATAATCTGACATTGGAAGATTTTGACAAAAGCCCTTACTCATTTAATAAAATAGCCTTGTCTTTTGTTATTCCTTCTGCTGGTCTTACAACTGTTCTTCGTTTTGATCTGACACAATTGGAAGTTTCAAAGTACACTTTAGTTGTTGAGTTTTATACTGATGGTAATCCAAACAATGCAACAGTTGATGACGACAATCTGTCATCTAATTTAATTGAAAGAAAGGATTCAATAAAAAGAGCATTTCCAAAGACTCATCTTGTTGATGGTTATCTTAAGAGAATATTCTTCCTTGAAAAAACAAGTCATGGTTCCACATCAATGGAGTTATTGTTGATCTCACCATATTTATCAAATAATGCCAAACATCATGTCATAGTTTATGGTGTTTATGGATTTTCTAATATCATTTTATCACATATTCACGACCCAGCTTTTGAAATAGAAGAAGGAAGAATTGTATTTGATCGTGAGCTTAAAATGAGTTTTCGTAGAATAGTCAATGTTGGACGCCCTATACTTCCACAAGACTGCGCAACTAGAAAATACGTTGATGATGGTGTAAGAGGTAAAGTGAGTACAACATATCTCAATAATAACTTTGTGAAAAAAGATGGAAGCGTTGCAATGACTTCTGATTTGAATCTTGGAGGTAACAAATTGACTAATGTAGCAGCGCCAACAGCAAACAATGATTCAGCCACAAAGGGGTATGTTGATACTGAAATTGCTGGAATTACTGGCATTGATGTTTCTCCATTTCTTAAAAAAGATGGAAGTGTTGCAATGACTGGTGATCTTGACATGGGTGACAATAAAATAACAAATGTTGGGGCTCCAACTTCTGACAAAGATTCTACCAACAAAAAGTATGTTGATGACCTTATTTTATCAGCATCTGGTACCCAACGCAACCCATTCGCTTTTCTGTTAAAAGACAAATCCAAGTCTTCTGCAGTCAGTGGTGTGGAAAACCTTCAAATTGAGAATTTTGACAGATCACCTTATCACATAAACAAGTCGTCATTGTCTTTTTTCATCAAACGAAGAGGCAACTTTACATCCAAAATTCGTTTTAATGTTTCATCATTGAGTAATGGACGGTACACATTTGTTACTGAGTTTTACTCACCATCAGACCCAAGAAGTGCAACAATCAGTTTAACCCTTCCAACAATTAACATGCGTGACGCTGGACAGTCATTTCAAAAAGCTTTTACTAGAACTCCACACGTTGATGGTTATATTAAAATTCTTTTCCAGATAGAAAAAAGAAGTGGTGGTCAAGCGACAATACAGGTGGAACTTTCCAGCACAGCTCCTGCGTCTAACACCAAAACACATATCATCGTTTATGGGGCCTATGGCTATCATACAAATTTGTCTTACTTTCTCCATGACCCAGCTTATGAAATTGAAAACGGCCATGTTGCGTTTGGTAGTAATGTTGACATGAAATTAACAAAATCCTCAACCTGCAGGATAACCCCTCAAACCCACAAGATGCTGTAAACAAAAAGTATGTTGATGCTGAAATTACTGGTATTGATGTTTCTCAATTTCTTAAAAAAGATGGAAGTGTTATAATGACCGGCAATCAGGATTTTGGGGGTTTATTATTAGAGGTCATGGGATAGGAAACCAACCAGCAGATCTTGTGAATAAATCGTATATTGACACTAATCTCGCATCAAAAGCAGTATCGGTCAAACTCTACTTCGAGATGGAACACAAGAAATGACTGCTAATTTAAATCTTGCTGGTAACAAAGTGATCAACTGTGCAACACCAACTGCTAACACAGATGCTGCCAACAAAAGATATGTTGACCAGGCCGCTTTTCTTAAACTTGTCGGAGGTCGAATGGTTGGTGATATTGACATGGGTGATAACACACTTGCAAACTTAAAAGAAGGAACAAATAAAACCGATGCCGTAAATTTAGATCAATTAGAAAAAAGTCATATTTCATCTGCTTCTCATCCTAAGAATGCTTTCAAATATTTGATGAATGATATCGATGAAATCAGCACTGAATATGGCTTGACAGTTAATGGATATGTCAATTTACCTCGTTCACCACATTTGATTTCAAAAAAAGGTCATTGATATAGACTTGAATAAAGAATCTGAAGATACTTACAGAGCCAAAATTGGATTCAATATGTATTACAATAAAAGATGGAACATACACTTTCATTCTCGAATGGCTATTTCCTGATTATGAAGGAATGAGTCTTAGTAGTGTAACATTCAGTTCCACTAGTGGAATTTCAATTCATAAAACCGTAGGGAGAAAATTTGACAACAGAAATGAAGATCATTCGAGATATTTATTATGGATTGAAAAACCTTTAGCAAGTTCACCACCTGAATATTTATATTGTACGATTAATATTAATGCTAACCCAACTTATCCAAATAAGTACAAAGTTCATTGTGTTGTATATGGTATTGGTTTTGAAGCAGTAGACGTTCCATCAAGTGTTTACGACTTCTCTGAACCTTTCAAAATCGTGAATGAGGAAATACAATTACAAACTGATTTGGATTTGAATGGTTTTGATGTGAAAGAAAATGAAAATTGGTTGTTTGGTGGAGACAATGGTGAATTGACAATGCTAAATAATATTAATATGAACAGTTATTTAATAAAAGAGGCTAAACTTGGTGGTGATTTAAATCTAAATGGCTATAGAATTCATAATAATAGTTTGAATCTATTTCGTTCAAGCGTTACAGGTGTAATTATGGAAACAGCTTTCGATCTCGGAGGATTTGCTCTTTACAGGCCGAAATTAGGAGGTGATCTAAATTTGAATGGGAATAATATAATTGGTCAAATACAATATTTAAATTGCTTTGTCAAAGCCAATCGAGGACATAGATAAGAATGTTTTAAAGCCTGTATTGATAAATGGCTCTGAATTTTTAGTCATTCATAACAATAACTTTCATATTAAGAATATGTATGTATTACAAGGAACAAAACCCGGAATATTCTACTTCAAGACAAAAGCTGAAGGTGGTGGGCCTTGCCATTACCAGCAACTGTTTATGAACACAGACAATCTTCTTTAAGTAGAAACATCACAACGGTCAACATCAACAAATCATTATCGAGAGGCTATTTAATCATTGATTATTCACATCCCAATAGTGGAGCATTTGATACAGCATTCACACTTGAAGTAATTATGAATTAATCTAAATTAATATTATAATGGGAGTTTTTAATTCTCCACAAAATCAAGACAATAAAGGTGATAAAGGTGAAATAGAGGTCTAATTGGTCCAAAGGTGATAAAGGTGATGGATTTACATTAACACAAGATGGCCACTATGATCTTGGAAACAACAAGAAATTGATAAATGTTGATGAAGGAACTGATGATAATGATTGTGTCACAAAAAAAACAACTTGATCTGAAGTTAGATAGAGCTACTTTTGTTATTTCCAACTCTCTTCCTGGTGTACCAGTCCTTGATGGAATTTCTATTGCTCTCATCCCAGCTCTCTCTGTTTTAACATCTGATACAAACGATAGAGTCTCAAGATGGGTTGATCCTGTCAATAATATATCTTTCACACAAACTGATAACTCCAAAAAACTCTGCTGTTGAGAGATTCAAATAAAAAGAGATTCTTTCTGCGATTCGATGGGACTGATGACTACTTGAGAATAAATTCATTTGATGTATCCAAAGTTGCTGGACAAATGGGAATACATGCACAGTAATTATGGTTGTTAAATACAAAACAAGTGAAGAATCAATCTCAATTTCAATGGGGGCAGGCTAATATTCGATTTGGTGTTCATTTTCCTTGGGGTAACTGGGACTGCTTGGGTTGATTTTGGTACTCTCTCAGGCGGAAGACTTACTGCTCTTTCTTTGTCTGATCTGACTGGTAATATTGAGGTTTGGACAATAAGAGTGAATGGACAAAATATGGAACTATTTAGAGGTATTTCATCAATGACTCCTGTTGGAACAGAAACAATCTCAGCAACACTGTCAGGAAATCCACAAAAAATGTTCGTTGGATGTCAAGTTGATAATGATGATGGTACTGCAGTCAATTTTTCTGAAATGGATCTGTACGCTTTTTCTGTTTGGCAGAAATCTCTGTCTAATGATGAATTAAAAAATATGTTCCGTTTCTTGAAGATTATTTCGATCTTTGAATTATGTAATCAATTATTATGAAGCAGATTATAAGATTTGTACGATGGTTCATTCGGGATGCTGAACGGAAAAACCCTGGTGTTGAT
>JAEMWC010000206.1:1027500-1063886 GCA_016490735.1 Pachyseris speciosa | reverse complement strand
CGGGTGTCTGCCATCGTTTTATCGTTTCACTGGGGACACGAAGAGGCGTCCGGCGTCGATCTCAGGGCTGGCGATTGTGGTGGCTAGAGAACTGAAATGAAAGATCAACCTTTGCCCTTGAATTCTGCGGTGGATTTGTGGCCGTGGGTACATTTTAGCCTGGGATTTTTGACTTCGTTCGGCAGGCTGTCCGGACTGCCTGTGTTTCGCCTTGTCTCCTCTTTATGAAGAGAAAACAGGATTCAAAAAAATCGCTTAAATCAAGTTAAATCGGTAAAATAACGACACCAGGAGTAAACAACACACGTATGGAATAAGGTAAGCCATTTTTATTGAATATTTTCACTTTTAACGACCTTCATGGATATCTTGTAGAAAATCCCATACAAACCCTTATAATTTGACGCCATATTGTGTTCCTTGTGTGGTTCATAAAGAGAGCTTGGGCTGCCTGTGATCTAATCAACCTTATTAAATCACAATGTGCATTGTTTTTAAATTGCAAAAGGTTTCAGATTTTATGCTTCTATACATGTCCCTAATTTTAGGCTTCGTTTCTATGATCGCGGATTTCAAACAATGGCAAACGATCTCAGCGACAGCTGTTTCGATATTACCTTGTATGTCCATATTAAAGGAGCGCTCAGGCAATCAAGATTGTTATATTTATATCTCCGAATTTTTCGAGAGGTTGCCGTTATCAGTCGCTTAATATATCTTAGGTAGGTAGTTCTTATATTGCGGAATTTTATCTCTACATCTGCTGCAGACCCAGTTTTCCCTTTTTTTTTTCTCTTAAAAACCTCTCTTTTGTTAAGACACTTGTATCACTCAACGCCTTCCATAATTTCACGTTACTTACAATGCCGTGTTCATTTTGACGTGTTTACCCTGTGAGAAAAAAATTGGGGGAAGCCTACAAATCCGTCAAGTCGAGCTTTATCTGGTTTAAGACATCTTTAAAGCTGCATCTCCAGATGCCCGTTTAATTTTAGTTATTTATTGTGTAGAAATGCAGTACTCACATAAACAATTCCCTTGGGTAAGAGGCAGTAAGGGGGTGTATAAACTCTTGCTCCAAAGATTTCCTCATCAAGAAGGACGTTGGGTCTCTGTTGCCGTAACTGACCAGTGCAAGAACAATCAGGACGAATAGGTAATCCCCAAGCTTGACAAACTTGTTTTTCATTTGTTTGTCTTTCACTCGAGTTTCGCGCAAGGCACTTAACTCGTTTTCATCTGGCGGCCCATATCGAAGGAGCTCTATTTCTCTGTCATCTGCGTTTGACATCCCGTCTGTAGAATGAACCCATTCTTCGTTTTCTCCTGCATTTCAAAAAACGTTTTTTTTTTTTTATTTATTTTATTATTATTATTTTTTTAGGCGTTTAAGGTTAATACAGACTTTATTGTAGAATTTGCAATCTATTAACCGAATATTTTCAGTAGAGGAAAAAGCAACCTGAGGCTACGTTTACATCAAAGCGTGGGTGAGGTTATCCCAGGATGGCTTACTTTCCTTAATGAATTTTCCTTTTTGTTTATATATGTGGTTCCATCCCGGGACGACTAGAAACAACTTCCATCCCGGGACGAAATAGGTGCACATAAACGTCTTAAATCTATCACTGGAGGATTGTTGACATTATATTTTTCTGTCACGTTTCTTCCCAGGATGACATTCCATCCCGTTGCTGATGACAAGGATAAGATCATTTCGTCCCGGAATAATGTAAACACTAAGAGGAAAATGACCTGATGCCGAGATGAACTCATCTGGTAGACAAATCACCGCCGTTACTGCATTTCCGGCAGTAGCAAAAAAACCTTGGACAGTTGATTCCGTTTATTCCACTAATTTTTATCTATCAAATCTTGGCTTTTTCAAAAGTTCTTATATGTGATGTTGCAGCGAGTCGTCATGGTAACTAGGGCAAATGGAGCTATACAGTGTCGAACTTGTGTTCACCTGTTCGCACTTACCAAGAGTAAACTAGCGAACATTGGACAAACGACGGCAAAATGGCAATACTGACCCATCTCCGTTATAGGCCTATCCTTGGAATAACAAAACGAAGTTAATTGACCAGTTATATTCAGCCGCATTTCTTACCTTTCCTTGGATCTGCAGTGCTCTGTGTAGCGTCACTCTCCTCGTCGCTTTTCCTAATAAAAATCGCATAGAAAGCTGAGAGGAGCACCACCTTAGCGGGCTGGTTAATGAGCGTGTCCTGACTGAACGTTAAGATCATAGACAGAAGCCACTGGTTTGACTTGTCCTTTCCCCACATCATGCTGTAAAATAATGTGTATAGAGCCGAGGTAAATGATGCTGCTATACACAAGGTCCACGCAATGTACAGGCACCAGTGTGGTAAAAATCCTTCGCCTTTCTTCTTCTTTTTGCTTTTGTTGGTTTTTTCTTCTTCCTCTTCTTTTCGGAAAAATCTCCGTCTAGGTTTTTCCTTTCTCTCGGTACCGATGTTTGACGTATTCTCGCCATCTTCAAAACTACAAAAAGTAAACATACTCCACATTTTATAATATTCCCGCAAATTCTCTATTAAACGCCCCGGGGATGGCTTTTCTATTTCAAGCACGTTGCAGGTAGGGGACATAGCAAAGAGACAGGCTGTTGATAGACAAGAAGGGGGGTTTACTCAGTAGAAAGAACAAAGCAGGAGTATCGATTCTGCATAAGTCAAACTGGGAAAGCTGAAGCACATGAAGTTGGAGGTCATGGAGCCGAGGATCAAGAACATATTTGTGTGCTCCGAACTTCCACCACGTGGATAAACCCTACTTTGATCACTGCAAGGGAAAAATTATTGATAGGAACATATTCTTTTGTTCCTGACAGAATTATAATTTTCTCTTACAAGGCTCATAACCTTATGCGAAATGACCTACAATATAGTTAACACAGTTTTTTCTTGACGAAAAAGGTAATTCTAGTGATGACATATCCAATGTTTTTTTCTTTCTTTCTGAAAGGGAAATGCATCGTGCTTGTTAGGTACACTGTTTAGAAAGTTCGCTTTGATACGAACCTTGTGGGATCGATCCTATCTGACTGGACCACGTACTTTTGCTTTTTGTTTCGGAAGATGCAATATCTGTCTCTACAAAATCTTCTTGATTGTTTGTTTTTGACCGCAAGTTCATCACATGTGTTGCGCGGATTGCTTTCATCGCACACTACACATTCCAGGGAAACGTCCTTGTCCTTCATCATCTCGTCGTTAAATCCAGAGTTTGCTTCGTCAGCCTGAGAAACTTCTTCATCTGGATCAGAAATTGTATCTTTCGAGGCTTGATCTTCGGTGCATTTTATAGCCTCCTTACTCACTTTAGGTTTGACACCTTTAAAGATGGTTACTATGGTAACATTGACGGGGATGATAACGAGGGTACACTGAATAGCGATCATTATTGACCTCATGTTCATTTTGATGGGTCCCAGTACCAGAGTCTCGGAATCATCTTTAGTGTTAGTTTGCCCATAGAACATTGCACTGGTTAGCATGGCCGTACACAGAAGGCAGAGACAACAAGATGCACGCTGAGCGCGGGTGAATGAACTCCGCGATGGCTTAAGAATCACAGAGAACCACAAGTGTGCGTCTGTGAAATCGTTATACAGTTTACTATTGAAAAGTCTTGTAAACGACGTGAGGTCTTTTTCTCCTGCAGGAACCAACCTACGGGAGATGGCGCCGTCATCCTCGTCAAGCGCGAGCCATCTCTCGCAAATAAAGATGGTGACGGCATCCGACTGCAAATCCCGCACTATAACCCGCTTTAGAAACCACGCAGGTGATAAGCCATAATTATCATGCCAGACAGTTAGCGACTCAATTGAACCCAAAGAGCCAGCCACCGAGATCAAGAAGGAATTAGCACTGCCATGTCTGAACGTCGGGCGTTTGTCGTCTTTTAAGGTGCATATTCCGCTATCTTCACGCTCGCCAACAAGCATACAGGATACCTGAGCACTTGTGGCTGCACCTCTCCGTTGACCAGTAAAGAATGTAAGCTCGTAATTGTAAGTGGCATTGGGGACGTTGCTTGCTATAGGTGTCGAACCGATCTAAAAGTATCAAACGAAAGGAATAAGGAGAATTGTACATGATGTTTTCTTCTTTGTGAACTTTGCAAGAAAAATTTCAGAGCTCAAGCGGACGGACAGAGAGAGAAACTTATGTTTATTAAGCTTCTCTGATTTGATTTGCGATTTCGGGGTTATTATTTATTATTATTCAGCCTATTGTAACACTTTCCAAATACAGGAATGTTGCACTCGATATTCGTTGCGCATACTGGACAGATATCCTGCGATATACGTAATTTTGAACCTCGGGAGAAAAATGGCGGTTTTTCCATTTTTCTGTAATAAACTAAGTAAACTAAGCTTTTGAATAATAAAACAATTATCCTGCTCAATCTTACGGAATATTAATATCCCCTAATGTTAGCTAACTCGACCAATGGCCTCGTCGACTAAGTATGAAGCCATATTCCTCGCGATTTAGCCGACAAGACCCTAGGCCGAGTTGACGAAAATCAGAGGATATTTCCTCCGATTGAGCAATAGTCTTATCGTTGAACACATTAACAAACAAAGCACAGAGTTGAGAAAAGCACACGGAGTTAAGAAAAGCTAGAAAAGTCGCTATTTTCTTCCAGACACACAAATTACGTATAACTGTTTTGTAGGTGCGAAGAATGTTGAGTGAACACTCCTATACAAGGAGTCGAATAATAAACAATAGTATTTTCTGGAGAAGTCTTGGAAAACGCTTGGGACGATTTCGTTAACGAAACCGAGAACGTGTCAAAGAAACCAGACAATCGAAACATTAATTTGATGTAATGTTACCTGCTCCATGTCTCTTTTGTCGGCTCTCCTTGACCAAGTCAGCACCAAAGCATAAATTAGAAACATGGAGACAACAAAGAAGAGGACCGTTACATTTCCATCTTCAAACATAGAAGCGAAGCCTGCCATTGCAGCACTGTAGTCTATCGCGTTTGGAATCACATCCATCATGGAACCAAATGCAGTCAAATGCGTGCAGCGACAATGCGTTTGGGTTGTACTGGTCAGGTTACCAACCTGTAAATTTGGTGACATGCAATGACATTAACTATAGTACAATTGACATGTCTGTTCCGTGCCCTTTTAATACGGCAACAGTTCCAAGTGTGAAGCCCAAACAATCGTAAGCAAGTCTAGCTTTGATTAAGAAGGAACAATTTGTTAAGTTAGCATGTTGTAAAAGGCCGCTACAGTTTCCCTTCAGCAGGTACAAAGGTAGGTGTACATGCTACGATTTTTCACATTGAATCATACGTTAAGGCCCTGGCAAACGAGAACACATTGTTGCAGACACATTGTTGCTCATGATGTTTCTTGGGTGAGCAAACGAGCGGACACAACGCAAATGTTGTGTTTCCATACTGCGCAAACTGGGAAACGTTTGTTGAGGACCAAAGTTTGTGTCCGCGACAAATGTTGCACGCGTGGGCAAACAGGGAAACATTTGTGTCCGCAACAATGTGTCCTCGTTTACCAGGGCCTTTATGTTGACACCCGATTTAGGGCCATTGCATAGCAATCTGTTGTAAGTCAAATTCAAAATTGAATTCGGGGGTCAAAATACGTGTAGGATTCACTCTCCGATTATGTCTAGCGTGTTCCAGGCTCTCTGTATTGTTAAGATTCTTGTCCGCCAAGTGTGTGGCTGGACTTCTCCAGGCGGACATACTCAAGCGGCAGGCACCAAGACTCTACAACAACGGCTTTAATCTTCGGTTGATAGCTTTACACATATTCTTCTTTACATCTGACTCTAAGTACAGCTAGCGCAGCACAATCCTCTAGCGACTAGCTGAACAACCAACTACTGTCTGACTACTTAAGCCTGAATGTTCGGAGTTAAATAATCTATCTGTAGACCTGTTTGGGTTCATACACCATGGGAATATGAATTACTCTAGACGTTGCCCATTCAGGAATACCCAAACATACGAACGCGAACACACAACGAATATTGAACTTCCAAACAAATCACGGAGGTCCCCGCCAAGGTCAGCAGGAATTCCCAAACATGCCCACAGCGAGAAAGCACTACGACAATTAACTCACACAATTCATCATGAACGAACCTTGAACTTTAAACAACGGGAATAAGAATTGTAAACATCAGCTTCATAACAGTGTAGTTGGGGGCTAGGGAAACATTAGAACGGAGGAAGAAAAAGTATAGGGGACAAGGAGAAGGGGCAAAACTGTTCCCTTTCCTTCCTCAAGCCCTCTAGATTTTCTTCGTTCGTATTCCATCACCCCAACATTCCCGTTAGCCTGGAACAGGTTAATGATTTAATGCGTCAGATTTCCTCTTTTACGGTTTGTGGATTGTCATTGGAATATTTTCTTGCATGTGAAAGTTCCCGAAATCATAAATGGGTTACTGATTTAGAAGGTAATTCTATTTTCTTACGATTGTCACTAGGGAAAAATCTTGAATAACTGTCGTCATTCAACGTTGTAATTAGCCGTTGTTGTTGAAATTTCAAGTGTCGTACCCGATAATCGTATAGAAGTTAGCTTTGATTTACAATGAACAATTTGTCGTATACAACTAGACCGACTAGACCGTAAACTAAGTTCTCAAAGCTGTCAATTTGCAAAAGTATGTGCAAGATTTTCAGCTGATTCCCAATAATACAGTATATCAACTACATTCACAGTAATATTCACAGCAATTGATAAAAATTGTAAACTATTATATATTAAATACATCAATGTATTAAGCAAAACATGTATCTGCAAATTAATCTACTGTATTTTATTGGAAGTCATACATGCCTCGCATCCGTCGTCTTTCCAATTGTCAGACTCCTCATTCCAGTACAGGCACCTAGATTTAAACGTTCTCAGCGTGTAGGTGATATTGTCATCCTCGTTGTTACAACTAGTGGAGTGGTTTGATCCAATAAACCTGATGCCAATGTAATAAGTGCCAACAAACAGTTTAGTCTGGGAAAGAAACAGCGACACGTTGGATACTAGAATCCAATCGCTCCCGTGTATAACATCAGAATGTTCTTCCTTTTTTGTTTCCTTTAACGTTTTCGTTGAATTGGATGACGCTCCTGAAGATTTGGTAACCTTGTCTGACGTGTTACCTCTTTGCCCAGTGCTATCCAGACTTGTATTAAATCGTTCACCATCGGTTTTGTTTGGAGAAAACACTCGCCAATCGAACTCTGTAACAGTCGGGGCTTTTCCGCGTCTAACATAAACTACGAACTGACGGTCAGATCCCAGTATACCTACTTCAACATTGGCTGCGCTGCCATTTTTATCGATCACCATTTTATGGACACGCCACTCGTTATGTATAGAGCAGTTATATATGAATCTTTTTGGAGGTTCCATCGGCGCATCTCGAGGAATACGTATGTCTATCGCATCATCTTTGTCCAGGTGAGAGACAGCAAGCTTTTTGCCTTTGCTCTTGAACGAAAGACTGACAACTTTACCTGTGATGTCTGAAGATTGTTTGCCCCATGTGTAGGGGTTCTCATTCATTGCTACCATCTAAGGAGACAATTTACACAAAGAGATCTCTCAGCTTATGCCAGGGGTCAAAGAAGTCAAGGAACGTTTGAAAGTGATCATAATTCATACGTCAATCGACAACAGCAATATTGTGTTTGTTTGACTATTTGTTTGTAAAGTGGTTCTCTAATTACTTTTGTGCAACCAATAGAGTATGAAAAATGTTCTTTGGCCGATTAACCCAAATGCACTGCTACAACAACAGTAACAAACAACGATGAGAGTCTAAGTGCGACTCTGAGTCTAAGTGCGACTCCCAATAGGATTCCAACCTATGATCTTCCTTCTACTAGTTTGGATGTTCTACCACTGAGCTACAGGAGACTGGTGGGAGCTTAAAGCCATTAAACTAGGTCCATGTGACAAACGTCCTGCATACGGCTAGAATCAGGATGTCAACATTTGGCGTATTCGCAGTAAGGGTGTAAGTGTGATGCTGAATTAATCGAACAGCAACGATCTTTTTCTATTTGCCCGCCGAATATACAATTGTTATTAAGCTAAATAAAGTGTAAATTTAAAAAAATAGATATGTTCCTCGCCGACCCTAATAATCTGGGTTAAAAACACCAGGCGAGTCACTCCATCGCACTGACAGCAGAGACGTTTGAGGACCATCACTTGTTAATTTAACCAGTTACTGTTCCCTTATCAATTTACATGTAAAGATACCAGATTTATGCCTACCTGTTTGTCCACAGGGCCATCAACATCTGAAATACTCCCGAACAGATTCCTAGCAGAAGGCATCTGAAAGCCAGCCCTGCCGTCACCTATTAAGGATCCACCAACGGAGTCTGGATCGGAACGTTCCACTGCCATATTTAGCTTTGCACTATAGATGACACTGGGATGTTCACCGGCAAGTTTATTATCCAGAACAGAACCACTGACACTTCCAAGCATGCCAACAATATTGTTGGCTGTATCCCGGCTCTGTGCGTAGTCAAAAAGGGATTTCAAATTAGAGGTGCTCTGTTTGGTTTTTGAGTTGCATTAAAGAGTGGTGGAATGTTTTTGCATTGAAGGAGTTCACTACGTTGCGATAATCTTGAATGTTTAAAACTTTTGAAAATTAATTTGCGATGCACTGTATATTAAGCAATTATAAGACGGTGTTCCATTTTCTTTAAGAAAATTGCCTAGTTTTATACCGTGAGGTACTGGGTCGAGTGCGGACTTTCGCGGACAAATTACAAATAAAACATGGCTTCGGCCACGAAGTGGCACTGGAGTTCTGCCTCCTTTTGTTTTTGAAACAATAAGCTCGTGATAAGGACGCCTTTTCCTTCGCAACAGCGGACGCCGTGTTTGTTTTTTTTTAATTTGTCCGCGAAAGTACGCACTCGACCCAGTACCTCACGGTATGAAACCAGGCAATGATGCATGCTTGCGGTCAAAACAAATTGCTACTGGACGCACGACAGGAACAGGAATAGGTTCAGCAAATTTCCTGGGACTCATATCTGTTCCGCATTGTTTTGTTAGAGAACAAACAACACCGTCTTCGTATTGGTTTAAAGTGTAGCTTAACAAAGCGAATAATAATAATAATAATAATAATAATAATAATAATAGTGATAATAATAATAATAATAATAATGATAATGATAATAATAATAATAATAATAATAATAACAATAATAATAACAATAATAACAATAATAATAATAATCACTTTATTCAAGTCTCAAATCTATTTAGCCGAGCACGGATGCTGTACTAATTGGGGAGACTAAATCAAATCAACTCTAAATAAATCAAATCAAATGAAATGTTTGTTTTGGGGGAGAGGGGAAAACCGGAGTACCCGGAGGAACACCTCTCGGAGCAGAGTAGGGAACTAACAAACTCAGCCCACGTATGAAGCCTAGTTCGGGAATCGAACCCGGGACACACTGCTCCCCATCCTGCGAAAGGGTTTTCCTTTGTAATGTGGTTCAGTTTATAGTACACTGTGGATAAGTAATACTGAAGTCCATTTCTGGGAGTCTTGTTTAAATTTTGTTTCAGTCAATAACCTTAGATCCAACTCTTTCAAGCGCACCCACAAAGGTCTGTATCAACTGTACCAGCGTCTTTGTTTGCCACATTGAAATCTAAATTCCATGGTTTCAGATGTTCAATGAGCTTGACCGAATTTTAACCGTACCTTTGCAGATTCCTCGTCAAGCTCCACCTCTTCATCCTCTATAGTATTTCCAGGAGGCTCTTTTTCAGGCTCTTCGCAAGTAAAATCGAAAGGAGGACATGTTGGTGGTGTTTCCGTAGCATTAATAACCTTTTGTTTGACAGCTACCGAGCTCCCAGCCGCATTAAGAACATATCCCATTCCAGACAGCAACGACTCGGCACTGCTTACCACTGCATCATAGCCTGCTGAATCGTCAGAACTGGTTTTTAACAAGTCGGACATCCTTTCAAAAGCTTCTGTAGAGGCGTTCTATAAACGTAAGATTCTCAAGTAAGTACATAGTAGTCTAAGGTGTCTTGCATCAAGAAATCATACAACAATATGCTAACACGGTAGGGAAAATAGGTTTGAAATCCTTCTTCGAGAGGGCCTTTCTTTGTGAAGCGTGTCACAACTTACAAATATTGTATTCCCAGTACAATTTCTCTACCATGGCGTAAACCATGTCTTTTCCCCTCAGCCTTGCTTTTTAAATCATTTTGTTTCGGTATGTTATAGATGGTTGTCTCCATTACAGGCTTTTCAGAATTATTTTGCGGCTTAAAGTTCGGTGGCAGCAAAATCATTTACAATTACCCCTCAAAGATTCTGTCATGCCATACCATGGCTGTAGATGAAGTTTCGTCTTGGAACATCGAAGCACTCGCAATCATTTCAGCGGATTGTTTCAAGCCTTGCAATGACGTCACAGGAAGTGATGTGGCAGCGTTGATGACTGAGGTGCGCACCGCTTTTCGTTTTTCTTTTCTTGCGTTCAGTTCCTCGGTGTTATTTGCTAACTTGACTTTTGAGCTTTGCGCGTTTAGCAGTGAGTTGACGGCTCCCGCAAGTCTTAAGGCCGCTTGACTATCTTCAACATACACAAGCTTATTGAGGTCGCTGTTTTCACCTGACGTCATGTTTGCAAGCATATCACCAAGTTCCTCCTCCGGCATCTGTGGCTGTACGGACTTAAGAAATAGTCAACATATGGTTAATGAGACGGCTCCTCACGTTTGTTTCAGACTCAATTAATGCCTGGGACGCTGCTGCGATACAGATACTTTCATAAAGTTGAGGAACAGGTGCTGGGACGGGTTGGCTAAATGCAAGCCACACGAAAAATGCTTGCGCACAGCTTCCGCTTCTTGTACCATCCCTATTCGATTAAAGCATTAATTTTACGGCACACATGCCACGTTAGCCAGCTTCTGAAATATAAGCAACTACTACGTCATCCCCCTCCCCCGGATAGGAAGCCAGTCCAACGCAAGTCCCAAGTAGCATATCCTTCATGCATATCTTATCTTAGTTAGCCCTAGGGATTTACTCCCCGGCATAGTAAGAAATTTATTTTTTTACCTGCAAATATAAAGTATAGTTGGTCTCTCCCTGGAAGAAATCCAACACTTTAACATAAATTTCCATTGTGTAGTTATCGGCTGGGTTTCCAAGTGGCAGTTTAGAGTAGGTGGAATTATGAAGCCCATAGTGAAACATGATCAGCTTCCCTTCATCGTTTCTGTGGTAAAACTCGTAGGTCAGGGGCATGTCGGGATCTGTCCATCCTTCACACCAAATATGGAACTTAGTTACCAGAGCATCTCCAACTTGAGGCGAGGCAAAACAGTTTCCTCCTTTGGGAACTTCGTTTGTTAGGTAGACGCTCTCTGTCTTTCCTCTGACACCTTTCTTTCTGCGGCTGTATAGGCGAATGAAGTATTCCGAGCCTCCGGTAAACACGTTCTTAGGTACCGTAAACACGGGCCCTGTGTGATCCTTTACTTCAGTTTGTGTGATGTCTTTCTGAAGCTCCCAACTTTTGCCGGTAGAATCATTGGCAACGTTTTTGTAAACTTGCCATTCGTAGAATACTCGACCGATACACCCCTCAAAGCAAGTGGCAAAAAGGGCAAGTCTATTGGACGGATTAATTTTACTCCTGCAGTTCTGCTTGCATCTGTTGAAAATGAATAGGTATAATCAGTGTTTGACTGATTATTTTCGTTACGTATCATCAAACCACAGCAATTGCAATTTCCATTTTATAGACCCAAAGCAGTTTTCATTTAAGATCGAAGGTAACTTAGAGATTGTTTTAGTCCTTCTTTAGTGTGCTTTGTAATTGGTGTAGAACGTTGGCCTCCTTTTCGACCGATTGTTGGTCAAGCCAAAGCGTTTTGTTACTTTCACAAGCGTGTTTTTTCTTATTTTTATGACATCTGATTCAGCTGAAAACATTTGACAGCTCGAAAGCAATTAGAGCAGAAGTAAATAGTTACAGCCCTGCGACGCGTGTTCAAAGTGACAATGTGACGAAAAGACTCTAAAAATCAGCACAGCAAAGAAAATCCTTAAAATGTGTTAATCTATTTGTAGCCAAACACCGGAAAGCGCGATTAAGCCAAGCAACTTGCAGTCGACTGTCTTCTTTCCTCTCACTTATCAGCAAGATTACTTTAAAGTGCACATGAATCGGAATTTCAAAGCCAGTTTTTTTTCTTGAATATGAAAATTGGTGTTTTAAGAAACATTTTGAGAGGAAAATAATTTACTAAAAGTAGCAGGAACTTATTTTAAAATGCGGTGAAAGTTGGGCCTTTCTCACTAAAATTCTAGACAAAGACCTGGGGTCTGGTGAACAGTATGACGTCATTCATGTGTACTCAGTCGAGCGCGTCACTCAGTTTTTTTCTTGAATATGAAAATTGGTGTTTTAAGAAACATTTTGAGAGGAAAATAATTTACTAAAAGTAGCAGGAACTTATTTTAAAATGCGGTGAAAGTTGGGCCTTTCTCACTAAAATTCTAGACAAAGACCTGGGGTCTGGTGAACAGTATGACGTCATTCATGTGTACTCAGTCGAGCGCGTCACTCAGTTTTTGTGAGGTCGGTGAAATAAAGATGTCGGAGAATTACAAAGGATTCACTATCGTGACCGCCAGCTACCCAAAACATTTCAGGTTTAAGCTTTTTCGCCTTCTCAGATATGTTTCACGTTTGAACATTACACACGAATGACGTCACAGAGTGCTTTTGGCGGCGCGAAAATGTCTGAAATGACTGAAAATGAAATATGGGGATTATAAGCTATCCAAAAACGTAAAAAAGTACGTAATTAATTTTCGATTCATGTGCACTTTAACAAAAGCAACACGTGTAGAGCTCATTACTTCCGAACTAAAGTAGCGACATTATTGAGCCACTTTCTGTTTTATAAATGAATTTAAAAAAAACATTTGTGTTGTAACAAACTCCCGTGGTATCACTTACTCAATTTTCGACTCAGGTGGGTCACCTTGAATAACCTCTACAACTTGATACTGTTGAGCAACTCTTTCTCCCTTTCTGATGATTACAAACACGACGTAAGTTTCGTTTTCTGTCATATTGGTGGTGTCAAGAGTTAACTGGCCACTGTTACCAGGAAACACAAACTGACCATCACGATAACACCCTTTTGAATGGACGGTACCGGACGCTGCTGGCTGAGTGGTTGTGTCGTAAGGGCAGCTGAGAGTCATGTTTGGGTAAACAGATATAGGGAACTGCGTGTGAATGCTCCTACATAACCACGTGTAGTCTAACCCTGGAAAAAAGTTTAGTAAACTTTTCTTACTTCGTTTTTCCCGAAAGACTACCGAGTATCATGCCAAGTACTACTGAGCCTGTAAAGGAATTGCTGTTAAGGAAGGTACGAACAAAAGCTAGGGGACTAAGTGTGTATGGGTCTGATCGTTTACAAATACAATTATATTAGGTAAATGTCGATAAGATGATAACCAATCTTGTTAAGATCAGTTTCGGGTATAAATTCGGTATCACTCACCAGAATCTTCTCCTGGGTCCAAATCTGGGTCTTTCGACTGAGTTGCGTCAATCTTTATTTTCCTACCAAATCCCCTCCTGACCAAATTTCCGCCGTCAATTTTAGCTATGAGCGGTGAAGGAAGAATCCTCAAGTACCCCATAGCTGTACTGCGGTACTTATCTGTGTCAGGCAATACCATCTGTGTGGTGAAGTGAACTTTATATAAGCCATACTTTAGCGCCTTTCGGGGTATATTAAGTTCCCTCTCTGTCAGAATGATATTGTTTGGATGGATGCTTTGAATTCCGTTTCCGTTAAGTACTTGCCATTTAAATTTCACTTTGTTTGTTCTCTCACATTCAAGCTGTACGTGCGTTCTCACGGTGTTCGAATCAGAGCGAAATGATTTTGAAGCCGTCGATAAGCTCAAGCCAAGATTTTCGATCGAGATTGTCGGGCTCGTGCAAGGAGCATACACTATTTCAACATCAGTATTGACCTGCACAAAAGACACAACATTTGAGGCGTTCAATGTAACAAAGTACTCCCCTACTTGATTGTACGCATGCTCAAATTTGACGCTTTCAACCGCTGATATCACTTCAAACGTTCCGTTTCGCAATCTACATCCTGGATGACCATATAAATAGGTATTCCCATCCCCAAAATCAACGGAGAAGCAAGAGTTGGTGCCGAGCTGTGCCGCGCTGAGGTGGAATTTGACTGGTAGTTTTACCTTCTGTGGACTGCTGCTTTGTAATACGGCACCTTCAATGGCGTACTGAATCACCACAGAGATGTTAGCACGAGCGAGACTGACCATGTTTTTAACCAGCGCCGTCAGTTTGTGGGTTCCTACACGATGAAATTTATGCAGCACCATCGCTTCCGAGGTGAATTCTCCTCTTTCGTTGTCAATTCGCCATTGGTAAGATAAATTGGTTCCTCGAGCAAGTATCTTGAACATGACGTTACGATCTGCGGGGAAATGGTCACTACGGATACCGTAACCAACACCTGACCCACGTGGCAGTGTGGCTATTACGTCCTGAATGTACACTGGATGTTGAATTATAACAGTTGTCTCGGCAACAGCCCGAGAGACTAAGTTTCGAGCCACGATTGAAACTGGAAAGGCACCAGGAACTTTATATTCGTTGTGCGTGATAGTCATATTGCGGCTACCGCCAGAATTTTTAAATGTAAAATTTGCAAACGAAATTTCGAATTCAACATCGGTACCGTTCAGCATCTCCCAAAAAATAACGAAACTTTCATTGAAACGCAGAGGATGAATGTCATAAATCTTAAGATCCGTTATTGGTTCCTGAACAACAATTTCTTTCCTGCTGGTTGCATTGCTAAGTCTGTTCCTGCACTCAATAAACACCAGGTACTTAGACGGTGTGTCGTAGACGTGACTAATTTGGTAACTCTGGTTACTGAAGATCTCCACAGGTGACCTCTCTGAGCCCAGAAATATCATTTCTGGTAGTGGAAGTTGTTGTGGTGTCTTTCCATCTGCAAAATCACAAACGCACGTGAAATCGGAGCCTTGGCCGATTGTTAGACCAATCCTTGCTTGCTCCGAGACGTTGGAAGGGTAGGTAGACAGCTGCACTTTTTGAAGTGAAAGAACTGGTCTATGCACTGTGACATTGATTGAAGAAACAGTTACAGGAGTGATATTATTCGAGGCTGTCACGGAAACTTTATAGGTAACGGCACGCTGTGTCCTGTAAATGTCATGGTAGCTGTATCTGTGCGTTGCATCTCCTCGATTATTCTTCAATTTATTCCCATCGCCAAAATCAAACAGATACACAGGGGTAGTCCCTGTTGTGACACTGACAGTGAAGGTGACATTCTGGTTCATTTCCAAGTCACTTGAGTCGTACGCAACACTGACTGTCAAGTTTGAAACAGGAACCTCTGCCATGATTACCGCTGACGTAGTTTGGATAGGACTTACCAAGTTTTGGGCCTGGACCGAAATGACGTATTTGCCAGAGCTGGGGACGAGAACACGAAGGAAACCTCCTTGTTCGTATGTGCTGATGGAAATTATTTTTGCACCTGGAAGGTTAATTTTAAACGTTACGTTTGTTCCTGACAATAAACTCCAATGGACTTGAAATACCTGGCCAACAACTTGCGTTGGAATTCTGAAAATTTTCAAGCCCTTAACGAGGGATTGGATCACAATTTGAGCGGACGCGTATTGAAAGCTTATGCGGTTTTGGCAACGAACCGAGATGTGGAAGGCTCCAGTAGACGAAAAGTTATGTTCGACGAAATGTTCTTGGTTTTGAAAGGGCCTCTTGTCTGCTCTCTGGCCGTCAGCATAAAAACTAAGATGATGGTAGCTGGTATTTAGACTGAAACCATCGCCCATCTGCCAGTAGCAATCGAAATCAGAACCCTCTGACAGGTAAAGACGAAGTTTGGCTGTGCTTTTTACAGCGGTTGGTGAAGTACTAATGAAGAGACCTCTGAGTGGAAGTACAGGCTTAACAACAGCGATGTTCAGTAACACGACCTCTTGGCTCACGTTGTTTCTTGCCGTAACATTCACCATGTAAAGAGCAGGAGGATTGAACTTGTGATCAACTGCGGGGATCTGCGTTACCATGACTTCACTCCCGTCGTTAAAATCAAACAGAAATTCTGGATCACTACCATTGTTCAAGCTCGCGGCTATCCTCACGCTTTCATTTACTTCAACATCACGCGGGCCTCCGACGAGGTAAGCCTCAAGACCAGATATGGGGATCTCTACAATCACATGACTAGCAATTCGAATAGGAGGGCTCACAAGGTTCCAAATGGTTACCCTAAACCGATGAAATCCCGCAGAGTGGTAGATATGTGGCCTAACGATATGAAAAGCTGAGAGACCGATGACCTTATGGCTAAATCTGTAACCATTAAACAGTACTTCAAAAGATGCGTTGGTTCCTGTGGATATTTGTAAGCTTATGTTAATTGGATTTCCAAATACGATCGCGTCATTGGGGTTGCAGCGGGCCCCAGTTACCGACTGTTGAACTATAACATCTGTCCTTGCTGCCTTTTCACTGAGACGATTTCTGCAGGTTACTGCCACTGAATACGTACCAACCGCGGTGTAATTGCGCTCTATTAAGAATGTCACATTAGGTGGAACGCTCGGGTTATCCGTCCGTTTCCTATCAAGGTCCCAGAAAGATTCGTTGCGAAGGTCAAATTCTTTGCTGTAGTTGGGAATATCATTGAAGGAAACGTTGCAAACAACGTCTGATACTCTCCTTAAGACCACGTTTATTATTGTGGTTGGCAACAATGCTGTCGCCTCAGTTATCAGAGTTATGTCTTCTATGAACGCCACCGGCTTGTGAATCTTGATCCAAAAGGGACGTGTTTGTAGAACGAGACGTTGTTGATGCATTTATTGTAACCAGGAAATCACCGTAGTGTGAATAGCTGATGTTTGTATCCACGCTTTCGTTTTCATACGCCTCTGCAATCTCCCAAGTGATACTGAAAACGGGATTCACATTGTTTCCGAGTTAACCTTTGTCACGAAAACAGAACAAAAGTCTCGTTCACTTCTATGTCTTTTTTGAAGGAATCAAACCGGTGAAACGTTCTACTTCTCTTTCTACACGAACCGTTTCTACAGCGTGTAAGATCCTACTCACTTGATTGGTTGCTGTAACATTGACGTCATGCATACCTGGACCTGTGTGTTGATCGTGTCGTACCCATGCCCCGTCAGTGTTGCTTGGGCTTTAAGCGTGTTCAGCTCTCTTCCAGCAAAACGTGCAGTGTAATCGATATCGCTACCGCTTTGAACATGCCACGTGACTTTAAACTCCCTATTCAAACCTTTAGGCTTAATCCGGTCGATAACAAGTCCTTCAACAGGCATTTGCACTATCACCCTGGTTGAAATATTGCATTACTGAGTCTATTCATACATTCTACATCAAGGAGTAATTTCCCTGTAGTATTAAACGAATACGTCAAATTGTGCTTTAATCCATGTTCGGCAAGGTCGTTGTGCTTGGTACCCGTTGCTGAATTTCCAGTAGCATTTAAAATCAGTGCCTTGATCTAATGTCAAAAACGCTGTAAGTGGCGAAGAAATGGTACTGGGTCACATGATAGGGTCAGGTTTGTAGCAACGCCACGGGCTTTTCGACAGTCACACGCGCACTCACGCGTAGAGATTCATTTCTGCAGCGACTGTATATGATAGCAACTATTTTAAAGTTTCCGTATTTTGAGTAGCTGTAGTGGATTAAGTCTTGGTCTATAGTAAAAGCAGGACTTTCGTCTCCCATGTCATACGTGTACTCGCCAAACGTGATGTTCTTGTCGTTGAAACGACAATAGTGAGACTTTCGTTGACCTCGATGAACTTGTTCTCGTGAGGCACCAATTATTTGTAGTTTGCTTACCGGGCTGACTGAAATAGTAGCAATGAAAAAAATATAGAATAATGAACTAGTTGTCTAACTGGTCATACCAATTGACTAAATGCCTAACGGACAGAAGCAAAATGCTCACTTGCCTAGGACTAGCGGATACAAACTGTGCATCGGACGGAGGGATCTACGAAAAATCCTCGGGCTATTTCCTTAAGACAGCAATATAAGTGTTGTGCTTGATCTGTTATGGTCTGAAATAGCATACAGATTTTTTGCCCTGAAAAGTTGATGTACCGTAAGGGACGCGGTGGCGTACAAGGGTAGATTAATTCCGCTGTGGACTGCTACAAATGCATTCGGAAAATGTATCATAAGTACAAACAACGTGTGACGTAGTGCCCCGCCGTCTAAACAGAAGACCTGTCACTCTTACAGGTATATATTATTACATGGCTTGCAAGCTATCCGTGCCTTTTCAATCTGCCGCGCGTTAGTGCAGAAGAGTAAAACTGCAAACACGCTACTCGACCTCGAAAATAGAAGTCATTTGCTATTTGCCGAGCTCCAACTCGAACGTCGAACTGAGTAGCGATCTCTATTTGCCCTATGTTGCTGGAACCCACCTGTTTCCCTTCATGCCACAGTTTCACCAGCCCTGTGGAACTGTTGTAACTCACTCGATGAACCTGCCACTCATTCCATTCAGGACTCCAGCTTTCTTTACCTCTGGTTTATATATCTGGTCCCGTCGGTTGATTCGCGCCGCTAGAGTCGTCCACCACCTCTAGTTTCACCACTAGTCTCAGTACTAGTTTCATAGAGCTGCACTCCATGTCCATCTTTCTTGTAGTTGACAATAGGACCCACCTTTCAAGCGATATACATACAACAAGATTGTTATTGACGTCTTCGTGTCTAGGCTCTCGGCGCTTAACTCGATGTAAGAGTGCTCATGACCTTTGACCTCAATAGACCCCCGGGTTCTCCATAAATGCCAGGCGAGAATATTGTGCCTCTTGTGTGGCCAGTGCCTTTGTTAGGCGAGACATCATTAGCGAGAGTGTTGTTGTTGAATGGGTACACCGCCACTGGATATACTGGAAACTCACAGAAATGGAAATAAGCTGTGAAGAAACAAATGTTTGCGAGTTAACAGAACACTTTTAATAAGTGATCTTTAGGCAAGAACACCCAACGAATCATTTCGTTGGTGAATATTTGTTTGGAAGGCATTATGCCTTGTTTATAAGTCACAGAATCGATGAATTTTATTCCTAGTCATTCAAATTCGACGATTGTTGAGGCGTCTTAAAGTGCACCTAACCGCAAAATATTTTTTTCGCTTTCGAAACGCATTGCACCTTTCTAAATCAAATCTTGACTTTTTTATATGTGTAAAAGTCACGAAATCTGGCCATCATCTGTCCCACAAGCTAGAAAAAGGGTCATGGGTCTAGCCCTAGTTTGACGTCGCAAACTGCTTTGCATGCATGTTTATAAAGACTCACCGCGATGCAAATCAGTTTGTGACTTCAAACCAGGACTAGACCCATGCCCCTTACCAGCTCGGTCGGGGACAGATGATGGCTAGATTTCGTACCTTTTACAGGCTATAAACAGTCAAGATGTGGTTTCAAAGGCGCAATGCGTTTTAAAGAGATGCAAAGATTTATTTAAAGGGGCACTGTCACGGCAATTCTTGTTATAAGCTGTTCAAATCGTGAGGAAGTACGTTTTCTATTACGCGATCGGCCCATTAGATTTTCTAATTATTTCTTGGACGGAAAAGAAGTAGTATTATTTTATGGCGACTTTTCCTAGACACAATAACGAAACTTGAAAAAACGTTAACCTAACTTTTTCAAGTTGCAATCAATTTGCTCCTCGTCTTCCGCGACCATAGCCAACCGAAAATAGTTTCAATGCACATATTAAGTACTTCATAGGAAACTGCAAAGTTCAAACACACATTGCAGTCCGATTTTGACGCAGAAATTTAACTTAGGGAATTTAAGTCTCTTAACCTGTAGAAAAAACAGGACATCATCGATGAAGGTTATAAAAGAACGAAGTAAAGGTTAGGGTAGTTAAAGAAAAATATTTTGAAAACAGACACACCAACTACAACGCTTGCTTCAGCTAGGCAAAGGATCTTACATGAATTGCTTCAGTTTGATTTTTCTCCGATAACTTAATCTTGTCATCACTCTGGTTAAGTGCCCTTTTTTAAGTTTATTGCCAAGAAATGGTGTAATGGTGTCTATTCGCTGAAAACGTTCTTTTAAATACCGGCTGACTCAGTGACTAAATTAAATTTGAATTGTATTTTGCCCAAAAGGAAACCAGACCCGAAAAGTAAATGTCGTGTATGGCTTTTATTTTTAAACTTGAATATAAAGTCATAGTGCCTCGAAACATCGTTGTTTATTTCTCTGATTCTAAGTAGAAACTTTTACAATCGTGAGTAATCGGCACGTGTGAATACGATTATGCAATGTATTGATTTAATATGAGTGATTATATTCAAATGCAGCCGCCAAATTTGTTTGACATTCATAATTGAGTTTCTATTTATTGCTTGAAGCCAGCGTCAGTCGCTTGCCATATTGAGGAGAAGTTACCCGACACAACCAACTGTAGACTTTGACAGCGAGAAAATTCATTTCCAACTGTAAACTTCCTCGAGTCATGGAGCTGCCAAAGTAAACACTAGGAAAATGAGAATGAAAGACTAGTTTACTGATTAAAGCGCAATTTTTAACAGTTACGTTACCAAATGTTGAGGTTGGTTACAATACTAACTTTGATGATTACACGCCAAAACAAAAATATCTAAAAATTATTATAGGAGAAGATATAATGCGGCTTAAAACCATGCATCTCCGTTTTTGCTTCTTTGCTCCACAGGACGAATAGCATGCCACACAGTACTTGAAAAGGAAACATTTCACTGCGAAAAGGATCAAAATCGAAGCGATTTTCAATGTAAAGTGTTCCAAAGTAATACTATGTTTACCACAAGTAAATGTATATAGCAGGCGCCAATCGTGAGACATGCCAGCAAGTCGCGATTGGGTTTGGTTTTGCCTCTCTTTGGTTGCTAAGGTGGCGCGAGCGAGCGAGGTAAAGCAAAACTAGAGCGAACGAGAGTTACTTGCCACACTCAATTGAAAACCGCTATATAAAACTCACCCAACCAAGAAGCTGCTTTATGAGTGCAGTATTCCCGAGCAGATATACAATCTTTTCTGATTTTAAAATCAGAATCTTAAAAACATTTGCAAGTTTCAACCAAACCGGCGTTTTGTATCACTCGATAGAAAACTGGATTGAAAAAAAAAAAACCGTACCGGGCGACTTTCGAGAAATGAAACCAAGGCTACACTGGTACCATGACAACCAGTGTGGATTTTGAAATAATTTAGACAGTTTCGCTTTTTGCGCCCGCATCAATGGCTCAAAGGTGTTTATTGACGTTCGGGAAGCTTTCCACACTGTCAGCCGTGACTTAACTGGTTATTCAGTTGTTTTTCCTTCAGCCGAAAAAGTTTGACCTTCTTCTGTCAAAGGAACCGAAAATTTAACAAAAGTCAGCGAACTAAAACAACGTTTCCAAGGCATCATCACTTTATATTCAAGTTTACAAATAACGGTAGAGTTGAGATAATTTATACTTCGCATGTGTCGGAATATGTTCATACTTGTGATGGGTACCACTGTATTACAGAATTTCAATTAAATCGTTCTCAAGTGCCGATAGTCGCACGTGCAGTTGGGAGTTTTTAAAACAATTACTTGGCACTAATCGAGTCTGGCTGTGCACTTAAATTAAGCTCCTCAATAATGGATTCTATCACAAGTATTAAAACGTTACGACACATTCAAAGTATGAATTACGGAAGCTAGTTTAACGCGGATTACACGCCAAAACAAAAATATGTAAGAATTATCATACGAGGTGAAGATAAAACGCAGCTTAAAACGATGCATTCTTTTTCTTGCTCCAAAAATGTCTTTTTAACGGTTTTGTTAGTCAAACAGGACAAATAACTTGCCACACAGGCTTCAACAGGAAAATTTTTTTCACTACCAAGAGGATCGAATTCGAAAAGTGAAAGAAAGTTCAGTAACCAAGTCAAAGTGTATAATAAAAGCGAGAATTAAATCGATTCGAAATATTTCGCTGTCATCGCTTAAATTATTGCCACGGCAAGTTGTAATGAGGTTGAAACGGAGTTGAGTATTACTGAAATGGTGAAACAAAAATGCGACAGTGGCAATTCCATGTGCCTAACAGTGACTTATTAATATTTTTCTTTCATTGATTGCGATTACGCTTCCAGGGATGGTTTCGTTTCGCAAAGTATTGAAAGTCAAAGCATAGGAAAGTTTAGCTTAGCGGCCCTCAATTGGTTGCCGGACGGGTTGTCATAATTACACCACCTTACTCACACGGTGGTGTTTCATTCACATACTCAAAAGTGAACAAGATAAGCATTTCAGAGCGGAAAAAGCAAAAAGCATGCGCGAACTTCGAGCAAGCGCACATTCTCGTCCCCAGAGCCTCCGTTTCTTTTGGTCACGTGGTCGGAGCAACGGAGGGCTCTCGTAGCAGCAATGACTGGATGTCCGTAAATCACAGACATCCGTTAGTGCATGTCATATAGCCAAGAATGTATTTTGCTCATGCTCAGATATCTATCCTCAGGGAGGGGGTGACAGTCCAGCTTTGGCTTTTGTGATGGCTGGCTTGAAATCTGGTTCGGCGAAGCTTTGAAAGAGCTTAATTTCATTGAAATTAGAAAATTTACTATACGAAAAGGGAACAACAACCTGCCTTGCATGCAGGAGCTGTACAGAAACGAGATTGACTGTGTATTTTGCCCACAGGGTTTCGAAAATCGCTGATATTGCAGCTTCTCTCGTTCGTGGTGGACCATAGATCTTTACGGCACAGGCGCCCCAAGCTCATGCTGAGTACCGTATCACGCAATATAAACAAGATGGCTGCAAATTATAAGGATTTGTATGGGAATCCCGGTAATCGGTCCTAGTTAATAGATATACGAAAAACTTCTCACTAAAAAAGCCTTACCTTACATCCAAGGTGTGTTGCTTGCTATCTGTGTGGTTATTTTATTGATCTATCGCGATTTGAACGATTTATGTGCTTCCTGTGTTTGCACTCTTAAGAGAAATGGCAAGGTGATACATTCCATCGGGACAGCCCTTCCGAGCGAAGCCCAAAACTCACGGTAAAATATCCCACGGCAATAATTCCGACGCAGAATCCAAGGGAAAATGTTTGACTTTCATGTCAACTCTCTAAGAGCCCAATGGCAGTCCTGCGAGGAACGCCAGCCGGCAGTTTGTTTCCCATAAGAAACGGTAAAACGATTGTCGACGTGCGTGTACAAGTTTACCACGACACAACGACCGTTCAAATCGGCTCGGTAACCTCGTCGCGCACACAAACATAGACTCACAGGGGTGATAGGCCGCGACGAGGCGAGGATTCGATCAATTGGTGAGAAAACTCCCTTGTTGATTTGTGCAAAATAAATCTCACTCGTAACGGTTAGTGCAAACCAGTGGCTCTGGAGACGAGAATGACAGAAGTGCGCAGTAATTCATCAGTTAATTCTTGGTGCGCATTCATTTTTTGTCAGCCAATGAAAAAATTCGAAATTTTTGGCGGGTCCAGAGCTACTCGTCAACGACATTATTAGACGAGTGGCTCTGGGGACGAGAATGGCAAGCGCAAGACCACAAATATGAAAAAAAACGGCGGCTTTTTAACTTTTTTTTTTTTAAAAATCAAGATATGCCTCTGCATCCTAGTAAGCAGCAACGAATATTCCCCAAAAAATAGCTTGCTGTACATATCCCCTTCTTGTCCTTCAATTTTCTCAAAACTTCTTGAACTATGAGAATGAATATATGAAAATCATATATTTGAATTGCGGATTAATGATTATATATGTGAAGGATCATAGCAATTATGCACACTACTTAAGCAGTAGTGATGATGAGTCACTTCTTGAACTATGAAAATGACTTGATCAGTCACTTCTTGAACTATAAAATCGCTCTGATGTCGTCATTTCTCTCGCGGCATGAAAAGAGACCGCTTTCAAAAGCCCATTAATTTCATGGACCTGTTAACAACTGAATGAAAATTTGGTATCTTAAAGTTTATTTTTTCGAGAAACGTGGCTATCCTGATTCTGTGGTTCAATCGGGCCATCACCGCGCTCAGCAGATTGATCAACAGTCAGCACTACAGACGTCACAAAAAGAAAAGAATGACAGAATTCCATTCACCCTCACATTTCACCCGCATAATAACCCAGTTAAAGCCATCATTCTTAATAACTTTAAGATACTGCAGAATGATCCAGAAACTGCTAGAATCTTTTCGGAACCACCGCTGATTTCATTCAAACGCGACAAAAATGTAGGTAACTTTCTAGTTAAAAGCGCATTGAAAACAACTGAACAACCTGGCACTTTTAAATGCGCGCGCTCGCGATGCAAAACTTGTCGTTTCATTCAAAACACTGACAAAATATCGGGCCCTAAGCGATCTGTTAAGATCACTGATCGTTTCACGTGTACCTCCGCAAATGTTATCTATTGCATAACCCGCACATTATGCAAAAAGTTATACATCGGCGAAACAGGAAGACGACTAGGTGACCGATTCCGAGAACACCTTCGTGATGTTGAGAAAGATGACAAAGACGCATCCAAACCTGTCGCTCGGCATTTTAATCTCCCTAACCATTCCAAACAACACATATCGATCTCCGGCCTTTCCCTACATCAAGGTACCACGGAAAGCCGTAAAAATCTCGAGCAAAAACTGATCTTTCAAATTGGCACTCTTAATCCCCACGGTATCAACGAGCGCTTTTCATTCAATTAATTTATTCCTGTTTTTTACGTTACCATGTTACCGCCAATAGCGTAGCTCCATTTTCTGTATATAAACCATACACAACCCACAATTCGTCGATTCGCTCCGACGAAGGGCTAACACTCGAAACGTCAGCTAATCGAATCCCTGTACGGTGGTCAATTTACATTATCAACTCCGTTGATAAACCAAATTTTCGTGCTTCACTCCCCCACCGACGCAGCACCACAGTTTCTTTAGAAACTAATCCCCTTTATTCATTTGTTAACAAAATGAGGCTATCTAAGTAAACTGCTGAATATCTAAGGTCGAGAGCTCAACCAAGGGTAGGAAAAGAGTCAGTCTTTATTTTCTGAGTTTGCCAAAGTATCTCTTTTTTGCCAGAGCGGATTTTTAAGTTGTTGGCGCAAAACTTAAATTATCGCTCGTGAAGTCAGGTAATCAACGCTTGGCGACATTTGGCTGCATTGAGGTTTTGCATCATACAAATTCTTTTTTAACATGAGGAAACCCTAAGGAGCAAACTTTATAAGCAAACCACTGAATATCTGAGGTACAGAGCTCAACTTTGAGTAGCGAAAGAGTTAATCTGGATTTGCTGTGCTTGCCAAAATATCTCGTTTTTTGCCAGAGGGGATTTTCAAATCGTTTCGCGAAAATTAATTTATCGATTTACGGTGTGGTCAGTATTCACTGAACCCGCACGCTTGGCTGCTTTTTGCATCATGCATTTCTTTAATTAGAGAGCTTCAGATTGTTATGAACAGTATACACTGAGTTTAAAAGTTCCGGCCCAACACATAGCCAAACTACGAGCGGAGAATTATTTTTGAAACGGCGTAGCTTCACGAATGCGTGTTTTCAATAGTTATACTGAAATTTGGTTTCAGTAGTTCAGTAGTCGTAGACAATTTCACAAGCTTTGTAGCAATATAGCCAGGTTTCAGAATTCAACTGTCCGTTAGAATTGAAATATTAGTAACCGACACCTCCAAATTGTTTCCCCTTTTCTGCCTGTTTGCTTGGCACTCAATGTTCTTTCAATACACTGGTTAATATGCAATTGCATCACCGTTTTTTTTTTTAATAAATCATCATTTCAATTGTGTTGCAGCAAAAACAGCAAATGATTAAAGCGAACTGACTCTCGAAGAAGAAGCCGACTAGCCTTGACCTTTATCCAAAGCACAGTGCTTTTACAAACAAACTTTTCAGTTCTCCGAATGATCCACAAACTTCTATCAGTGAGCTCTTTGTTTTTTACCGTGACAAGCTAACCATTTCAGTGTCCAAGACATCTTCAAAGCAGTCCATTTATAACAAAATGCGTTGAAACTGAAAATTTAAAACTCGTTCAGGACTGAACGCTAATTAACAAGCAGTTAACAATAGAAAAAAATAATCTTAATTCCCGTGATCACAAACATACTCAAATCATAAGAATACGCAGCCTTTTGGGGAATTTCAAAGCTATTAAGTCCACTGCATTTTTTTCTCGTTTAACACTAGTGGTACATTCCCAGTATTATTGTAGTAGTATTGCTTTAATAAGGCAAAAGATGAAATGATAGAAAATAAAAACATAACACTTCACACGGTGCGAACGCATCGTGTTCGATTTCATTCAAAATACAAACGAGTGCCCGCGAAAAGCTCTCGAGCGGTGATGCGCAGAAAGCTGCGCAGGACGTTTTTCCTCTCTGAAGATAACCACCACGTTATATAGTACTAATCAATAACTTTCAGCTGAGTAGACACATTGGGATTATCATTATCAGACCACATGGAGTTAATCACGTTGTTCAGAGTGATGAAGGTACCACAAGAAAGTACTGGCGAAAAGCCGCTGTAATTTAAATAGAAACACTTAAGGATTTAATTCACAGACTGAAACGTTTTTTACGACCCTCTAAGGCATCATGAGCAGTGTATCTGACATATAGAAACGTTACATCATTCACACGCCACCCTGCCAGCAGGTTATGTTTTCTTAAAACCAGGTATTCGATGTCGAATATTCACGAACTATACGCCAATTATTGTTATCATATTTTTTTTTTTGTTTGCTTCTGCTTTCATAAAAAAAACACACACACACAAAACATTGAACCTTGAATCCGGTCCTCTGACGTTTTTTTTGCAGTGGAGAGAAAAGAAATGTACCAAAATGTAAAACGCTCGGTGCAGAGCGATTGTTTTTTACACTAATTTGATCTGAGAATGAATATATGAAAATCATATATTCATATCATCACCACATATTCATATATTCATATATTCACCACACACGGGTATATTACGAACCAACGAAACGACCAGCTCCCAGATGGCTTTTTAGCTCAGTCGGTAGAGCGCTGCGCCGGTATCGTAGAGGTCCTGGGTTCGAATCCCGTACAAGCCTGAATTTCTTTTCAGGCTTTATTTTCACTACTGCTTAAGTACTGTTCAGAACTGCGATGATCATTCACATATTTAATCATAATTTGATCTCCCACGCACAACATAAACCTCGGAACAGGAATCATGCATGACGAGGTTACAAAATTAGATTGCTTAAAGGAAGTCGGAATTATCTGTTTTAAAGCGGTTGAAACTTTAAGTTAAAGAGGCAATTACCTCAGTGTGCATATCATTATATATATTGACTGCTTCCTCTGTAAACTGAGACAGTTTTTAATTCGTACGTATTTTAAAACCCTTATGCCCCTAGTTGAATGGAAAACTGCCAATTTAAGCGAATTTGTACGATTTCAATTTTGTTTTTCTTCCGACACCCTCACCAACAGAATTGTTCTCACTGAATTGTCACAAACTAAGAGAGCTTCTTATTCGTATAGAAGAAGATCAAATTTGATTCGCTGAAGTCTTTTCGACGGAAAATGGCGGACCCCATTCAATTTAAAAAACGATGTATATATTTTATTCGAAGGTAATGAGCGGAATATTTTAACTAACACCTCACCTTCAGATGAATTTAAAATCAAATTGCCCTGGGTTTCGTAGCCACTCAAAACCTGGGGGGAAAGTGCACAAAAGCTTAAATTAAAAAAAAAAAAGATAACTGAAATGAACCATGAATCGCGCCATTTCTTGATTATAATTATGTGTTTTAGAGTTACAGCTTTGCATATGCGTTAGAAATGCAGTAAAATGGCGGTTTCTGTTTAGTCGGGGGGTTTCAAGCTAGCGAATTTGAAACAGAACTTGAACAAGCTGCTAGCTTAAGATATTTTGCTAAGCACTTGATTTGAGTTGGAACAAAAAACGTGAAGTAACGAGCATACTTCGAACGATATGATTCTTGATCTGTAATTTCCTGTGAGCAATGAGCATCATTTATAATATTGCTCACTCGTGAAGTGTGTTCACGTATTTGAATTCCAGTGATTGAGCAGTTCTATCTTACGGCTTATTTAGCGCGCTGTATAAGGTTACCTTAATCCCGGGGCCCTATATACAAAGCCTAAATAGTGATTACCCAAATGAACGATTGAACAGACAAAAGGTTTATAACGTTTGAGTCTTCACGCTCACCACTCACCAAACCAATCGTCAACGAGAAAAGACAAAAGTCGGTGACAAAAACGGCTATTATTCTTCTCGAAGGACCATGAACCAAAACCTTTTTGCAATTGGCAATCACATTGTTTCAGTTACGTGACACCACACATGCCTTCAGGTTTACGTTAAGTTGGGCAGAAAAACTGCTAAAGCTTATTGCGTAAGCCACAACATCTCAAAGCCTTGTTATCCGTAATACCAGTATCTGGATTAAAAGTACTACTGCTATGTCGTCCTTTGTTTTGACAAACAGAGAACGAAAACATGAGATACTGTGGCGTTCCAGAAGCTTTTATAACGCTTAATGTCTTGATACTATCCTGATACCTACCTGCAGAAGTATAACGCCCATGAAAATCAATTCCAGATTCATTTTATGCGAGTCACAAGAAAATGTCGCCGAATAACTAGCTGACTTGAGATGGATCAAATTAGGCGTTAGGTTCTTCCTGTATATCATTTGGGTTTCCTCGACAAACTGTAACTTGAGAGCCTTGCTTTTTGGTTAAACACTAAACGCAGCACTTGGTAGTTAGCCTAAGTGGAATCAGCAACAATCGGTGTCATTTAACAACACGCAATCAATTATTAATTGTTTTCAGGCAGACAACAGACTGCTACAAGCGAAGTCAGTATAAGACATGGCGTATTAAAAAAAATTAAAGTACTTTAAACAGAGCTTCAGTTTTGTTATCCTAAACTGACCACACGCAAAAATGACACCGTACCAGTAAAACATTTCACTGAACGCCGATCTCTTAGTAAATTGAGAGTGTTTAATTGAAGGCTGGCACAGACGTAACATGATAAAGTAAATAATGTCAAAACCCCACAGCAGGTGTGCGAAGAGCTCTTAACGGGTGCCGATTTTGTGTGGAATATGCAGATAAGCAATTTTAATAAAGAAATGAGCACAAAACAGGTGGAAACTCACGATATTGGGTCCTTATGATGAAGGACATGTTATTGAGCAATTTAATACATGTCGGGCTACATGCTTAGTCAGAAAATGCTGACACGATAGTTTCCATTTCAGACAATTGTAGTCTGTAGTAGTGCTACTGTTAAAAATAGTTTCAGTCTTTTTCCAGAATTTGTTCTCATTGTTCTTTCTGTCGTAACGGAGTTAAAATATTGCGAAAGAGAAACGAAATGACAGCGTTTAATTTGGTCAAATATTTACCGCTCTATTTTTTGGCTTGCGTAATATAATATCCTTATTTATTAAAAAGGGTATAAGTTTGAGGAATTCGCGGAATTAAGAAATAATTTTGCTTTTACGCAACGAGAGAAATTGTGGTGGTATATTCTAAGCCCTCTCAATAAATGATATTTGTTTTCTGTTAGTGTCACTGAATTAGCCCAGCTGGTAATTGGCATGTCGAAGGGACAATTTGGATTTATTTTTTCCGATTACGTCAGTGTCACTAACAGAAAAAGATTTCCGCGGTAGTTGTTGCAATGATGCGTTTCTCGTTCACGGAGTTTACGCTTCCCTTAACCAGCAGTCGCTTTTGGTTTAATGGCGCATGCTCAGAGTTTACCACTTTTCTCACGGCTTGGCGTACTTTGCGCATCTTTCCGCGACGTTGAAGTTCTACCTTTCTTCCTACTACCTGTATTGTTCTGAAAACCAATCAAAATCGGTGAACCAAGGTATATTCCGAGAGTCGCTCGTCTCTTCAAGCGTGGGCAGTAAGAAGAGGGCGGTCTTTTCTTTCCTACTGTTCTTAACTTGACGTAGTTCATTGCAGAAACGCAGACTCTTCCTATTTGCACAGCTCGTTTACAGCGTTTTATCCATAGTCAACCTAGCACGGATTTAAAACAACAAACTTGTACCTACAGTGATTTGCCCTTCTCTGCTTTGGAATCGAGTCTACGCATACTTACAGTTCTAGTAGCGAGTTTTTCTCCTACTTTTAGTGATTCTATATTTTCGGTAATCTTTGAATCACAACAAGCTCTTGCAAGGGCGAAGAGGCCATTGCTATTTATCTACGAATTCCTCTCAAGGGTCTAGTCCCAGACTTTCTCTAACCAACACCTAACAGTGCGCAAAACAGCTACGCTAAGTTTAATGACGAAATGTTTAAACAAAACTTAACGGAGCGAGAGCTTTAACTTTTTTATTGTAGTTAATTAATTAAATAGAAAAAAGGATAATGGACTTGAACCAAATATGAAGATTGCATTTCAACGTCCCACGTGATGTGGCTTAGAATTGGTCGTGGTTGACTTACTAATGGTCCCAGGCTTGCAGTTTACTTGAGGAACACGGTCAGTTTTTAAGCATTAAATACGGTTAAACCTGAAATATTGAATTTCATACTATTTTAGTATTTACTGTCGTTTAAAAGGTTCTAAAATGAAACGTACTTTTTCTCCCATAACGTGACACCGTTGTATCTGGACAGAAAAAACCCAGGGGATTCAGAACATTTTGAGCAGGTGGTAATACCACAGGTCGCTTTGTTAGCGAGGCATGTACATGTAAAAATTTACTTCATGATTGAGAGTTATGCACATACAAGCTTATGGACAGCTTTGTACAGCAATTTAAGACAACGGGCTCGAGTGTATGCAACAGCTGCGAGATTTGAGAACTACAAAACATTATGTCACCCCAAGTTTTATTCAGGTTTTATTTATTTTATGCAGACACTTAAATTATAAGTAGGCTGTCTTGCAAATAGCGAAGAGATAATCGCGGCAAGCCAGACTGTACACAGAATAATTTAGACAATTTTTTCGTTCGTAACGTGCGCTTAAAACACTTTTTCAGCGTTCCATTACTCAAAAGACATTTGGTTAATTTGTGCTGCGTTGTAAATTTGTACCCTGATAATCTCAATTTCCTTCAACTTCTCCCTTGCCTTGACATTGAAACAATCAGTGGAAGCAAGTTTCTGTTGACAAGCCATAATTCACTCACTGCGTTAATCCTGGTTATCACCTCAATTTTATCTACCAATACAAAGATAAGATTGTTATTTCCAAGCTTGAAAATCAAACGATAAATGTGTAATATTCATCTTGCATGAACCTGAGACAAGAGAATCTTTATTCATCACCTAACAGGTGTTTCCGACTTTGCTGTTCCTAGCATTGGGTATAAGGTGTGTCATCAATATATGAACTGAATTTATAAAGTGGGCTCCCTCGTCACAACGCCCCTGAATTCACATTGGTTAGAGCATTCGATTTTTGCTTCCGGCGACTGTCGCATGCAACTTCTGTAGCGCGCGCTGCTCGCGTTATGGAACAAAATCGTATATGACACTTGCCATTCAATATTACCTATACCTACGACTGTCGTATGGTTTTAAAACATGATTCAAAATCCTACGCCAAATTTTAGGCCGCGTGCGTCTGTGGTAGAGAAGTTGTAGGAACATTCACACGGCACAACTTTGTTCTACGTTGTGTCCCATACGCCAAGACGGGCGACAAATCGTACTGTCTAAAACGCCCTTAATAATTCCATTTGTTCCACTCCGACAATCATGGCAGATTTGTCTTTGGCCGCAGGTATAAGGGAGCGACAATAACCGGTACGCGATGGAATGGAGCCGAGTAACAAAATCTCTTCCGGTTTTTCTTTCCTTTTGCAATATTTTTCTGTTGTGCCCCGTTTTTGCCGCTCTTGTTTATCTAACCACCTGGAACACTTAGATTTTTCAGGCTAATTTTGTCTTTGCCCTTCTCTCCTGACAAGGTGGACATTGTGTTTTTCTCAATTTATTTTCGATATAAATACTCACCATCTTTCCCAGTTAGTCGCCATTCACGGGCACATGACGATTGTCTTACATGAAGACAGTAAATGGTATATGGAAGGTCATGATTTCAATTCCTGTTACCGGACTCGGACTTTTCTTCGTACCATGCTTGCCAAAGTTGAGATGAACGGGCGAGCTTAACGAGATTTTGTGGCATATATATGGCTGTGTGAATGAAATATGAATTAAATCATATATGAACTGCGAAAATGAAATCAAATAAAGAATGATCTTCGCAGTTGTGAGCGCAATTTGTGTAATTGCGAAAAGAAGCCTGAAAAAATTCAGGACTTCAATGGGGTATGAACCCGTCACCGGTCACGGGTTCAAACCTCGTTGAGGTCCTGAATTTTTTTCAGGCTTCTTTTCGCAATTGCATAAATTGCGTTCACAACTGCAAGGATCATTCTTCATTTGATATCTGGCTGTGTTAGCTTAAGGGGGACTAACTTAACTAAAGACTTAGTGTTGTTGCCAAGGGATTTTTACGGATTGCATTTGTAAAACAGGGTTTTCGGTGTTTTTGACACTATATGTAAAATTTATAAATTGCTATTCCGCATGCGTAACTTGCCCCAGGCGTAAACCGCGCTTAAGAGAGAAAAATCCCTAAAACTTGGAGACAGTTATTTTTTGCCAATCGGAGATATTCCAGCCTTCTTTACAAGCCTACGTAAGCAATTGTTGTTAACGTACATAACTGCAATGATAACTACGTATGACGTCATAAATCTCACAAACTCGCGAATTTCCAAAAATCGATACGTAGAGTTTTGCGCCTTAGCAATCGTTAATCGTTGGCACCATTTTCGATACCCAGAAGTGTACGCCACTCGAGTTTTAGGCCTTTTTCTGTTCTGGTCACGTGACTTACCAAATATGGTTGTGACTCGAAAATCTTGGTATAGGATTTGATGGAGCCGAAACCAATTGTGGAATTGCACACATTTTAGGTATCCTACTGATGAACAGTTATTACACGCAGATATTTTTAGAAGCAACAATTGTTTGCGGTCTGTCACCTTTGAATTGGAAACCTTTTTGATTGTAAAAATACAGCCAGACAGCTTGCCTGCGCAAGTTAGGGTTTCCAAGATATGAGGGTTGGGAACTTTCCATAGCAACAATGTTAGTTCATTTTGTAGTTAAGTTAGTCCCCCCTTAAAAAGCTAAACAATACAGGAAATCGCATTCAAGTTTGAGATTGAATTGCAAGAAAAAAAAACAAACAACAACAAAACTAAGGCATCGTTTACACGGACGCGGTTTCCAATCGACACGGTTTCATGACCTCGAAACCGCATCAAAAACGACACAGTTGCGAAGTGTTTACACGGAACCGATCCAACGGTTTGCGTCATGGAGGTCTCGTTCTCAGGCCCATGCGCTTTGTCAATCGGATCTGAGAACGAGTAAAGAGGCCATATCCTCCCGCCATTTTGTTTTTGTCATGGCCGCAAAAAACACGGTGCAACTGCTTTTAAAAGTGACAAGCGAGTATAAAGTCAGTAAGACAGCAGAGAATGTTGATTGGGAATCGGTTCAGAAGAAATATGGTGACATATTGGATCGATTCAAGAATGAGCTAGAGAAGGCTAATGGTTCAGGAAAGGATTATCCTCACAAGGGCGAAGAAATCACCAAGCAGTGTCTTACTAACAGACTGAAATCGATAAGGTTGAAGTACAGACAAGCCGTGGATACAGGAAAACGCAGTGGACATGGACGTGTCGTGTTACTGTACTATGAACTTTGCGAAAGTATATGGGGAGGATCTCCAGCAACACAGCAGCTTGCAAGCCGCCTTGATAGTGGAGATATGACACCAACTTTGCAAACAGATGGTGATGCTGATATAGCAACGGCCTCCTCAGAAAGCCCTACAGATACTTCAGGTAAGGAGGGTAATGTATCGGATAATGATTCATTAACAGAATCACAGTCACTGAATTTGAAGCAAAGGAAGGATTTGCTTGACAGCAAGCTGAATAACTATAAACAGGAGAAGTTCAAAAGGAAGCTTTCAAAAGATGGCCAGTTGCTTGAGTATGCGAAGGAAGACATTGAGATGAAAAAGAGACTTATGAATCACATTTAAAAAATGGAAGAACATTATTAGGACAACATGGAAAAACTTTCTGACGGTATTGGTGCTGGATTTTCTATTTTACAAGGATTACTTGTACCTCAACAAAATATGCTTTCACAGCAGCAAATGTATGGTATGTTGCCCTTGCCAACTTCTGCTAATTTGTATAGTCCCTATTCACAACATGTCAGTGAAACACTTGAAATCTCAGGTAGGATGTCTTATCCAAGACACTTCTCAGGACGCACATATCAGCAAAATGATGAAGATTTGTAACAAGCACTTATTGCCGTTTCGAGTTACTTTAATTGTCATTATAGGTGCATCCCTTTTGGCCGCCTAGAATAAAAATGCTAAGCCCAAGGGGGACAGTGGGTAGATGCAGGGCATTTGATCACTATGCTGTCAAATTGATGGCATACTGTATGTGTACTCTAAAGGGAAATAAACTTTCCCTAATAGGCAGATAATGATTTGACCCATGTTTTGTTACCAAAAGTGCGCGTTTTATTTAAAATTCTGCATAAAGTCCAAATCCTCTCCCCTTTTCCTTTCCTCTTGGGCTTAACATTGACAGGCACTTGTTGTTGTTTCTACCGGTTGAACAAAACCATTGTTGTGTTAAACAGTCAGTTCAGGTTAAAGGGGCGCTGTCACAGTTATTTCCACCATTTTAAGTCAGTTCTGTGCAAGAGTCATTACTTAGTACCTCTACCCATGCAGAAAATCCCCCTAATAAACTAAGAGAAAGATATGACATGGATGTAACAAGGACAGCTAACCATAATTCATTTTGGTATTTTTCTTTGCCTTCACAGTATTAGATCTTGAAATAATCAAGCTGAAATTTTCAAGTTTAAATCGACTTAATACACCATTACTAGAAAAGCACCATAAGACAGCAAACAGTTTCTGTGTAGTAACGTAGTCTTTGGGACAACAAAACTAAACACACTTTTTGCGCGCTTTCATTAATGCAAAGGCTTTATAGCATTTTGAACTGATACTAACCTGGTGTGAAAGAGCCCGCCTTAAGTGTGTTTCTCAAGAAAATATGCATACTTCTCCCAAAAGAGGTTTTTTCGTTTTGGTTTGATCCCCCCAGAATGGAAATTCAATGGTGTTGAAGATCCCCCTTCCCCCCAGACGTTTACAGATCCTCTGTGCATGTGCATGGGGGAGTATGGATAGTTTTTGGTTACAGTATGTTAAATAGAAAATTTCAACCTTTATGATTACACACGTCAAGTATTCAAATGTTAAACTTCAAAAACATCACTGTTGCAGTGCTGTATACGTTCTTGTTAGACTAGCTAGAACTCTACAACGATGATCGTTATTTTCTACATAACAAGGTATACCATCCAACTGTTATGTATGAAAATGTCAGCTTTGACCAGCTACAGGTTACAGTATAAAAATGTTTGGTGTGTAGCCAGGCATGTTAAAACTAAATTTTTAAAAAGTTGACACTGGCTAAAATGTTGTGTTGGGACGTTTCGGCAACTGCTGTTGCCTTCTTCAGCAAGAGATAAAAATGCAAATGTCTAACGGCGTCCTGATGGTACATGATGTATGTTAATATTAAATCGCATCTCGAAAGAATATTTTAAAGGTTAAACCAAGTCTCTAGAGCATTCTTAATTACTTCTACAAATTCTTTATGCTATTGTAAACGTTTGAGGCTTGGCATTCCGTGCGAGATATGAACGCTATAAACGAACATATAGCGCTTCCAAACGTTTACAATAGCATAAAAAATTTGTAGAAGTAATTAAGAATGCTCTAGAGACTTGGTTTAACCTTTAAAATATTCTTTCGAGATGCGATTTAATATTAACATACATCATGTACCATCAGGACGCCGTTAGACATTTGCATTTTTATCTCTTGCTGAAGAAGGCAACAGCAGTTGCCGAAACGTCCCAACACAACATTTTAGCCAGTGTCAACTTTTTAAACATTTAGGTTACAGTATGTTTAAAAGAAAATATCAACTTTTCAGTTTCAA
>JAEMWC010000206.1:985000-1022500 GCA_016490735.1 Pachyseris speciosa | reverse complement strand
TTACCTTGGGGAAGGTACTGGCCATGCAAATAGCGTTGGAACACCACCAGACACACCACATAAGCTCGTCATTTAACCGATTTTTCTAAGATCTTCTATCCTGAAATGATGATGTTGACCGCCGACCGGTTAGCTCAGTGGTAGAGCACCGGACTAGCGTGCGGGAGGTCGCGGGTTCAAACCTCGGCCGGACCAACACTTAGGGTCTTTAAATAATTGAGGAGAAAAGTGCTGCCTTTGTAATAACATCTGCAAATGGTTAGACTTTCTAGTCTTCTCGGATAAGGACGATAAACCGTAGGTCCCGTCTCACAACACTTCTACCTTATAATCTGTGGGACGTTAAAGAATCCACACACTGTTCGATAAGAGTAGGGGACGTAGTTCCCGGTGTAGTGGTCTATCTCTACCTTTCATCTGTCTTTGACATTCATGTGTGGGTTGGGTGGGTGGGTGAGATCAAATATGGACTGATAGCGGCAGCCAGAGGCGCTTTTACAGGCTGACGTCCGATCTCACCCCAGAGAAGCACTGTAAACTATCCCTGAAAAGCCCCGACGGGGAGAGGATAAGTAAGAATGTATGTAGCGAACAAACTTTAGTTCCCGCGCGCGGCGATCGTGAACTCCTTTGCTTCGTCTCAACGAATTCCATTAATCCACTATTTTCCCTTAGAGGTGAACGGTGGAAGATTTTTATCCTTTCTCGAGGCATTCAGAAACACAGCGACTCGTAGGTACAGCGAAATAAAACAGACGAGATCTGCAACGAACAAAGACTTTTCTGCAAAACAAAATATCAAGGCCTGACTAGCCTCGATTTCATGTAGCTCCTTCCGTGCGCCGACCGAGTGGTCCGCCATATTTGCATTCGGTGTATGTGACCAAAAATATGCTCGTTGATAAATTATTTTATATGGAAAGCGACAAGTATTTTTTTCAGCGGGGCGAATTCGCATGATCGCCGACCTCTTGAGTAGAAAATTGCGGGGGAAATTGCGTGAGATTTCGTAGTACTCAGGGGTGGTAGAGGGGTTTTTGCGTATTGCCTAAGGTCATGGTTTGGTCCTGTAAAGAGAACGCCGGCTGACATCTCCGACAAGAACAACCGCACTTGTAAAAGTTGCTGAGCCAATTGTAACTTGAAAAGTTGGCATAGACAAATTTCGGACTGGAGGAAACCGTTTGTAAAAAGATTGATCCCACCACGCTCTAACAGGTCTGGAATAAAGGGCGGTTTTAGTATTAACTGGGTAAGATCGAATTAATTGTTATGTACCCTTTTCCTTTAGCTAAGTGACAAAGTATTTGGGGAAAATATTTGACAGTTTTCATGATCAGTCAACCACAGATTAAGAGCTTTGTTACTTGCTTTGTTACTGGCAAGAAAGATTAAAGATCTGAAGAGAAAACCGGTAGCAAGAGAAGTGACAGGTTTAAAATTGATTTGACTTTTATTGTTTTCGTTTTTGATTTTTGCATTTGCTTATACCCTTCGTAAGACTATGGGTTTCTCGCCTTTTAGTCACTTAAGACCCTTAAAAATCAATTTAGGTAATCACTGTCTATTTTTTTGTGAAGGCTGCGTCTTCGCATCACTTGGTGCACACAGCGCAAGTCAGCTCCCGACCGCTGACATATGGAAGACATGGGAGTGCGCCACAAACCCCTTCCACAGCGAACAGCAGGGCACCATTCTTGTTAGCATGGCTACCAGGAACATACTCTGGGTTCTTGTCAACACAGATGAAGTCAGTTGAATGCTTGTGGCCATGATATGCCGTCATCAGGTAACCATGATACTCCTCGGTCCATCCAGATGGACAGTCATTCCTTGCGGGCATCATCAGCATTGAGCAACGTGATTTGACATAGCAGACGACGCAAGGTGCATCATGATCATGGAGATTTCTTTGAAAGGGGTCGCCGTTATACTGCAGGACGTCAGACTCAGTGCCATATATGTATCCAGCTTCCTGATGACCGTTTCTGTACTTGTCGTACTTTGGATTGTGAGGAAGACAAAGGTAGCTCCCTCCACCACCAGAGTGATGGTACCACTCTCCACCAATTATACCTAACATGAAAAGACCATTGGAATAAAATGAAGAGAATTGTTTGTTTGTAGCAACCTTACATCATTGGAGGTATTAGTGTTTGCTTGTTTGTTTTTTCACTTAAGCTAAACTTGGTTTTAAAAGATATTTAGCACTCAAGTATGTTCAACAATAAAGCCTTACCTTTATAAACTATCTGAGCACCTCTGGGACATGTGGTCCTTCCCCAGCGAACATACTTCACCCCAGACTTCCCAGCTGCATCTTTTCCCTTTTCTCCTTTAGCCCCTTGAGGTCCCTGAGCTCCAGTGCTTCCGACAGCTCCTTTGTTGCCTTTTGGACCAGGAGGACCTGGGAAAGGTTTGTTGGTTCCAGGCCTCCCAGGGTCACCTGTAATACAATGATTCTTTGCTCTTAGCTGAGATAACATCTTTTTGAATGAACATTTTGCATCTCTATAGCTTCCATGAAGCCATCCGTGAATCTCACAAGGTGTTGATGATGCTGCCAGAGCCTGGCTTACCTCATTTTCAACGAATAGAAAACAAGTGACCAGCTCTTATGATGTATGCTCTGAATTTGACCTTGTTTCGATTGGCGTTGCACAAGGTTCTATATTAGGCCCACTACTATTTATAATCTACATGATCTATTTGATGTTTTGCAGTCCTGTCATGTCACTTTGTATGCGGATGGCAACGTTTAATACCTTGCCTCCAAATCTACCGCAGACTTAAAACTGATTTGGGTCGTATATGTAGAGTCTTATATCTTTCTCTGTTCAGAGTAGGATAAGTAAACAGTTTGGTCAGCTGAAGGTGTAAATATAATTATCTGCAAGGAAGCAGTAGTAAATCTTCATTTTTTTTTTAATTTATTTAAAGGGCAGTCTCTTGCATCAGACCAGCTTCCGATTACAATGTTTTCCTTGGTCAAATATCGTAGAAATATAATAGATTTTGATGAAAAAAAGTGGCCTTATGGTTAAGTATAGCTGTAATGCGAATTCCGTTTGGCTACGAGTCCCCTGTTTATTTATAGAATCCATTTGCTTGTATACCTTTTGGTCCTGGTTTTCCAGGGGGGCCAGGTGGTCCCAATTTTCCCTTGCCGTTATTTTGGCCTTGTTGCCCTGTAAGATTAAACAATAGAGCTGAGAAAATGGGGTCTGATAAACAAGATGAGGAAACTTATGAAAGTAATAAATGCATCTCTATTACCGACACGGTTCGTGACTGCAATACATACATTTGATTCATGAAGTTGTATTACATGCAATTTTCCAGTTGCTTTTGGACGTTGGCTGAAATGTTTCTTGTCAGTTACACAGTGATAGAAACCTTCTTGGTCACCGTTTTTTATTGATAATAATATAAAAAGAAATCGTGACTTTCTCGTTATTTCAAGTGTCTGACAGTCTCAGTATATACTAACCAAGAAGACAGGCCAAAAGCGATGAGTCGCTTGATCTGAATGGGGAGCGCAGCAATGCATCAAGTCTACAGAAAGACAAAACGATATCAAAGGCAAATTAACAACAGTTATTAAGTATGAGAATGATTAAAGATTAACTGCGGATTAAAGAATGAATATGTGAATGATCATCGCAGTTATGACCACTACATAAGCAGAAGTGAAAAGAAAGCCTGAAAAAATATTCAGGCTTGTACGGAATTTGAACCCACGACGTCTGCGATACCGGTGCAGTGCTCTATCGAATGAGGTAACAAGCCATCTGGGAGCTGGTCATTTTCTTGGTTCGTAAGATACCCGTGAGTGATGAATATGCGAGAGTAACTATATGAAAATCGTATATTTGAACTGCGGATTAAAGAATGAACATCTGAATGATCATCGCAGTTATGACCACTTCTTAAGCAGTAGTGAAAGGAAAGCCTCACTACTGCATGCTTAAGTAGTGGTCATAACTGCGATGATCTTTCACATATTCAGTTATTAAATAGGCACTGATTCCAACAGAAACGAATTACTCCGGGACACGTAGCGAGACTATTTCAACAAAGTACTTCGAATATTCAAGTTGTTTTCCCTTCCAGTTTGTTATATGGCTCTTTAAACTGCACACTTGTGTAACGTAAAAAAGTTTTATCTGTTGATACGAGTTCTTTAGTTGTAAATTCAAGTCGCAAACTTATTTAGTAAACGGATTCTTATAATTCTAATTTCCGAGCTGTTGTCGGCGTTTTTAAAACGGGTTCAGGGCCTTATTTTGCACTTTTAACGACGCGAGTCCCCTACGAAATCAAAGTGAATTGGTTAGATGTGAGTTTATGATAGAAAAGTCAAGTTTTTCATCACAGTTTTGACGCCAATTTCTGAGGCACAAGGGTCATTTCGAAGACATATTTTAGTAAGCCGATACGTTTACTTTTTTCAAAGCTATTCAGGCATGTTTTTTAAAAGTTTGGAGTCTGTGAAAGAAGCCTTTATGCCCTTGCTGAACATCCTGTAATGAATGTGTTTCTGTGTAGGCCTTGTTGTACAGTGATGGTTTAAGTTTACAGTTTGGATAAACGATAAACATCATTTAATCCTCAAATGAACTGAACTTTCGTAGAGTCTCTGTGGTGCATACCTTTTATGTGTGCACAAAGCGGAATGTTTTCACTTCTCATTTTAGATGTGAATCTTTTCTTTTCTATTTATTATTATTATTATTTTTTTGTAGTGCAACCTTTATTTACACGCTCAACGTTACAATTAAATTATTTGCCCATGTCACTAACTTTGAAATACTACATTTACAATTACAATAAATTATCGAACGTTTTGTTAAAAGCTGTTATTTTGTTATGTGCGATTGCTATTTCGCGCTGTACATTTATTTTTATTCGTTGAGAAATAGAAGAAAACTGTCGAAACAAAGTTTCCTATCATGAAGGCAGCTGTTATAAATAGTGAACTTTGCTATCAGGAGTGCGTAATTTAAAGAATATAGGTGCTTAACATTGCCAAAAACTCCATATAAAATCATACTGTCAGACAATGTGATAGATGACCTAGTTTTTGTATTCCACCAGTTTTGAAAACAGTTCCAAAAACTTTTTGTCGAAGGGCAATGTAGGAACATGTGATCTAAAGTATGTCTGTCGGCAAAACACTGAGGGCAAGCATCGCGCTCGCAAACTTTTGCCCGACAAAGGCTAACTTTGGTTGGGAGGATGTTGTATATGACTTTGAACAGGAACATTGTTATACTTATGTCGTTTTTAAACTTAAATGGAAATTCGTAAACCCGATGAATATTTTCTTGGGTGAAACCATGTCTTAAAATTTTGCTTTCAGCGGTAGGGGTTATAAAAATATCTTTTAACAAAATCGACTAAATTGTCTTGGTGAAAATTTTCATTTCTTTATATCCTTGTGTCTGTCTAGAGATTAGCCTGCGAATACAGCCGCCTCTCATTCGCTCCCGCTACTAGCGGGAGCGAATGAGAGGCGGCTGTATTCGCAGGCTATCTAGAGATGGGAAAAACGGAATTATGCTTTATTTCTGATTTCCAAGAAGCTGATATAGCGTTTATTAATCTAAAATACAGGGGAAAGGTATCTTCAGGCGGAACTTTTCGCCAAATTGGGTAAACGGAATAAAACTGTTGTCGGTTTTCAGCCGGTAAGTCCTTGATATAGATAATCCTCTTGTCGAACCACCTTTTGAAGTTACAGTTAGTCGAGAAAGACAGTCCACCAAATTTCTCAGGGGCAGCTTCCGGGATTATTTTCCAGGAAGCATCGCTATTAGATTGCAAACGTGGTATCCACGCAACCTTTAAGGATTTATTCATGTTGTGAAAATCTGTCATTTTGAGGCCACCTTGCTTTTTTTTCCCCTATGATGGTTGATTTTTTAATCTTAGCGGGTTTCCCGTCCCAGATGAAGTTAAAAATTAATGTCTCAATTTCTTTAATAAATTTTCCTGGAATAACGAGAACAGACGTGTTATAAATTAACTTGGAAAGGCCAAGTGTTTAAACGATGTTTATTTTTCCATAAAGTGTAAGATTTCGTCTTTTCCAACCATTTAGTGTCTTTTCTAGTGTACGGATTTTCTCAGCGAAATTTAGCTCGTTTAATTTATTTGAGTCGTAAGAAAAGAAAACGCCAAGAGCTTTTATTGGATCCCGAGGCCAGCGGAAGCCAAAAGGTGTTTCCGTGATATTTTTCCAGCAACCAAGCCACATTCCTTCAGTTTTTGCAGGGTTAATTTCCAAACCAGACACAATTTTGAACTTGTTAAGAAGAGTTAGCAAATTTGTAGTAGAGTAAAGGTCTCCAACAAAGGCAGTGGTGTCATCAGCATACAAAGAAACTTTAATTTTTTCTCGCCATCTTTGATACCATTGATGGTACTATCGTGTTTTATCGCTCTCGCAAGAATTTCTGTGCCAAGTATAAATAGCAAACCGGAAAAAGGGCAACCTTGCCTCACACCTCGTTCTAAACGGAAAAATTCTGAAGCATGTCCATTATTCATGACGCAACTGGAAACGTCGTTGTAGAACACCTTGATCCAGTTTTGAATATCGGGACCGAAGCCAAATTTCTTCAGCGTGTTGTTTATGAAGTCCCATTCAATGGTATCAAAAGCCTTTCTGAAATCTAAGAAGAGGGCTACGCCAGGAATATTGTTTTCCTCTGTGTATGACATGACGTCCAGAATTAAACGAACGTTTTCACCGATGTAGCGGTCTTTTACATATCCAATTTGATCCGGATTAATTATATTAGGTAAAACTTTTCCTAGACGTTTAGCGATAACTTTAGTTCAAATTTTGTAATCGACGTTTAGGAGAGATATTGGTCTGAGATTGTCCAGTAAGGTATTGTCTTTGTTTGGTTTGGGAATGAGTGTTATGACACCGCGTATTTGAGAAATTGAAAGCTTTCCAGTATGAAAAGCAAAGTTAAAACTGTTTGTCATATCCTCATACAGCTCTTTCCAAAAGTACTTATAAAACTTCCGCTTGAAAACCATCTGATCCTGGTGATTTTTGGTTTTTAAAGTCTTTTAGAGCTTTTAAACATTCTTCTGGGCTAACTTTTCCTTCACACGATAACATATCATCGTTCTTCAAAGAGGTGATGTTTTCTAAAGAACTAGGCAAGAAGTCATTGGACCCTGAGGATACGTCTTTTTTGGAAGTGTAGAGTGTCTTGTAAAAACGCATTTGTTCTTCTAGGATTTCAAATTGGTCATTGGTGAAATTGTCGTCCGGGAGTTTTAATTTAGTGACCGTCTTTTTTTCATGATTACGTTTTTCTAAACCATAAAAGTATCTGGTGTTACGTTCGCCCTGTTCATGCCATCTAACTTTACTCCTGAGAATTGTACCTTTTGTTTTATGCTGCATCTTTTCCCGTAATCTCGATCTGGCATTATCGTCGATTGCATCTACCCGTGAACGCACCCGCCCAAAACATGTTTTCACGTGATGTCAAACGTCTGCGTTTCAGGTGTCAAACTTTCAAAGTTTTCCCGCCCAAATGTGAAGTTCCTTCGGTGTTCTCGTGGTTCAATTCACTGTCAACGCAGTCAAGAAATCTGAGGAAAGTCAGTGAAAATCCGTTCACTGATATCTATGATATATATTGAAAGTAGGACGCCTTTTTGATAATTTCTTCCTTTCTGGTTGACTAAAAACATATCCCTACAAGTAGTGAAACACTAGCTGAAACTTCACATTTGGCGGGCAAACTTTAAAGTTTGACACCTGAAACGCAGACGTTTGACGTCAAGTGAAAACATGTTTTGGGCACGTGCGTTCACGGGTAGATGCAATCGACGGTATTGATATCGGTGATAATCGTCTTGTCATTTGGCTGTAGTTCAGCCTTTTTATACAAATCATCAATCTGCTTCTGAAGATGGTTTTCTTCAGCTCTTCGTTTTCGAGCCTTGTTTTTAGAATATTGGATTGTGAAGCCTCTGATCTCCATTTTAATTAAATCCCATCTTAGGCTTAAGTCTTTCACGTCGATGTATTTTTGTTTGAATTTTGTTATTTCTGCGCGCAGATTAGAAACGTATGTTTCGTCTTGAAGAAGCGATTGGTTGAACTTCCAGAAGCCAGGACCTTTTTTCTGTTTAAGTTCTTCCAATTTTATGTGTATCAAAATCGCTGAGTGGTCCGTTTCGGGTGCCCATAGTATCTTGCACATCTCTATCAGATTGTTAAACTTTGGGGGAGTCAGAAAAAGGTCAAGGCGGCATTGAATTTTGAATGACTTATTTCGCCAGGTAAATTGTTCCGTGTTTGGATTTAGAAAGCGCCAGACGTCGTTTAAACCGTACAAATTGCAAAGTTTTTGTATTTCCTCCACCACCAAATTTTTGCGAGAATTCAAGTTGCCTCCTTTTTTATCTTTTTCAGATAAAGTACAATTGAAGTCGCCTCCTATGATGATTGTTTCATTTGCATATTCTTGAAGTTGTTTTTGCAATTCCTGAAAGAAAAGTACCTGTTGGCGTGCATCATTTGGTGTGTGCACTTGCAATTTTAGTGTCCAATATAATGTATCGACCATTTTTGTCGCAAACTTGCTTCTCGACTTTACATTGTATTTTAGGGTTTATAAGAATCATTGTGCCTTCGCAATGGTTCGTTCCGTGGCTGAAGAATATTTCACCACCCCATTCCGCTCGCCACGCATTTTCACATTCTTTTGAGCTATAGGTTTCTTGCAAGAAAACAAAAGGGCAGTTTTGGTGATGAAGCCATCTGAAAACAGTACGGCATTTCAGCGCTTTGTTTAAACCTCTAATGTTTACCGACAGACATTTGAAATCAATGGGGTCATTCATGATGAAATTTTTGCATGGTTTTCCGATTGTAATGTTTGACACATGCAGTTCGACAATTTTCTTTGGGATTTAAGGGAAGGAAATTGACATTTGCATTTTTTTTATAAAAAACAGCTAAGAAAACAAAATTGATAGATAATGCGATTTTCTTAACAATCTAAAGTTTAAGTTTTGGATTTGTAATTACTAGTTGATCGTGCAACAAGCAAAAGCAAAAAGATTGACAAAAATAGTAATAAGTAGCCGGTTTGGTAAAAAAAGACAGCGAAATGAATTTAAGAGGTCTAAATGAGAGACCTGAACCCGTACAAATAAATAAGAAGGTTATGAGAAATAACAGAACGCACCACGGTAAAGTGGTTAAATGGTTTGCGTTCGGTAACAACATTGTAGAAAAAAAAGTCGAGCTCCTACTAGCGGGTTAGCATTATTCTTAAAACTATAGTAAACATTTTAGAGGACCTGTTCATCCGGATTCGTAGGTGGTGAAGCTCGACTCGGTACTTCTGTAGCATCCTGGATACTGCTTCCTTCAGCACTTGTGCCTTGTGTTGGAGGAGGTTGTAACCACGATTTTGGAATTTCATAGTGGAAATAACGCTTTCCGTTGACTACCAGTTTATCGCCTACAACCGTTGCTCTTGAGAATGGGTTGTCTTTCTTAATATTCTTCACAGCTGGGACCAAAACGTTCTTCCTTATCTCTTGAACCTGGTTTGGTAGGTCCTCACTCATCGAGATATTAGAGTTCTTTAGCTGATAACGACACTTCCAAACTTTATCTCTGTCCGCGCGGCAGGTGAAGCAGGCGATGACAGGTCTAGCTTTGCTTCTGTTGGGTTTGCCAAGACGGTGAACGCTGCAAAAATTCATACATTGAACTTCTTCATTCGCTATTTCGAGCTTTTCTATCAGGATAGATCGAAGAAGCGCAGGGCAGTCTTCGTCAGAAGATTCTTGAATCCGGTAGAAAATTAAATTCCATCGCCGGCTGTAAATATCTTGCTGTGTTATTTCGTTCAATTGGGCGGACTGCTCGGTTTCACATTGTGTAACACGTTGAGCAAGATCTTCCTTCTCGCCTTGCGTAAACTCCAGGGATTCTTTTGTTTCGGTTGCGAATACTTTTATCTCGCCGAGCTTCTGTTTTAAGTCGTGAACCTCTGCTTGAGCTTCGTCTAGGCGAGCTTCAAGATTTAATATTCTTGCATCTCTTTCTTCGGCCTGGTCTTCAATTACAGTCAGCTTTCCGAGCAGGTCTTGATATTCCTTCACCGTCATTTTGATGCAGGCGCCATCTTGCTCTTGGTCCTCACTCATGTTCTCGGCACCGGAGCTACTTACTCTCTGTCTTTTTTTCTCTTTATCTTTGCTGCCCATCGGTGCCTCAGAGGTAGCTTCTGTAGATAGATTTTAGCTTATTTTGACTGTTTGTGCACACTTGTCTCTAGGTTTTGATGTTTTTTAGCGGAGCTCGTTAAGACACGTCTTCTCGCAATGACTCATTCCCATTATTATTATTATTATTATTATTATTATTTAGAGGACAAATCAGGGAAGACCCTAAAAGAGTAACAATGGTGAAATGAACATCGGCTTCGAAAACATTTGAATAGCAGAAATAGTCTTAGAATCGAAAGCCTTTTTTAAAAGGCAATTCATCCGCGGAATTAAACTAAAATATAATTAGTTGTTGCCCAAAATCCGAAATTATTCTGTCTTAGGTGGTTTTGGATGGAAAGAGTTTCTCAAGAGTGTATTGCTGTTAAGAATTTATGATCATTTACAGAAAGTGAAGAAAAGAAACAATAATAGAGCAAAATTCAATTCGTGTTAAAAGAATATTTAGAATTTTGGCTATAGGAATGAAGATTGTCTTGAGTAGCCTTCAACTACGTAAAGAGTCTTTGGAAGGGAAATCTTACCTTTTCTCTACAGCTTGCAGTCGTTTTACAATGTTCGGCAGGCTTGGCGTCGCATGATTTTTCAATGATCTTCGCTCTCGGTCCAGCAAAGACTATTCTTCATCACTTATGACGCCATCAGCAGACACTGATTCAGCTTTTGGATCTCCTTCTCGACGTAGTTCTTCCCGAGTCTCGTGCATAGCGGAGATGTGAGCCACAAGGGCACTACACATCACCAACACAGCCAGAAAATGAAGGCCGCCGCGAAGCGTAGCTACTTTAGATAATGTCATTTTGGACGGAACTCGTTCACTCCTTACCTGACTTTGAACTGAACTTCAAGGAAAACGAAATCAACTTCTTTTCTGTTCTCTTCAAGAAGCGATTAGTACTCTACACCAAAGGGCTTTTCTTGAGGAATATGAAATAATTGTTTCCCGAATTTCTTACACGTTTGTGACGTATAGTTCATCATCGGATTTAGAAACAATGTCTACTTGCGGTCGTCAACTCACACCTTATGTTTTAGAGTTCCTGTTTGTGACTGAGTTGTCGATAGTTTGGAAGATGAGTTAAACCGGGAGACTTATTTGCTCCTACAAATGTCTCAAACTATCTCGAAATTTACTGATCTGATAAGTTAACCTCTTGATGTCTAACAACACTTGCCGTGACAAACTTTTACACTCATATTAGCATTGCTAATTGTTGGCACTCTTTCAAGCAGTAAGATGGATTAAATCTGCTATCCGAAATAAACAATCAAGAGAATCTGTCATTTGCAATTCTTAAATTCGGGGAGGGAGAGGGAGCGGAAGCCATGACCAGAGGGACTTAGGTTCTAACTTATCTCTGCGTAGCAATTCAATTGAAAACTTATGAGCACAGTGCCATTGTTTCACTAGTTTATTGTGCTGTACAAGAAGGTTTCAAAGTCTGAATGAAATCCTTAACGTCATCATTCAGATGAAAGCTTGGTTGTTCACGTTTTAGTGTAATTACTCAGGTGATTGTAGAGATTCTCTTGCTCTCGCTGGACGAGGATTCCGCCATAGTTGCGTGAATCACCCGGGGCTGGGTGATTATAGGAAGGCACTAATTTCTGTTGAGATGAAAGTAAATGCACTGCCGAAAAGCACTTGAGGTTAAACTAAGTTGGGGGTATTACTTTTCAAAGGTAAGATAGGAAAATTTTGCTAATTGTAATAGATGACTATTTGAAATTCCGGTGGAAATGTTGCCGATGTCTATATGAATAATCAGAAATTTCTATAATGAACATCATGGTTTCAATAACAAACAGGGTTACGACAGAATTTGAAATATTGGAAGTAAGCGAGTTGAATAAATAAGCTTTCAAACGAAACTGGTTTTTGTCTCTCCGAGCGGCTCTCGACCGCCATCCTCTGAAGTCAACTCCCAAATACAACAAATTTTCCCTTGCGCAGTAAAGCCAATAAAAGGTCATAAAACATTGAATGTTTATCTGCTAACTCTCACGCATTATGCGTGATTCTCAGGCCTGCGGACCAACGACGTCGATCTCACGCATTGAGAACAATTTCTCACGCCTGACTTAGAAATCCGGATGACTTGTTCTTTAACACATTAAGAACAAAATTTCAATTCAACATTCACCGTAAATGTTCCAACAAACGGCGCTTAATGTCGAGCTTGAGTCCAAAATCAGAACGCGCTAAAATGTCGCGTTTCAGTTTGCATTTAAGGGACTGGAAACGAACTCGAGTCTCGTGATCAGATCGTTCGGAAGTCATCGAAACATCTTCGAATATGTTCAGTAGCGTTCGGAAGTCTTCGAGAAATCGTTGGAACTCGCCGGAACATTTCGGAACTTCCGGTTATGAGGAGACGAAAATCTCACGCATTTGACTTGGAAAAAGTTGGAAGGTATATGAATGCCTACCGGAAGCATCCAGTCATGGAGGGAATAAAATAGCCAGCACAGTTCTTTGAAATCCGTTAACGTATCAATTAAACTTTTTCTTGTCCAGTGACCTAAATCTTTACTTTCACTGTAAATGTGAATAACGCCGGGTGTTTACCTTTTCCGGTTGAACAGGCCGCAAATTGGCTTCTTGTTAGACGCAATTTGCTTTTACTTCTTTCTGCTTCATGCATATGTATGCACAGTCGATTGATCTACAATTTGATCTCCACCAGATTGGCGTGGCCTTCACGCGCGAAACAAACAAATAATTTTCATTTTTTGGTCGCTTCTTTGTTTGTCTCTGATAATCACCTGAGTATTTATACTAAAACAACTACTCTCCTCAGGCTCAGCAAATAGTGGTGAACATTCACCAATATTTTCTCAAATAATGCTGCACAAGGCAGTTCTAATAGTTCTTAGTGGGTTTCTTTTAGTATACTAGTATTGTCATTAGATTTTAACGTAGTTTTTTAACATATAGTTACAAGGTTTTAATCTATGCACATAAATTGTATTTTTGACCTGATGTTATTTATACAGGGCCCCTATGGATACCAGCCTTTGAGCTGAATGGGCTACCCTGTTTAAATATTAAAGTTTTACTCACTCACTCACTCACTCACTCACTTACTTACTTCTAAATTTGAAGTTTTATTCGTCTTATTCAAGTACTGAAATGTAATAAACACAGTGATATTGTTTCAGTTATTTATTGCGCTTTTGTTGTCTGGATAAAATCCTAAAGTGTGACGATTGAAATGAAAGCTTATCAGCACAATATTATTAATACCGTTGTTTTTCACTTTATAATGCTGCAGAAGGCAGTTTTACATTTACAGGGGCGGATTTAGGGGAAGGACCGAGTGGAACGCGGCCCCCCTTTTTTCCCCCGACTTTCAAGTGGCATTGTGATCAATCAGGTGGGGTGCTCTCACCTCAAATTCTTCGGCCCCCTTTTTCTGGATTTTCTGGATCCCCCCTGTTTAGAATCTGGACAAAATCCTATAAATCCAAAATGCCGTTAGAATAGTCCAGGTGCCGTACAAAGTTAGCGATTTTCGTGTTTGTCAGTAGTTGGCATAGTGTAGAAAGGTCAAGATTATAGTTCTTGTTGCACTTAGCAGAACAGACTTAGAACGGAACGTGGTCGGGTAAGGAATTCCCTCCGTCAACCATACCTTCCTGGGAATGTGTCTCAAGTCAGCTTGGATATAAAAAAGTTAGGCGTTAAAACCTATGTAGAGTTACAGAGCCGAATAAAGAAGACATAGCTAGACATAGCTATCCAGAGTCTTTTCCGTTTTGTAGCCAAGCGAGCACGCAGCAAGATTACGATCAATCATTACTGATCAATCTAGCTTACAAGTCTAAATCACCAGAGCCATCATTCTTTATGACTGTCATGGCGTTGAATTTTAAAGAAATTAATTTTGTGCGACTACGTTCGCTGAAATGCGACCGCTTTGTTTTGTTTGCTAGTTACGGAAGCACTAAAGAGTTGAGCTTCATCAGTTAATCCCTCAGCCCTAGGAAGTCATACTTATACGTCATAACTCGTACTGTATTGAAGTTTCTATAGTCTTTTAGTCCTTTTTAGTCTTTTCGGTGATATGTGATTGCCATCAAACTTTTATTTATTTAAAACTGCTGTGAAGTATTTGTTTGTTTGCAGCTTGCTTTGTTCAGTCTTCTTCACTTGCTACACTTTCACTCACTAAATTGCTCTTTTTCCACGTTACAAAGTTGACTCTGCGAACGTGGTGATTTGCTATGACCTACACAAAGGCCTTATCGGTAGCTGAGGTACGCTCAAAGACAAACTTAATTGATTATAGTTGTTATAGTGGAACCCCCTTAATACGGACATGCCAAAGTGTACACATTATCCGGGGTGTCCTTATTAAGCGGCTAATTTAAGAGAAAAAATATATGACCTTTTTAGTTGTCGGGACAAAGAATACTGTTCTTTCTAAGCGGGTGTTCGTAGAGCAGGGTTCCACTCTACTCACTACATTACTTTTATTGTAATACTGAATTGCCGGTAGATCTGGCTAATGTGGCAATGGAGGTCAGAAGTCGCTCAGTGATGTCGTTGGTCTTAAATGCCAAGGAGCTTCCAAGCACACTTCTCATTTTGGAGCGACAGAATGCACACAGCCATGCAGGAGGAAAGACGGAATTCCACATCAAAACAGCTAAGTAGACGTCGTAGAACATTTCTCAGTTCACTAACTCTGTTTGACGTGCTTTTCAGGGTGGATGGGCGGAGTAGATACGTACGTAGTGGTCGTTTAGAGTTTGTTGCGAATTGTCTTAGGTCATGATTTGGTCTGGTGGTGGATACCACCCGCTGACAACTCCAGCAAGAAAGGTCGCCCTTGCAAAGTCACTGAGTCAAATGTAACTTGAAAAGGTTGCATGAGGAAAGTTCAGTTCAACTGGAAACGGCCTGCAGACACATTGATCCCTCCGCGCTTTGACAGCCACTGGAACAAATGCCAGTGTTAACATTGATCAAGAGTGAATTCTCGTGGACGGTGCAAGGGTTTGCTGGGGCTACTTTTAGATCTTGATTTCCCAAGAACATTGCCTCCGTCTTTTAATAATTAATTTTAAGACCAGAAAATAAAGTGAAACTTTGCATAGTGGCGAGCAGAGCATTTAGCGAGGTGTACTCTCTTATAAAGACTGTCATAACACTAATTTTATCTCTTCGTTGTCCACCAACCACAGTTGAGCTCTCGACCTTAGATATTCAGTGGTTTGCTTATATTGCCACAAAATGTGCAAGAGGTTGATCATGACAACAAGACTTTCGTGCACGGTTTGTTTACACGCCGTAGGAACATTATGGATCTTAACTTGTTTAATGCTTGTTTGTTTGTTTTTTTACTTGATTAACTCGTGATAAAATCAAACTACAGCACTTAAAATACATTTGAAAGATGAGAATTTTGCTCATCGTGGTTTTCATATGTTAAAAGGGATTTGCATGATGGAAAACCTCAATGCAGCCAAATGTCGCCAAGTGTTGATTACCTGACTGCAAGAACGATAATTAAATTTTTGCGCAACAATTTAAAAACCCGCTCTGGCAAAAAACGAGACACTTTGGCAAACTCACAAAATAAAGACTGACTCTATCCCTACCCTCAGTTGAGCTCTCGACCTTAGATATTCAGCAGTTTGCTTAGATAGCCACATTTTGTTAACCGGCCCATGAAAATAATGTGCTTCCGAAAGCGATCTCTTTTCATGCTGTGAGAGAAACGAGGACCTCAAAACAATTTTATACTTCAAGAAGTGCTGAGAAAATCGAAGGACAAAAAGGGTATATGTACAGCTAGGTGGGTGTATATGTACAGCTGCGTACTAGGATGCCTGCAGAGGCCTATCCTGATTTTTGAGATAAAAAAAATTAAACGCAGCCATTTTTTCAAATTTCTGGGTCTTGCGCTCGCTCGGAGTTCGCGCATGCTTTTTGCGTTTTTCCGCTCTGAATCTTCGCACTCGGTTGTGTACAACCTCGTTCCCAGGGTCTCTCCTCTTCCCGCTCTTCTCTCTCGATCCAGGGGGCGGGAAGAGGAGAGACCCTGGGAACGAGGTTAGGTTGTGTAAGGACTCTTTATCGCCACGTACTGCGCCATCGGAAGACGATAGGTCAGCTTTTGGATGTTCTTCTTGACGTGGTCCTTCTTGAGTCTCGTGCATAGCGGAGATGTGAACCAGAAGGGCGCTACACATCACGAACACAGCCACAAAACGGAGACCGCCTCGAGGCGTAACTTTCATGGTGGACTGAACTCGTTCGCTCTTCACCTCACTTTGAATTGAACTTAAAGTGAAACCAAACCAACTTCTTTTCTCTTCTCTTCAAGAAGCGATTACGTGTACTCAACACCAAAGGACTTTTCTTTAGGAATATGTAATAATTTTTTCTCCGAGTATTTCGTACGCGTTGATGACGTATAGTTGTATCATCCAATTCGGGATAATGTTAACTTCCGGTCGTTAACTTTATTCGAGGCTGTTAGTTTTGTCAAGCTTACAGTTTATAACCGAGTAGCCGGTAGTTTGGAAGAGGAGTTAAGCCAGTAGAAATCATTTCAGGCGAGGAAGCTTTAATTTTTTGCTGCTACAAAGTGTTTCATAAGATATCAGCATTCACTGGCCGATATGACATGACATGAACTGTGAACATCGGCTGGCGCTGGCAAACTACAACACTCCTGTTTATATCGCTAATTTTTAGAATTTTTTTTTTTAAAGTACCGATAGACCAATATTTTTTAACTGAAACTGAAATTGAAAATCAAGAGGCATGACCTGGCAGTTAAACATTTAATGCCGGAGAGGGAGTAATAATAATAATAATAATAATAATAATAATAGTAATAGTAATAATAATAATAATAACAATAATAATAAATAAATAAATAATAATAATAATAAACGATTTATTAGTAGTACTTCCACAAGGTGGCTCTTCGCCTACTAATTTACAAATCTCAAATCAAATCAAATTAAATCAAATGTTGGTTTTGAGGAGAGGGGAAAACCGGAGTACCCGGAGAAAAACCTCTCGGAGTAGAGTAGAGAACCAACAAACTCAGCCCACATATGACACCGAGTCCGGGAATCGAACCCGGGACACATTGGTCCCATAGAGGATAAGGGGACGAGTGACAAAGCGAGAAGCAAGGACCCCCCTCCCCCTCGCTTTGACACTCGGCCCAGATCCTCCACTACATCGTCCAATATGGCGATCGGGTTTGCAGGCGCGAGAGTATTACCGCCTGCGAGCAGGCTAGGGAGCGAGGCATAGCTATAGTTAAAGGAACTGAAGTTGCAATTATAACCACATTGTGCGTGACAATTCAAATGAAAGCTAATGGGTACAATGGTGTTGTTACAGTTGTTTATTATGCTGTGAAAGGTAATTCTAAAAAATCCTGAAAAGACCTCAAAGCGTGATCATTCAACGACCCTTTTCTATCCAAGATTTCTTTACATATGAGTTTAGTTTTGAGCCTGTGCGCTTTTAAGAATGAAAGGATGACACATTAATTAGCGTCAAAATGAAAAAGTTTCGCCCTTCATCAGTCTTGTTAGAACCTTAAATCATGAGGACCATCACTTTTCATGACGGTCATGTCGTTGAACATTTAAGGAGAAAGTTCCTTGCTACCACAGAAATGGAGCCGATTTGTTGCGTTTGTTTGCGTTGTGCAACAGAAACACGCTCAGCCAAGTACTATACAATTATTCACTGTCTTAACTGACAGTGCATTTACCAGTCTTATTATTTCTATTAGTTTGTGCGCTCCCGCCATCAAATTGTTCAATATGTTTATTCCATCGCTGGCAAAACTTTCGCTAAAATAACAACTTGCACCGCAATACTTTATAGCGTCCGCAAGTGTGAAAAAGCCCAACCTTGGCATCCTGTTTGTGATTCTAGGCTATTAGTTTTTTTGAGTCATATTCTGGAATTGATTTAATCTGAAAGGTCCTTTGTAGAATAATAACCGAGACAGTGGATCTTTCCGAGAAAGGTTTAGACTACGAGCAGTCCCCGGCGTTCGCTGCTTAGTCCCTCGAGCGTGAGGCTCAAACAAAACCGGCGCGAGAAAAAATGGCCGCGCGAAATCTGCAAGCGAGTCGGAGCGTCCTTTCGCGACCTTTCTTCGCGGAAAACATCTACCGAAACCATGTTTCTGAGCCCATGAGAATGAGCGCCCCACACCAAACCTATACGTTTGCACTGAAACCGTCTTGCAGCAAAATTATGGTTCTAATTTACAGATGTTAGTGGTGGTCACGTTTAAGTTTGTGTCCGATCCCCATGCTGAAAACATCTTTAAAACTCAAAAAAACTTGAAAAACTGCAAAGACCGTGAACGAAGATCCTGCTTGCTTGTACGTTGAATCTCACAGGAAATCTAATGAACCACACTTGAAAAATAGACGATTAGAAGTCCAAAGACTACTGCATGGTTGATACAACGTGAAAAGTGCACAGGACCGCTCCCCCCCCCCGTCCCTTTGCCCCCTCTTCCAATCTTCGCTGTTTTAATTGCTCTGAGGAACTTCTTTCAGCTATATTGTAATTAATAACATACTATTTTATCAAAGTGAAAACGTGTATTTACAATGTTAAAATCAGGCGACAAAATGAGCCGAGCGGAAAGGTTTTGTGAAAAAAATTTTCTTGTTTACAGCGGTTAATATAGATTACTAATAATGCTGGACAAGCAGGACCCGAGCAGCAAGTTTGCAACTAGGGGAGCTCACTTCCAACGCTTTAGCGTGAGTCAACTAGGGGTGTCCGGGGCATGCTCCCCCGGAAAATTTTTAAATTAAAGTCCTCTGAAATGGCTGGAAACGCATTTGAAACTAACATGGTGTGGTGAAACTTATATGCTTTCAAAACAAGAATAATCAGTTTTCGGTATAACGTTAAATAGAAAAGTAAGTTCAATTCTTTTCCCTGACAAGAAGGTGAAGAAGCTGAACACGAAACCGGCAGTGGCAAGTGAAACAACAAGTTTAACAGGGATTTCACTTTTATTGTTTCATTTCATTCGTTTATTTCCAAGGCTACGAGTTTCCCTCGTTTTTACTGGGTTGGTTTACATTACCCACTTTCTGTTTACTTTTGGTTCTTACACAAATCAAATCAGTCAATCAAATCACTGTAACATTTTCTTTGTAACAGCTACGTCTTCCATCACTTGGTGCACACAGCGCAGGTCAGCTCCCGACCGCTGACATATGGAAGGCATGGCAGTGAGCCACAAACCCCTTCCACAGCGAACAGCAAGGCACCATTCTTGTTAGCATGGGTACCAGGAAAATACTCTGGGTCCTTGTTAACACAGATAAAGTCACCTTAATGCTTGTGGCCATGATATTCTGTCATCAAGTATCCATGATACTCCTATGTCCATTCAGATGGACAGTCATTCCTTGCGGGCATCATCAGCATTGTACCACGTGACTTCTCATAGCAGACAACGCTAGTTGTAGTAATTTTTTTTATTTAACTAGCCAGTAATGTTAGTATTGTAAGCAATGTCTGTGTCTTAAATAAAAAATATATATATATCCAAAAAAAAATTGTGATTGTTATTGTTATTGTTATTGTTATTGTTGTTATTGCTATTGCACTGAAGCTAAACATGGTAATAACAGACATTTAGCAAGAAAGTATGTTCTTCTGGTCGCGGTAAAACAATAAGAAACCTTTACCTTTATAAACCATCTGAACACCTCTGGGACATGTGGTCCTTCCCCAGCGAACATACTTCACCCCAGACTGCCCAGTTCCATCTTTTCCCTTTTCTCCTTTAGCTCCTTGAGGTCCCTGGGCTCCAGTACTTCCGACAGCTCCCTTGTCCCCTTTTGGACCAGGAGGGCCTGGAAATGGCTTGTTGGTTCCAGGCCTTCCAGCCTGCGCTGAAATATAACAAACCTTTGCGCTTAAGATAGCGTTTACAAGAGCAAAACGTTTTACAACTCCAAAAAGAAACACTTCTTTTCTCCTAGCCTTTTCTGAAAGTCTTAAGTTTATTTTGTTCTTTTCTGCTTCCAGAAATGAAGAGGACTTGCGTTTTGGCGATCTATATAAAAGAACCTGAAGGAAGAGGAAATACATGTAGCTCCATTTGAACATGAGGTTCGAGTGGCAACATCGTCTAAATCAACTGAATTCGGTGAAGTTAATCAATTTGATTTGTAAACACTTCAAGTTTTCTTAGCAGTCTACAATGTATTGATCAGTGACATGGGCTTCTGTTAGTGAATTAGCATGGCCTCTTAAATATATTTTGATTGTTGACGTTGGAAACCGGTTTTAATAGAGCGCTTGTGTCGAAGACTGTAGGACCCGTGAAAGCCGAAAAATTTAAAGGAAGTTAGATTGATGAGGTTTTCCTAAAGGTACATATCGGGGAACAATTATTTTAGCTGCCATTACATTCTGGACTACTTTGTGTCGCTGTGGTTAAATCCTTTGTGTATCCGATACGCAGCACACCGAATATCACGATACATTGAAAAGATGGTACATGTACATGTTTGGGATGCATCACTATACAATAAACGAGTTTTAAAGAGGAGATCTTTTCACTGAACGGACTCATTGAAATTTTCTGTTTTCACCGCATAAAGGGCATAAAATGCTTGTGAGATCAGCCGATGGGAATATGTTTATTCCAGGAACAGCCGGTCTGTTTTTGGCTCATTCCTTTGCAAAACATAAAATCTTCTCTTAGGAGAGAAATGTTACATGTGGCAATACTATGAATATAAATTATCGGTTAAAATCATGTCTTATTTGCCCTCAGAGTTAGAATTATTGAGCTTCCTTCAAACAACTTTGTATCCGTTCTCGGGATGACGTCATACAAGCGCTGAACCCAATGTCCCCATAACTCGGCCGTGAAATTATTGAGCTTCCTTCAAACAACTTTGTATCCGTTCTCGGGATGACGTCATACAAGCGCTGAACCCAATGTCCCCATAACTCGGCCGTGAAACAAAATGGCGGCGTTTCGAGACTTTACCGGGGCACAGAAAAGCGAAAATTCAACCGAATCAAAAAAATGTTTTCACGGTTGTGCTTCTAATTCAGAGACGAAGTAACCTAGAATTCTGGAAGTAATGTTAGGAAGAAAGATCGAAAGCTTACCTGTCCTCTACAGCTTTCAGTCGTTGCATAATTTTCGGCAGGCTTTGGTTCGCATTATTTTTTACCGATCTTCGCACTCGGTTCTGTAAGGACACTTTATCACCACGTACTGCACCATCGGAAGACGATAGGTCAACTTTTGGACCTTCTTCTCGACGTGGCCCTACTTGGGTCTCGTGCATAGCGGAGATGTGAACCAGAAGGACGCTACACATCACGAACAGAGTCACCAAACGGAGACCGCTTTGAGGGGTAATCTTCATGGTGGACTAAACTTGTTCGCTCTTTACCTCACTTTGAATTGAACTTAAAGTGAAACGAAACCGACTCTCTAAAAATTCCTAAGAAGATCCCAAAGCGTTATTATTCAATCCAAGATTTCTTTACACATGAGTTTAGTTTTGAGCCTGTGCGCTTTTAAGAATGAAAGGATGACGCATTAATTAGCGTCAAAATGAAAAAGTTTCGCCCTTCATCAGTCTTGTTAGAACCTTAAATCACGAGAACCATCACTTTTCATGCCGGTCATGTTGTTGAACATTTAAGGAGAAAGTTCCTTGCTACCACAGTCACTCAAAAATGGAGCCGATATGTTGCGTTTGTTTGCGTTATGCAATAGAAACATGCTCAGCCAAGTACTATACAAATATTCACTGTCTTAACTGGCAATGGATATTCCAGTTTTATTATTTCTATTTTGTGCGTTCCCGCCATCAAATTGTTCAATATATTTATTCCATCACTGGGAAAACTTTCGCTAAAATTATAACTTGCTCCGAAATACTTTATAACGTCCGCAAATGTAAAAAAGCCCAACCTTTGCATCCTGTTTGCTATTCTAGGCTATTAGTTTTTTTTGAGTGATATTCTGGGATTAATTTAATCTGAAAGGTCCTTTGTAGAAGAATAACCGAGACAGTGGATCTTTCCGGGAAAGGTTTAGGCTACAAGAAGTCCCTCGTTCGTTGCTTAGCTCGTCGAGCGTGAGGTTAAAACAAAACCGGCGGGAGAAAAAAGGCCGCGCGAAATTTGCAAGCAAGGAGGAGCGTCCTTTCGCGACCTTTCTTCGCGGTAAACTCCTACCGAAACCATGTGTCTGAGCCCTCGGGAATGAGCGCCCCACACCAAACCCATGTTTGCACTGAAACCGCTGCTCACTATATTTGGTTGACGTTATCTAGTGCCGTTTTCCTCTCGCGCTCTCTCCCTTCCAAGCCCAGATTTCGCGCGGCTATTTTTCTCGCGCCGGTTTTGTTTTAGCCTCACGCTCGAAGAACTAAGCGGCGAAAGAGGGACTGCTCGTAGTCAAGGATAGGTTACCCCCTGAAGAATACACTGTACCGGTGGACCCGTTTCTCAATGTTTGTTTCGTCTTGGCAGCGAAGTCGTGTCTGGCAGGAAAAATATAGTTCTAATTTACAGATGTTAGAATTTCGAGGACCACAGGTTTGTCAGTTGGATTACTGTTAAGTGTCACCCTCGTTAAACATGGTTGATTTATTTTTATTTATTTATTTATTTATTTATTTATTTATTTAGTTATTTAAGGTAGTACGCAACACTATTAGGGTGTGCAAGCACACATTATGAAGATGAGAGTGATCATCACAGTTATGAACACTACTTAAAGTGCCTATAATCCACAAAATGTTTTTGGCTTAAATAAATATTTGTATATACCTGATAAACATACCGCAAAAATTGTTGCTTTTGGTTAAAACCGCGACTTTTTATGATTTTTTAAAGAGCGGGAAAATAGCCGGCTTTTTGAAAACACGACTGAGCCGCAGAATTACCGAAAAGTGTCTGGGAATAGTGTAATTTGTGACGTCATTCCAAGCCTTTCTTGTTCGGAACTGTTATTGCTTCGGAATGCCAGATGAATACGTTGTTTTCGGTTGTAGCAACGGGTTAAACAAGGCTAAGGGTATATCACTGCACCCGATACCTTCTAAATACTACTGCTTAAGAAGTGTTCATAACTGCGATGATCAATCGCATCTCAATTCGTTAATCAGCAGCTCAAACATATGATATTCATGAATTCACAGTCATTTGTTAGTCTCAAGAGTTTATTGCAAGCCGGTAAAATGACAAGCTCCCAATTGGCTAGTTAGCTCAGTCGCATGGCAGAGCACTGCACCGTTATCGCAGAGGGCATGGGTTCAACAACTCCTGTACAAGCGTGAAGTTTTTTTCAGCCTATATTTTCACTACTACATGATAGAAATGCATGACACCCCAAATGGAAACTCGAAAAAAATCCGAGTTCCAGATGGGATTTGAACCCACGTTCCTCCGCGATCTAGACGGACGCTCTAACCACTGAGCTACTGGAGACTCTATGGTGAGCAAGGGTGAAATGTGGGCTTTGACTGGAACCGCATCACGCGGTCACACAGCCAAATAATGACGAGCACACTCATAACTGCATCACGCAGTCACATTAAAGCATATCAAAGATGCAACCATCCAAGACCTCCAAAGTGAGTGAAATAAGAAATACAACATGATAGAAATGCATATCATGTTGTATTTCTTATTTCACTCATTTTCGCTACTTCTTATTAAATAGCGTTCAAATCTCTTAACTGTTAGGCCGTGTCAGTTATGCTTGTCAGTGTTACTTTTTCAGTCCATCAGAACAGAATGCAAGCGCCTTGCCTGGTCGTTCAAACAACAAGAAAGGCGAGAGTTTTCCAGCTGAAACTCCGAAGTCATGTTTGCAGTGGATATTTACTCAGATTTGCTAATGCTTGAACTTCCTCTTACAAAATTGAGCAGCTTAAAAGCCTCCAGCGCGCTTTCTGGTTGTTTTCAGTTCACTTCACTTCTGTCATTTAGGGGAAGTTTTTTTAAACAACAAGAAAAGGAGATTATTTAATGTGCTGTGGATAATTTGTGTCTTAAATCTCTTGACGTACGAGGTCGTCAAGGATTGAGTGTGGGTTCATATTTAGCTCACAGAAGATTCCTGTTCACGAACGCATGGAAAACATTGGATGCGGGGAAGAAGGTTGGACCCTGGACAGTAAACTGCACCGTGCAAATATAAACTCATGTTTACGTATTACTCTCATTTATATGATGAGAAAGTCACGATGTCTTCTTAAATGCACAAGAACGTACCAATACACTTCTTAATTAAGATCAGACCTTTCAGGAGGAAACCAATTAACCAACCTGAAATGAAACACACCCGTGTGGAAGATTTGTCTATAGGTAAACGTTTATCGTAATCCCCGCTGAGAAGTTATACCACGAAAACGCTAACTCAGCAAATGCGCGTATAATGCACTGATTTGTTCTGAAGCTGGGTTGCAGACTGCGTGTAACAAGGGAGGGTTCAAGAAACACTGTAGGCAGCTGTAAATCTTTCACCAAATAAAGAAGCGGCATCCCGCGGTTAGTTTTCTACTCGAGGATTCAAGGATGTGTTCAACTGTTGATGGAACGTGAAAAATCAAACCGTGGGATTGACTTTCAATAAACAAAGCACTGAAGTTTCCACGAGCAAAAAATTCATCTTTATAACATCCTGACCAATAAAAAAAGAGATTAAGTTCGTTGACGGTGTCTTGTATGTGAAAAAAGCCCTCATCGCTCCCTTCACCAAACATTCTTCATTTCTTTTTGCTACTAACTATTTTCTTTGTCCCTTTTATTTCCGTATTAATTGATACGTCGGTTCATTTTCTGAGTGCAATGAATATATTTTATTTCCAGGTAGTATTTTTTCCCGTCTTGTATCAAGTGAAATATTTTCTCATAGAATTTGCCATATCTCAATTAAGGTGGCTCAAAATGGTTTCGTTATTTTTAAACACCAACTCTTTGATGGATCGATACTCTCGTGAACAAGTTTTTATTTGTTTTTTTTTTTAACATGCATGGTATCAAGAAATTTATCAATTATTTCACAACAATTTGCGATCAATTTTGTGACATATAAGGTTACCATAGCAACAGTACAGCCTCTTAGAAACACCCTAACTTTTGGCTTTATGTGCCTATAACTCAAAAACGAGTCCGGTGACTCCCAATTTTATTATTGAATTGCAATTTGCACATAAAGATTCATCTTTCTGCAAAATTTTAAAGAAATCTGTAAATGGGGTTCAGAGCCACCTTAATTTTTCGATTATTTAAAGTGGCTCTGAACCCCATGTACAGCATTAGTTAAAAATTTGCAGAAAGAGGAATCTTCATGTGCTGATTGCAATTCAAAAATAAATGTTGGGGGTCACTAAGCTCGTTTTTGAGTTACAGGCACATAAAGCCAAAATTTAGGGTGTTTCTAAGAGGCTGTACTGTTGCTATGGTAACCTTCTATGTCAAAACATTAATAGCAAATTGTTGAGAACTAATTGGGAAATTTTTGATACCATGTTTAAGAAAGCAAACAAAAAATTGTGGGAGTATCGATCCATCAAAGAGTTGGTGTTTAAAAATAACGAAACCATTTTGAGCCACCTTAAATGCTTAAGTCGCTTAACGCTACAATAAATTAGTTGTTCTATAAAGGCGTATTCCCATTCAAGTTTAGTTGAAATTGAATTGTCAGGCACAACGAAAACTGGAATACAGTGTTTTCACATGACTTCACGTCGGACATGTTGGTGTTCCAAAACAAAGAAACGCCGGCCGTGTTGGTGTCCCAAACTAAACCTCTCGGAAATGAATTCTATTTTTTATGCAAATACTTTCTTTTCTCTCAGTAAACCAATATGGCCGGATTTCGTAAAAATATTTTTTCTTTCAAATTGAAAATGCAATTCTCAACCCCATCAGGTTTTGCTGTGTCTATCCAAATAAGCACGTTTACGACCATTTGTTAACATTTTTCACATTCCATGTGTCAATACACCTTGAATAGATCCCTCGTTTCATTGCTAACTCCATCTGATTTGAATTTCAGGGTGTACTGGCGGAGTAGATGCGATATTTCGTAGTACGTAGTGTTCGTTGAGGGTAAGTCGCGAGCTGAGTTGGATGAGGATTTGATCTGGTAGTGGGGAACACCTCCTGGCATTTCTAACAAGAAAGGCAGCCCTTGTAAAGTCACTGAACCAAAACGGGATTTGAAAAAGGGAGATCAGACAAAACTTAGACTGGAGAAAACGGCTTGGAGACAAATTCCAGTGTTGCTATTACTAACATGGGTGAATTTTACCTAGCATTATCAGTGGAATCGAACTCTTACTAAAAACGTTCTACAGTGAAACCTTTATTAAACGGACACCCTCGGGGAATGCTCTAGTGTCCGCTTAATACAGGGTGTCCGCCTAATACAGGTTTCGATAAATAACGTCTTATGAGGTGTCAAATACCATTAAAATGAACGGTGGAAATGTTAAGAATACTCCCAGCGACTGCGACGAAATATGTTACAGTTTTTAATTTTTTTTATTTAAGTGGAACAACTGATCAGATTACTACAAACATAGATTACACCTCAAATTTGGAGAAATCAGACGAGTGAAACAAGCTCTATACAAACAAAACGAATCAATACTGTACTCTGAAACCGATCAAATGAGCGAAACAAGCTGTATATTGTACACAAAAACCATAAAACTTTGTCCTTTTCTAAGCTGTTGAATGTACTAATCTTTAACAATAATAGTCATCAATTCTTGATTGTTTGAGCTTTTTAAATTTACTTTTCTGAAGCAAGTCGGTTGCCTTGCTAATGGCCAGCGTTAGATCTTCTTGTCCATGATATCTGGAATATTCCAGCAGCATTTCAGATAATCGTAACGCCTCGTTTTCCGATTTAATGGCTGGTTCCTTTGTGGTTCGATCCTCCTCTTCGTCCGAGTCTTCCACGTGAAATTGCTTTGCTGGTGTTGCTTCAGTGGAAATGCTCTTATGATTCTTCAAAATTTATTCTCTTGTCTTTTCTCTCCATTTTGGATCTGCTGAGTCAAAGAGACCAGAGCATATCTGAATTTCATCTTCAGCCGCTAAAAACTCTTCTGCAGTGCAGGATACTTCCATTGCCGTAACGAGTTCCTGCAATCCTGAAACTTCTTCTCCCTCGAAAGAATCGTCCTCCTCGTCAACTTCATCAGGGTACAACCCAGTTCTTTTGAAACATTTGACAATTGTTTCTCTCGAGACATCATCCCATGCCTGCCTCCCCCATTCGATAGACATCAACAAGTTGACAGATTTCACAATGTCGCTCGCACTGTTTGATCCATCCACTTTACTACAAACATGACGCAACAACCTTTTCTTGTATCTGCACTTCCAGCTAGCGATTATGCTGGTATCCAATGGCTGTGTCTTCGATGTTGTGTTTTTTGGTAAAAACAAAATGTTTATATTGGAAAGTTTATCTTGTAAATCAGCTGGATGGCTTGGGGCGTTGTCCATGAAAAGCATAATCTTCCTTTGCTTCAACTGCAAACGTCGGTTTAAGGACGTCGAGATGTCTGTCATAAGGTCTAAATTCATCCAGGCTTTCTTGTTTGCTTTAAAACATCGAGGCCTTTCTGACTGGCCAATTACGATAGGATCTTCTTTCCCACCTGCCGCATTGACAAAAAAGGCCCACGTGTTCCGCTGCTTTGACTGCTTTCCGCCACTATACCTGCTTCCCTTTTTATTCAGGCTCACCTCAGGAAGACCTTTCCAGAAACAGCCAGTTTCGTCAATGTTCCAGATATTTTCTGGCTTCCATCCTCTAACCAGTTCTCTTGACCTTTCTTTCCAGCTTTCAAGGGTCACAGAACTAACATCTCCTTCATCCCCAGCGACACTCATTGTACTTATGTTTTGCGTTTTCTTGAACGATTCCAACCAACCATTGGAAGCGGCCCATTGCATTTTAGGCATCGATAGCGTGTGTTTTCTTTGCAGTTCCAGCAAGGAGCAGTTTCTTGAGCGGAAATCGACGTGATCAGCACACTGCGAAACAATAGACGTCGAACAAATGCATGGACAGTACAACTAACACTTGCCTACCTACGTTTCTCATCTTACACATTGACACTTTGTTATTCGGGACAGAAACAGAAACAGTTCTGAAGTTGTGTTCACACCAAGCCCGCTTTAGTACCGTAGTTTAAGCTACAGTTTACGTGGAAATGGAAAAGGAATCTATAATTATACGAGTGAATTCGTTTGTTCGTGGCTATCATGCGTATATGGAGATATGGAAGCCTGATGTTAACGACGAAAACTCTCTAAAACGTGAACCTAACAACACTGCTGACGAAAATGCTGTGGCAGTTGTACAGTTACAAATACCATCCGCAAACCAGGAGCCAGTGCATTCTTCAGCTCAGAAACGTGCTGGACACCCAAACGAAGTTACAGATCTTATGGAGGTTGTTAGGCACGTTCCAAAGCTGATGGCGGTGTGGTTGACGAATTTTTAAAGCGACCAACAAACTCAGGGAAAGTGGTGATTACAGGAAAACGGGTAAACAGATGTGGTGGATACGGTTTGGAAATACCCTGCGAGTGTTACCCTTGTCTCATGCGTCCACAAATAAACCGTAAAACATTTTTACACTTCACATGCTTCACATGTTTATTTCGTTTCTTTCTCCTCTCGTCGCTCGTTCAACTCGCGCTCTCTTTTTTGATAACCCGGATGAGTACGTCATACACAAGACTCGTTTCCGCTTCCGGTTGTTTTGTTTTTAGTACAATCTCTACATGTAACATACATCCCCTCCGAGGAAAAGTGTCGTCCCTGACACTTAATGAAAATGTGAAAGAAAAATCACGACAGTAAACTAGAGAGATAATTCTCCTAAGGAAATGCTACAAAACAGTCCACGTTTCCCGTACAATAAAACTGACTTAAAGGATCCTTTCTTCTTTGACTCATTTCATCTTCTACGTAGTGACATTGGTACCAATAATCCATAAAGGCTGCAGCCATTCAGTGTTCTGGTAACATTTCCTATCCTGAGGGCTCACCCTCCTTAAAGTTCTACTTATTTCTGACGGTGTCTTGAGCAAGAAAAAGAAATCTAAGTGTTATTTTTTTTTCTTTTTTTAACAAAACGGAACTAAGGTTTTTTTTCGAACAGCAGTCTTAAAATGTGGAGCTTCGCATTTGCATGTGTCCATAGGTCACTGGATATAGTCCATGGCAACCAACGTTCACTGGATAACTAAGGTTTGCTGGAGGCATCCCCTGGTAGCCAAAGATCATTGGATAATGAAATGAGGGAAACGGCTGCATGGTCATTGGGGGTACGGGCTGCCAGGTAGCTGGTAAACTTGTTTGCCACGCAAGAGGAGGACCTTGGGCATATGAAGTAGATTGTAACGGTACACTGTCATTGGTAAGTGATTGCACAACAGCTCTAGCCTGGTACACTGGTTTTCCAAGAGTGTCATAAGTCAAGACCGCTGGGGGACGTCTGTCACGCTGAGGTCTAGACTCTGCTATAGAGGCGCCTTCCTGGCTAGTGTTACCTGGGGTCGATGGTCCTGCCTCATTCTCACTTGCTTCAGGGAGGGGTGATGTCTCCTCTACAGGGGGGTGATGTTCCTGCTTTTCATCTGCCGAGCAACCATCTTCTCCCTCTCCTCTGTCTGAGACGGTCGCTGATTCCCAGGCAATATCCTCAGACACTGACTCCGCGGAATGGTCAGTTTGTAGTTCTGGTCGCCGTTCAGGTTCGAAGTTCAACTCGTAATGCTCGCTTTCGTCGTCTGACGACTCTTCCACAAGTGTTGTAGGCGTCAGATTTGTCTCTCTCCTAATTTCTTTCAGAGACTTCTGTCTGTGAGGGGTCTTACTCGCAACATCTACTGGTAGATGGTTGCATGGCAGCAACAGGTTTCTGTGCAGAATTCGTGCTCCACCTGGACCTGTCTCAGGTTTGACCTCATAGACTGGACTGTCCTCACCTTTACGGCTAATCACCACATGAATTCGGTCTTCCCAGTGCGAGCGAAGTTTACCTGGGCCGCCCCGTTCGCTTAAATTCCGCACAAGCACTCTATCTCCGGGTTGCAACACTGAACTTCGGACATGATGATCGTAGCGTTGTTTGGCTCTGTCGCTCCCTTCATTTGCCCGTTTGTTTGCTAGTTCATAGGCCTCTGACATCGCCTTCTGCCACTGCGCTGCATATTGAGTATGGCTGCCTTGGTTAGCTGTCCTGTCAATGCCAAAGATCAGGTCGATTGGCAGACGAGGGTGGCGGCCAAATAGCAGATAAAAAGGAGAGAACCCAGTAGCCTCGTTCTTCGTGCAGTTATATGCGTGTACGACTTGATTAAGGTGATCTGCCCACCGTGATTTCTGTGTCTCTGGTAGGGTGCGGAGCATATTCAACAAAGTGCGGTTGAATCGTTCAACTTGTCCGTTCCCTTGTGGATGATAAGGGGTGGTGCGGGAGTGTCCCACGCCGCAATACTTCTCTAGCTCTCGGTGAAGGCGATTTTCGAACTCTCCTCCCTGGTCATGGTGAATCTTTAAAGGAAAGCCGAATCGAAGGACGAAATCATTGTAAAGCTTCTGAGCGACTGTTCTGGCTGACTTGTTCTTTGTAGCATAAGCTTGCGCATAGCGGGTAAAGTGGTCCATCACAACAAGAATATATTCGTACCCTCCACTGCTCTTCTCCAGATGGAGAAAATCGATAGCAATCAGTTCGAACGGTGCAGTAGTGGTGATGGGTTGTAATGGAGCCCTGATCTTGAGAGTCGGAGGTTTACGTTTAACACATTGACAGACATGCCCAATATAGTGCTCAATGTCGCTCTGCATGTGTGGCCAATAGAAGCGCTCTCTGGCTAGGTGTAAAGTGCGATCCGCTCCGAGATGACCCATTTTCTCATGCAACTCCTTAAGAATCAGTGAGCGCAGTTTTTTTGGAATGATGATTTGAGTACGACTTCTTGTGCACCGTTGTAGTATCCCATCCTTGTCAACTGACAGGCTATTCCATTCATGAAGGAGCAGCTGCACATCCCTTGGCTCTTTCTTTTTCTCGGCTGTCGTTGGGCGCAATCCACACTGAATCAACTCTCTTACTCGATTGATGACTGGATCCGCAGTTTGTGCTTGTTTTACGTCAAGTTGCGGTACACTAGGTTTTCCTCCACCAGACATATCTGATTCGAGTGTAGCAGGGTCCCATGAAAGAGCTGAGATCCAATTCACTGTTCCTTCCTCTTGAAGCTTTGCAGAACACACGACAGTCTGGAGGACTTCATGCGGTATAACCTCTGTGCACGACTCCATATAAGCAATGTCATCAAGCGCCATTCGCGACAATGTATCAGCATCAATGTTCGCTTTTCCCGGTCGGTAGTGAATTGTGAAATTAAAATCAGCCAAGTCACCTATCCAGCGGAGGCCTGTGGCGTTAAGTTTTGCCGAGGACAGGACATAAGTAAGCGGATTATTATCTGTGTACACTTTGAAGCTTGGGGCGTAATAAAGGTAATCTCTAAACTGGTCACAGATGGCCCACTTTAGTGCAAGGAACTCCAACTTTCCCGAATGTAAGTGGTAATTCTTCTCGGCAGGAGTCAAAGTGCGTGACCCATAAGCAACAACGCGAAGGATATCATTTTGGTGTTGGTACAGCACAGCACCAAGCCCATCCTTAGAGGCATCTGTATGAAGGACAAACGGTTTCTCAAAGTTTGGGTAGGCCATGACTGGAGCACACGTCAGACAATCAATAAGTTTATCTAGTGCGGATTGGTGAGAGGTGGTCCAGACGACTGGGTGCCTTGGCGGTAACTGTGAAGGGTTCCTCTTTCCTTGCCTTGGTTTTCCTCTCATGGACTCTTCAGAAGGTTGATCTGTTATCTTGATTAAATCATAGATTGGTTTTGCAATTTTTGAGAAGTTCTTTATATATCGACGATAGTAGTTTAAGAACCCCATTAGTTTGCGCACTTCATTAACTTTCTTTGGAGATGATTCCTTGAGAGAAAGCACTGGCTTGATACTGGGGGGATCTAGTTTGTAGCCCTCCTCAGACACCACGCGTCCAAGAAATACAACTTCTTTTTTGAACAGTTTACACTTCCGCGGTTTGAGTTTGACTCCATGCTCTCGCAGCCGACGCAGGACTTTGCGTGTATGTTCAACATGTTCCTCAAAGGACGCACTGAATATGATGATATCGTCCAGATAGGGTATACAAACAGTATCTCGTAAGTCTCCTAGACAGTTCTCCATAAATCGTTGGAAGGCCCCTGGGGCTCGGGAGAGTCCGAATGGGATCCTCACCCATTCGTAGAGACCCCATGGAGTGATAAATGCTGTATAAGGCTGACTTTTAGCGCTCATGAATCCTTGATGGTAAGCTTTGCCCTGGTCTAGTACTGAAAACCAAGAGTTCCCGCCGAGATTATCTAAAGTTTCTTGTATCCTCGGTATCGGGTGGCGATCAGGTCGCGTTTTCTTGTTCAGTGCTCTGTAATCCACGCATAGCCGCAAACTTTGGTCCTTCTTTCTGACACAAACAACCGGTGAACTGTAGGACGAGGAGGACTTTCGGATGAAATCACGATTTAACAAATCTTCAATATAAGCCTTTACCTCTGGGTATAGTGGTTTTGGCACTGCCACATAGTTCTTCTGAACAGGGGTTTGATCCTCAAGATCCAAGTTTAACTCAAGGTCTCTAATACAGCCAACATCACTGTCATCCCTTGCAAATGAATCTGCTTCCTCGGTAAGTAATTTAAGTGCTACGTCCTTCTGATGGGCATTGAGACCACTTAGGTCTATGTCCCTTATGTGTGATGGAGTACTCAAAGGTTCTTCAGCTTGTGGGGGTATAAGCGGAGGGCCTCCGGCGTTTCCAGTACATGTTGTAGCCTGATCAGCAACATTTGCTTCTGTACTCTCTTCATCAGGTGTTTTCATGTTCCCATTAGAGTCCTTTAACCTAACTTCTACTGGTGTAACTGATTGTACAAGTTGTAGTCGCCCGAGCAAAGTTCGTCCCGGAAGTCTGATATCATGGTTGGTATTGTTAACAATGTCAATTTCCACTTTACTTGATTTCCCTTTCTTTACAGTCAACAAAGTCTCTGTAATTTCCAACCCGCTAGGCCATGGGTTAGACTCATCCGGTTCAAACAGTACTGGAGTAGTTCTCTCTACAGGTCCCGTGTTTGCTCTGCAAGTCACACTTTGACTTTGTCTGGGAGGTATAATAGTATCATGCTTCATGGTCTTGATCAAGCAGAGATCACTTTGATTACGGCTCTGAATAAAATTCACTAATGCTGAAGCATTTTTGCCATTTAACTCAGTAAAACTTGAAGTAATTTCTTGATGTAGCATAGCATCCTCACTACTGTTTTTAACAATCTCCTCAATCACGTTAAAGCCGATTATTGGCGTGTCTAATGACTGGTCTGTAACAAGAAAGGGAACTGTCAATTCCTCCTTAGACGACAGTAGTCTAAAGTTAAGCTCCACCCATCCTATGTATGGCATCTCACCACCATTGGCTGCGGTCAGGTTCAGTTCAGAATTTAACAACTCTGATATGTTCTTAATAGTGATCCCAGGGAAATTCCTTCTTACTAACTGGTAAGATATTAAGGAAACCTGGGCCCCAGTGTCCCAAAGTACATCTACCTTTTGGCCATTGATCTCCCCCTTAACAGTACACCTCTTTCCTACCAATCCTACTACTGTGGCATGCTGCTGTGGTGTTAGGTGACTGACAAAGGTGCTACTACTGGGATCCGCATTCTCTTGTTTTGCTTTGTTTGACAGGTACTCAATCGCATTACACAACACTTTGTGTTCCTGCCAGTGTTTCTTCTGACAATTCCGGCTACAATACTTCACGACCTTGCACTTTGAACATTGTAAGAACTTTGCCTTTCCTGACTGAACTTTCCAACAACCATTACATTGGAGGGACTTGTTACTACTGTTGTCGACTATTCCGCGTCCCGCCGGAATAGTCGTCGACCGTTTCCCTGTCGACTACCCCGGTTCTCGATACGGTAACATTCCCGAGCCACATGTCCCGAGTCACCACAAGCAAAGCAATGATTACATTCCTCTCCTCTTCCCCTCTGCTTGCAATTCTGACAACCCCAACTTGTACGGTTTGGCTGATAACCACGCCCACGACCCCTGTAGGATGGCCCACGCCAGCTAGGATTTTCTGCTTGGCTCCCTCGACGATTGACTTGATCCTTGAGATCATTTATCTCTGACTTGATCTGACGAATCTCTAGCAAAAGCTGCTGACCTCCATCTGTAGTTGCATTCTTAGCTTTTGCTTCTCTCTCGTCTTTGCCTACCTCACATGTATGAACTTTGGCAGACTTTTGGCGTTCACTAGCCAGCTTGGAACTCCTTTCTGCTTGCTGCGAGGCTAATTCATTCACCTGCCGCATGAGCTCTTCATCGGTGAGTCCCGAGGTGCGTAAGGTGGGTCTTAAATTAGATGCAAGGATGTCATCACGAAGACCAGTTTCAAATGATTTTACAAAGGTTTTCTGAATCAGGGATGCACCGTAATTGAACTCGCAATCTGACTCCTTACTTGCAAAATTAACCTTGTTACGCAAATCCAGTGCACGGAGAAGGAACTGTTGTGGGGATTCACCACTACTGTGTTGGCACACGGTGGCCAATTGTTGGTATACTTCTGAGGCTGTTTTCTCTCTATAATGGACACGAAGGATCCTTCGTAGCTTAGCTAGTGAGAGGTCACTTAGAGTCTCAACATAGCTCCGAAGACTACTGTGCGGAGAGATGGCACGAATCACTGCATCTACAATTTCATTTTCTTGGTAATCACGTTTTAGCCCTGAGTCTATCTGGTGCATTAAGGAAACAAAAGTTAGTTTCTCCGTTTGCCCTGGTTCGCCGATCTGACCAGAAATCTTAAATTCGCGACGTAGCAAAGATGAACTCGACTTTGTTTTCGCTAACTGACTCAATATATCTTCCACTCCCTTTTCTTGTTTAGGTCCTCCGTCAGAAGATTGTTTCTCCGTTTTTACTCCTGAAGCTGCTGGTTTTTGCTCTACCTCTTCGAGGGTGGTACATTGCCGGTCACAAAAGCAAGTAACTGTTCGAGGCATGCTCGTGCTTCCTTTTCATCGCCCGCCATTTTGCTGTCGATGGTTTTCGTAATAATTTTGATTCTCTGCATCTTATTTTTACCCGCAGGGTCATCGTCGATTCCCAATAGTTCTATCATTTCAGACAAACCCTTCTCATCTTGTTCGAACAATCGAGACTCTACTTGGAGTTGTAATTGTTCCATAATTAATTCTAACCGCGAAAGTTTATTTCCAAACTGAACACAAGTAACCTAGCGCAAACGCTGTAATTCCGGTAACAGTGAGCCTACAGAATCAACTCGTCCACTTCGCCAAACACAAAACAACTAGCGAATGTACTCCACCGTCACAGAGCCCAATATTGTAAAGTCCTACCGTACGCATCTGACTGTTTTCGGTCGCCGCTTGTCTCCTCAACTGCAAATCCACGTGTTCATACCGCTCCACTCACAATCTCCTTAGCTCCAATTCTGACCATTTCTGCTTCCCTTGACAACAAATAACGTCCCACGGACTTGAGAATCGAAGTTCGTCCAGGCAGGGTCGCCAAAATGTTACCCTTGTCTCATGCGTCCACAAATAAACCGTAAAACATTTTTACACTTCACATGCTTCACATGTTTATTTCGTTTCTTTCTCCTCTCGTCGCTCGTTCAACTCGCGCTCTCTTTTTTGATAACCCGGATGAGTACGTCATACACAAGACTCGTTTCCGCTTCCGGTTGTTTTGTTTTTAGTACAATCTCTACATGTAACACGAGTATGTATTGCAAGGTGACTTATTTTCTTGTAACTGGTTAAAAGATAAACTGATCAACGAAGGATTTGTTGTATACTAGCTGTACAGGCTTTGTGGACGTGTATGCATTTACGGTTTCTTTTGTCCTTGTGTATTCAACAAACACCGTTTGTCAAGTCACGTTTTTAATTGTAGAAATAGAAAAATTGGTGGTTGGCGCCTTCCTCGTTTCCGGTGTCTGGCACGTTGTGTGGTGGAGTTTAATTACAAGTGTCCGTTTAATACAGGTTGGCAACATAAAGAAATGACCATTTCAAGTACTTTTTAGGTGTCCACGTCCGCTTAATAGAGGTGTTCGCTTAATAAAGATTTGATTTACAGTAAATAAGGGATATAAATTTAGGGTTTTCGGCTACTGTCCGCTTAATAGAGGGTGTCCGCTTAATACGGTGTCCGCTTAATGCAGGTTTCACTGTAGTTCTCTTGACGTGAGCTCCTATTCAAAACGTTGTATTTGCTTTTATTGATACCGAGTAAGTGTCACTTGGGCACAGCAGGTTCAAATATGGTAGGTGGCGCGATACACGTGAGGTAGAGCAGGTTAGGCAAGTGAAAGCATACATTTGCAATGTTAACAATCAGGCAACAAGATAAGCTGAGCAGCAAAGGTTTGTGAAAAAGATTTCCTTATTTACACCGGACAAATAGAGATTACTAATGGGCTGGCTAAGAAGGAGAAAGCGCGGAATAGAAAACCGGCAGCAAGTGAAACGGCAGGTTTAACAATGATTTCACTTTATTGTTTTCTTTCATTCATTTATCTCCAAGGCTAAGAGATTATCTTTTTTTTTTACTGAGTTGGTTTACATTCCCCAGTTTCTGTTTACGTTTGGCCCTTACAAAAATCAAATCAGTCAATCAAATCACTGTCAGTTTTTCTTTGGAAATATTGTGTCTTCCATCACATGGTGCACACAGCGCAAGTCAGCTCCCGACCGCTGACATATGGAAGGCATGGGAGTGAGCCACAAACTCCTTCCACAGGGTACAGCAGGGCACCATTCTTGTCAGCATGGGTACCAGAAACATACTCTGGATCTTTGTCAACACAGATGAAGTCACTTGAATGCTTGTGGCCATAATGTGCCGTCATCAGGTATCCATGATACTCCTCGGTCCATCCAGATGGACAGTCATTCCTTGCTGGCATCATCAGCATTGAGCCACGTGACTTGACATAGCAGACAACGCAAGGTGCATCATGATCGTGGAGATTTCTTTGAAAGGGATC
>JAEMWC010000206.1:957500-982500 GCA_016490735.1 Pachyseris speciosa | reverse complement strand
AGGCCGCAAGACCGTCGTCGCGGTATAAGCCGATGTTTTGGCCATACTTTTCGGTGAGAAGGGATAACAGGTAGCAGCCGACTAATTCGCACGTTTCAGCACCGTCGAAAGAACCCATGGTAACATCGAAAAGATCATTTGAAGATTTTTTCTCCCATGGTGAATCATTGCTGAACAACATCGAGCGTTTTGCGTGTAAGATGATGTCGCGCTCCTGCCTACTGATGGGTCGGTACATACTGGTAAAGTCGAGAGCCTTTGAAAGCAACTCCTCATTGATTGAAGGATAGAAGTCACATACGTCGAAACATATGAATGAGAGTGACTCTTTATTCTGTAAGCTGTTGAACCATGATAAGACGCTGGAAGTGTTCTTCCACTGGTTGATTTGCGTGCTGCGGATGATGGCGGCGTTTATTTCATCAAGGATATGCTTGCTAACTTTGCCGATTTCAGACTTGGAAGGGTTGATAAGGCGGCACGTCGGGTGGTCTTTGAATGCGGGTTTGTGATCTTTCAAGGTGATAAATGCATCTTTCTTTGCTGCTTTTCAATTCGGTCATCTAATTTGAGTCGTTTAGCTATGCTGGCTGACTGCGCGTCTAATTTTTCAGCAACACAATCACTTGATTTCTTGTATGTGTGTCGAAAACGTGATCTTATAATGTTGAGTGACTAAAAGGACGTGGCTATTTTGACGTAAATGTAAGCTGACCCATCAGATAAGAATCAATTACCGGAAATTTCTGTGTGACCAAAATTTAATACAAGAATAGGGTCGAGTAGAATTACGGAGAGTGAGAGAGCTGTACTTGAAGTGATCGCATGGTGACTGTGTGAAAAAATACTTTAAAAAACATCTTGTGAATTTTGGAGATCACTGAAGTAGAAGGGACATTCTCCAAACGTGGCACCTCCGACGGGACCGCTATCTACATGGTTGTGAGTATAATTTAAACCTGAATTCTATTTAAACCTACGCGTCCGACAGAGATGGAGAGCGCAAAGGGAAAACTGCAAACGAAACTTACGCAACTAGAAATCCACGCCAAGAGAACGGGACAAGTGCTAGATTCAGGATCTGCAGAAGCCATTGAGAGACATACGGGAGCATTAAGATCTACAATATCTGAAGCGGACGAATTAAAACGCGCGTTGGAAGCCTTAAAGATAGAAGCAGAGGAAGATCTTGGTACCAAAGATCGAGATTAAAAGGTTCGAAGGCTCTTACTTGGATTGGCCGAGGTTCTGGGGTCAGTTCACGGAGACGATCGACAAGGCCGAAATAGCACCTATCAATAAATTTACCTATTTGTGCGGGCTACTGGGTCCAAAGGTTAAAACCGCTGTGGAAGCCTTGCCGTTTACAGCCGAGGGTTACAACAGAGCCAAGTCGATATTACAAGGCAATTATGGGAAGGAATCCGAAATAACAAAGGCGTACGTCAAGGAAATAATGGCTCTCCCCGTCATCACAAGCGCCAACCCTAGGAGGTTAAGCGAGTTCAGCGAGACATTGACATACTGTGTCCAAGCGTTGGAAACTATGAATAAACTCAAAGAAGTTAATGGAAACGTACCAATGACACTGGATAAACTGCCAGCAATTCGGGGAGACCTAGTACGAATGGATCCCGAATGGGAGAAGTGGAATTTCGCTCAGTTGTCAGAGGCAGTAAGACTTTGGACAAAAAGAAACCCAGTTGAAGGACGAGAAACATCAGAGCAACTTAATTCGAAACGTGACCGCCCAAATAAGCTATTCCAAGCACGTGGTGGCGATGGTAAGCCAAACAAATGCGTTTATTGTAGAGATGTGACGCACCGATCGTCTGAATGCCAGAAGATCTCAACCGTGGACGAACGAAAGCAGTTTCTCGCAAAAAAGAAGCTATGTTTCAATTGCGCAACGCCGAATCACCGCGCCGCAGAGTGTTTCAGCAAGAAAACATGTTTACATTGTCACAACCGTCATCACTCTTCGATATGTGATCGTGAACAAAAAGACAAGCAGACATTGATGACAGCTAGTGAGAACAATGAAGGAATCATGCCAGTCTTAACAGTAAAGGTCGATGGCATTACCTGTCGCGCGTTGATAGATACAGGCGCGGGGAGTTCATATGCATCTGCGAAGCTGTTGGATCTTCTAAAGAAAAGGCCAAGTGAAACGAAAACAAAACGTATGGATATGCTAATCAGCTCGAAAGTAACCAAACTAGAAGTGTACGACACCGTCGTGGAATCCTTAGACGGAAATTACCAGATGTCTGTAAAACTGACGAAGGTGAACAAAGCAGAGCTATTATCGATTGACAACCCAGAGTACGGAGAATTGATAAACAAGTACCCGCATTTGCAAGGAGTCAAAATCACAGACCGTGACACGAAAGACCAACTTCCCATACACGTCGTACTAGGAAGCGGGGAATATGCGCGCGTTAAAACTGAGACAAAGCCTCAAATCGGACAGGATGGGGAGCCGGTGGCAGAGAAAACTAAACTGGGATGGTTTATCATGAGTCCAGGATCAGAATTTGACCACCACACGATGCTGCTGACGCAAACATCACAGAGTGACTACGAGGACCTGTGCAGGCTTGACATACTGGGGCTTGCAGACACACCAGAACATGACCAGAGCATGGTGCACGCAGAAATTCAAGGAACAACTGCAACGCTCACCGGAAGGATGGTATGAAACCGGACTACCGTGGCGAGGCAATCATCCAGAACTACCAACAAACAAACAAGGAAGTATACGACGCCTGACAAGTCTGACCAGAAAACTGCAGCGCATTAATCTCACCGATGAGTACGATGCCATTATACGAGAGCAACTCGAGAACAACGTAGTTGAACTCGCACCAGAAGAAATCGTGGGGAAAGAATTCTACATCCCACACAAAGCAGTGATAAGAGAAACGGCTGAAACAACCAAGATGCGCATAGTTTATGATGCTTCTGCAAAAGCAACACCAGAGTCACCGTCGCTGAACGAGTGCCTTTATCCTGGCCCTCCATTGCAAAACAAGCTTTGGGACATACTAGTGAGACAGAGAGCATACCCCATAGCTGTAACCGCAGACATCCAGAAAGCCTTCTTGCAAATACGCATCCGGGAGTGTGAACGTGATGCATTAAGATTTCACTGGAGGAAAAGTGAACATGAGAAGTTAGAGATACTACGTTTCACTCGTGCGCTGTTCGGTCTAGCCCCATCACCCTTTCTGCTCGGTGGCGTAATCGAAGCCCATTTAGATGCTTGGGAAGAACGAGAACCAGAGATAGTGGCAGAGCTTCGGCGCAGCTTGTATGTCGATGATCTACTAACGGGTGGACGAAATACAAGCCAGGCCCAGCAGCGTAAAGAGAAAGCCGTTCAGATATTCAGCGACGCAACGTTCCACCTCCACAAGTGGCATTCCAACATCAAACAGCTAGAGGAAGATACAAACCTGATCGTCGCCCCTGAAGAGCAGTCGTTTGCTAAACAACAACTGAATGTTAAACCAAGTGAATCGAAGATGCTGGGACTCAAGTGGAACAAACAGGAAGACACCTTAGCGGTAGTGATACCCAAAGAAGAAACCCAGCCAACCAAGCGAGGAATCCTGGGAAAGATGGCTAAGATTTATGATCCCTTAGGCCTGATTGCACCATTGACACTCACCGCAAAGCAAATTTATCGTGAGTTGTGTGAAACCAAAGCACAATGGGATGCGAACATCAACGGAGAGCTCCTGCAGCGCTGGAAAAAATGGGAGGAGCAATTACCTCGTGAACAGCAAGTACCGCGATCAATAGCACGTTATCACGAAGCAGTACAAGAAGTGGAACTACACTCTTTCGGGGACGCATCAGAACGAGGAGTAGGAGCAGCAGTCTATGCAGTTGTACGTCAACCATCAGGCAACACTCAACGATTAGTGGTCGCCAAGAGTCGACTTGCCAAACAGGGACTGACTATTCCACGCCTAGAATTGATTGCAGCGCACATGGCTACCAATCTATTGATAAACGTACGTAACGCCCTAGATAACGTGCCCTCCCCAAAGGTGTTTGGATGGTTAGACAGCACCGTCGCACTTCATTGGATCAAGGGAAATGGCCAGTATAAACAGTTTGTTGCGAATCGAGTTGCCAAGATACAGCTACACAAGGAGATCGAGTGGAGATACGTTCCAACGGATGAAAACCCGGCAGACCTAGCAAGCAGAGGTGCTCCAGTTCAATCAGTACTTTGGCAACAGGGACCGACGTGGCTCCAGGACAAGTCCAAGTGGCCAATCAACCCAGTCACTCGATCATCACCAGCTTCAGAAGTTGAATCCAAAGTCATTAGGGAAGTGCTCAACCTAGCGCAAACCAAACCAGTACCAGACGAGTTCGACGAACTCCTCGAACGCACCAGCTTGCACCGAACCTTAAGAGTCGGCGCATGGATCAAGAGATTCATTCATAACTGCAAGCATAAAGAGAAGAAACTTGGGCCCCTACTCACAGAAGAAATACAAGAAGTACGTGTTTGGTGGATTAAGCGAGTCCAACGGCGAGACAGAGAAACCACGGGCTACCCTCAAATTAGCGGACAACTCAACCTGAAACCCAATGCAGACGGAGGTATGACGTGCCACGGCCGGATACAAGTGCAAACTCCAATATACCTACCCAACAGTGAAAGGTTTACAGGAAAACTGGTCCAACAAGTTCACTGTGAGACGCTGCATGGGGGAGTCGCTCTGACAATGGCAGCAGTAAGAGAGAGATACTGGGTACCGAAGCTTCGTAGTTTGGTCAAATCGCCCCGAAGCAAGTGCCATGGTTGCAAGAGATTCAATGCAACTCCAGCAAGAAATCCAATACCTGGTCAGTTACCGAAAGATCGGACCACAGTTGGCGCGGCGTTTGAAGTCATCGGAACGGATTTCGCTGGACTAGTGAAATACAAACAGGGAAAGAAAAGTTGGGGAAACGCCTATTTGGCTATCTTCACTTGCAGTCTTTCAAGGGCTATACATCTAGAGTTAATGTCCAGTCTGGAGACAGACAACTTTATCACATGTCTCAAGCGTTTCATCGCTCGTCGCGGACGACCACGGGGCATCTACTCAGATAATGGCGGTACCTTCATCAAAGCTGAGAAATGGCTACGGGAGTTACGAAAGGATGAGCGTCTCCAGGGTCTTCTAGAACAACACGAGATCACATGGAAATTCAACTTGAGCTGCGCCCCCTGGTGGGGGGTCAGTTCGAGAGATTAATCGGAGTGGTGAAATCTTCCATGTTCAAAGCTATTGGTGGAGCTACTCTAACCTGGTCTGAGCTCAGTGAAGTGTTACTCGACGTTGAAACGCAGATTAATCGCCGCCGATAGAGCTATATGGAAGATGACGTCGAGTTACCAATCTTAACCCCCGCAACTTTCTTGTACCAGCGAACAAACCAGTTACCGGAAGAGGAGACCTGGAGGATAACAGATCGAGACATCCGGAGACGTGCTAAGTATCTGCGAACCTGTAAGGACAAAATGTGGAGTCGCTGGCAGAGAGAATATCTTACAGCACTAAGAGAAAGACACAACCTGACGCACGCAGTGACCAAGTTTCAACCTAAGAAAGGAGACGTCGTTATAGTGAAAACCGACAACAAGAATCGTGGAACATGGCCGCTGGCCATAGTGAACGAAGTGTACCCTGGCAGCGACGGCGTCATACGCGCAGTTCAACTCAAAACCACTAAAAGCATGCTGGAACGACCAGTACAACATTTGTACCCATTGGAACTCGAGTGTGACTTCAGTACTCCAGTGGCAGCTCCGCGCTTAAACCCACAGGCTCAGGATTTCCGCCCTAGAAGAGATGCAGCATCAGCAGCAAGGGTACGAATGAAACAGCTTTCGGATGCTGAACAATGTGAACTATGAACAGTAAATCAAACAAGTTGCGGATGTTGAACAGTGTGAAATACGAAAAGCAAATCAGTTCGTGAAAACTGATCCATTAACAGTAGAACATATCATTATTTTTGTTTTAAAAGAACCAGTACACTGTCTGAACTGTGAACTTTGAAATTGCTAATAGTAAGTGACGTTGCTCGAGAACTGATTATCGTTTTGTTACTGCTCATGTGATTCAATAGTTAAAGCTTTAAATCGTATGATTGAAACATAATTATGACATATGCTTCGATAGCGAACCATATGAGGGGAGTGTGTGTCGAAAACGTGATCTTATAATGTTGAGTGACTAAAAGGACGTGGCTATTTTGACGTAAATGTAAGCTGACCCATCAGATAAGAATCAATTACCGGAAATTTCTGTGTGACCAAAGTTTAATGCAAGAATAGGGTCGAGTAGAATTACGGAGAGTGAGAGAGCTGTACTTGAAGTGATCGCATGGTGACTGTGTGAATAAATACTTTAAAAAACATCTTGTGAATTTTGGAGATCACTGAAGTAGAAGGGACATTCTCCAAAGGTTTTCGTTACATTTTCTTTGATCAACTTGTTGTATGACGCTGGATTCATTGTATAATAATTGGTGGTTTTATCTGCTGGGATTAAGAGGCTGTCCGGTCTCTTGATTTTATACTTGATGTCGCTGTTTATTTGATTTTGGAAATTGCATTTTACGTCCTTGAACTCGATATTTTGAATGAGGTCTAACATGCCGTCTTCAAAGGGTATCAGTTCGCTAATTATCGGGGGCGAGTTCCGTGATTTGAATCCATAGGTTTCTTTAGCTGATGGAAGTTCCGTGCGGTTGAGAAAATGATAGGCTTTCCAGCGCATACGCCGTAGGAAGTGTTCTGCTTTTTGGATGAAATTCTTCATGTACTCGCTTCTCGATGGCAGTGGGATATTCTTCGTTGAATAGCCCAAATTGACCTTCTCCATGGCAATAGATGATGAAACTATCAGAGTGCTCAACAAAGAGCAGGGGCACCCAACGACAACTTTCGGTAGATATCTGTTCGGTGGAGGGTAATTCGCCTTGGGTTTTCGGCGTCGATTGAAGAGTGCACTCGGATTTTCGTAACTAAAACGCGGCCTGAAATATTCGTAATTGGGAAATCATAGCCCCTGAGGTTTTCGGAAAGGTCGTAATTGCTGTTTTTGGCAGTCAAAAACGTCAGCTAGCATTTTCGGAAAGAAAATAGTTCCCTAGAAAGCTCGTGGAAAGTTCATTTCAGCTTGCATTTTCTCAAAGGAAGATTTTGTTCCCTAACATTTTCGGGCAACAGCTAGGGAATCCGAACAGATGAACTTTTTCTAGCTCATGAAAACATCACTTTAAACAGACTTCAAACACCACAAGGTACTTAAAAATGCCTTTCTACAGCTTTTGGTTGATTTGGCTCGTTGGGTGCCCCTGAAAGAGGAGCTAAATAATATAGAAAGGTAATGAATTGAAGTCTTCATCAGCTATTAAAGTGCTCAATAGATAAACTAGAGCAATATGTATATTTTCAGAGTTGGATTATTTGGTCGAAGACATTTATTGCTACTCAGAGTTTCATGCTTCTTGCGAAGCAATCATCAGGCAACTGCCAAAAATAACGGATACATAAGAATATATACAAAATTTGAAAATACAGAACAATGCCTAGCGGCGTGACACGTAGACGGATATGATTGGTTAATCTAAGCGAGCACTGTCTTTAAGAGGAATTTCTTGGAATGTCTACACGTAGATACCAGTTCGCTTCTATTGTTTAGTGTTGACATTTCGGGTTTACATATAATAAAGTATTTTTCCCATAAACACAAATTGCAACGCTTGTTTACATTTGAATATGACCGGGCCTGTTTTAGCTTACGCCATTTGATGTTAAAACAGGCCCGGTCATATTCAAATGTAAACCCGAAATGTCAACACTAAACAATAGAAGCGAACTGGTATCTACGTGTAGACATTCCAAGAAATTCCTCTTAAAGACAGTGCTCACTTAGATTAACCAATCATATCCGTCTACGTGTCACGCCGCTAGGCATTGTTCTGTATTTTCAAATTTTCAAATCAGTGTGTATATATTCTTATGTATCCGTTATTTTTGGCAGTTGCCTGATGATTGCTTCGCAAGAAGCATGAAACTCTGAGTAGCAATAAATGTCTTCGACCAAATAATCCAACTCTTATATACTGTATATGAAGGAAACCCTAACCCCATACACCCCAAATAATCATATTTTAATTGAATAAATGTTTATATATATATATAAATTAGCACTATAAATGGTGCTCCGAAAGAAAAAAAAAACGGATAAACACTTTAGGACATCTGGAATCTAAAATGGAAATTATAAAATCTTTCAAATTCTCTTAAATTTATTACTTATTCGGCTGTAAAAAAAACATTGACAGTTACTTCATAACTTTAACATTCCAGAAGATATTGACTGAAGAGAGTTAATAAATGGAAAGCTATATTCATTGTTCATGTTACAACTTTAAAAGTGTGAGAGATGGTTAGTGTTCCCGAGATTACAGCCTTCTGCATGTTATCAAGAACTCCCTTACTCTTACTTCCGACCAACTTATTCAGCTCGACTTCTAAGTCTCGGCACCATCCCCCTAATACGTCCATTATGATATTATATTGTTTCACTTCATATCCTTGCCAGCGGAGTGGTCCGTATTATTATTTTTTTTTAAATAAAAAAAAAAAGGATAAAATTGTCATTTATTAACAATCTTGAATTAGAATTATTTAAAATATTATTATTATTATTATTATTATTATCATCATCATCATTATTATTATTATTATTATTATTATTATTATTACACAACATCAACACAGCCAGAAAATGAACGCCGCCGCAAAGCATGGCTAGTGTGGATAATTTCATTTCACTGAAGCTGAACTTAGTGATTTTTAGCAAGTAATTATGTTCCTGCCTGCTGGTTGCAGTAAAACAATAAGAAACCTTTACCTTTATAAACTATCTGAGCACCTCTGGGACATGTAGTCCTTCCCCAACGAACATACTTCACCCCAGACTGCCCAGTTCCATCTTTTCCCTTTTCTCCTTTAGCTCCCTGAGCTCCCTGGGCTCCAGTACTTCCGACAGCTCCCTTGTCCCCTTTTGGACCAGGAGCGCCTGGGAAGGGCTTGTTGGTTCCAGGCTTTCCAGCCTCCCCTGCAATAGAACAAACCTTTGAGCTTAGCTAAGATGGCGTTTACAAGAACAAAACGTTTTACAATTCCAAAAAGAAAAGCCTCTTTTCTCCTAGCCTCTCCTGAAAGTCTTATTTTCTTCTGTTCTGCTTCCAGAAATAACGAGCACTTTCGTATTGGCGATCTATATAAAAGAACCTGCAAGGAAGAGGGAATACATGCCCGATATTTTGGTCATTTGAATCACTATAACTTATGATTGCAATGTTTTCCTCAGTGATATGAAAATTGGTTGGATGTCACAAAAAAATTAGTATCTGCTTATTTTCACATTTCGTGGATTATTCATAAAAACTAAGATCTCTGTCAGGAAGACACCAACTATGAGAAAGGTAGAAAAAAGTTATTCAATTGTACTTCTATTTCAATTCTGATGGGCTCTTTATGTTCTAGTATAAGCTGTAAATACCTTTTGGTCCTGGTTTTCCAGGGGGGCCAGGTGGCCCCATTCTTCCCTTGCCATTAGTTTGACCATGTTGCCCTGTAAGATTAACCAATATAAAATTATGTCTGATTACAAAAATACGAGATGGATCTCAACTATCCAAACCATTCGGTAAAAGCAATGACCAAACTAAATTTTGTGAAGCTGTGCCAGTCTATAGGTGATTTGTTTTGCAAATGAAATAACATTGAAGATTGTTTATCTCCGAAGCATTTATGTTGTGCTTTTTTTTGTTATTTCAAATGTCCGACAGTCTTATTATATACAAACCAAGAAGATAGGCCAAAAGCGATGAGTCACTTGATCTGAATGGAATGCGCAGCAATGCATCAAGTCTACAAAAAGACAAACCGATAGCAAGAGTCATTAAAGAAACAATGCCCCGGCCAACAGAAACAACTTGCTCGGGGGTACACTGAAGAAATGTTTAAGCAAAATAGTAGAAGTATTCCGGCAAGATGTTCTGTTTTCTTGCAGTTTTTTGTTGGTGAGTTCAACAGCCGATTTACAGTCGGCTAGGTCATGGTAATTCAAAAAGTGGAGCTGATTATTATAATAGGAATCATCCGAAAGTGATTAAGTCACTGAGTTATGTTGCTTCTTCTAACTAATTTTTCTTCAGTGGTAAGGGCGAAATGTAATGGCAAAAAGTCGCCCAGTCGTGTTGGGCGTTGATGTTTTTTTATTAGTTGGATTTTCTCGCCATTTCTCTTGTTTTCTGACTGATTCAATGGCTTATATAAACTACCAGCTTACAGTAAAGATTTTATCAGGAGAAATATATATTCTCAAAAGGATCACGCTCTATGAAAACAGTTTAACGGGAAAATTAATAAACTAAACTAAACTAAACTAAACTGTGAGTGTGAAATTAATCTAGGGTTAGGTCGTTTTGGACATAGTAGAGGAGAGTATGTTTTGGATTAACACTGTTTTCGAGATTACCATAATTCCTTTAATTTGCGGTAAATTGAAACAAATATATTTCGTTTCGTGTGTACTGCTAAACGAAACTGTTCTTCTGGGTAACCTGTAATTCTGGAAATAATCTTAGGAAGAAAACTCGACAAGTTTACCTGTCCTCTACAGCTTTCAGTCGTTGCATAATTTTCGGCAGGCTTTGGTTCGCATTATTTTTTACCGATCTTCGCACTCGGTTTTGTAAGGACTCTTTATCGCCACGTACTGCGCCATCGGAAGACGATAGGTCAACTTTTGGATCTCCTTCTCGACGTGGTCCTTCTTGAGTCTCGTGCATAGCGGAGATGTGAACCAGAAGGACGCTACACATCATGAACAGAGTCACAAAACGGAGACCGCTTCGAGGGGTAACCTTCATGGTGGACTGAACTCGTTCGCTCTTAACCTCAATTGAGCTTAAAGTGAAGCGAAACCGACTTCTTTTCTCTTCTCTTCAAGAACTGAGCGATTACGTGTACTCAACACCAAAGGACTTTTCTTGAGGAATATGACAATTTTTTTTCGCGAATTTCGTACACGTTGATGACGTATAGTCGGGACAATGTAAACTTCCGGTCGTCAACTTTATATTTGTCAAGTTTACAGTTTATAACTGAGTAGCCGGCAGTTTGGAAGAAGAGTTAAGCCGGTAGAAATCATTTCGGACAGAAAAACGAGGAAACTTTAAATTTTGCTGCTATAAAATTTTTCAAAAGATATCAACATTCACTGGCCGCAATGACATGACATGAACTGTGACATCGGATAGCGTTGGCACACTACAACACTCCTATTTACATTGCTAATTTTTAGACATTTTTTCTGAAGGTACCGATAGACCAATATTTTTTAAACTGAAATTGGAAATCAAGAGGCATGACCTGCCAATTAAATTTTTAATGCCGGGGAGTGAGACATAGCTTTAGTTAAATGAACTGAAGTTGTAATTCTTACCACAAATTGCGTGACAATTCAAATGAAAGCTAATGAGTACAATGGTGTTGTTACAGTTGTTTATTATGGTAAGTCTAAAAAATGCTAAAACGATCCCAAAGCGTGATTATTCAATCCCAGATTTCTTTACATATAAGATACATATAAGATAGGTTTTGAGCCTTTAGGCTTTGAAGAATGAAAGGATGACGTATTAATTAGCGTCAAAATGAAAAAGTTTCGCCCTTCATCAGTCTTGTTAGAACTTTAAATCACGAGAACCATCACTATTCATGACGGTCATGTCGTTGAACATTTAAGGTGAAAGTTCCTTGCTACCACGGTCACTGAAATGGAGCCGATTTGTTGCGTTTGTTTCCGTTGTGCAACAGAAACATGCTCAGCCAAGTACTATACAATTATTCACTGTCTTAACTGGCAATGGATTTCCTAGTCTTATTCTTTCCATTTTGTGTGCTTCCACAATCAAATTGTTCAATGTTTATTCCATCGCTGGCAAAACTTTCGCTAAAATAATAACTTGCATCCCAATACTTTAAAGCGTCCGCAAATGGGAAAAACCCCAACCTTGGCATTGGCATCCCGTTTGCGATTCTAGACTACTAGTTTTTTTGAGTGATATTCTGGAATTAATTTAATGTGAAAGGTCCTTTGAAGAATAATAACCAAGTCAATGGATCTTTCCGAGAAAGGTTTAGACTAAGAGCAGTCCCTCGATTGCTGCTTAGCTTGGCGAGCGTGAGTTTAAAATAAAAGCAGTGCTAGAAAAAATTGCCACGTGAAATCTGCCGAAGCGACGAGGAGCGTCCCTTTCCTCCTTTTGCCCGTTTCAGTTTGTGTCCGGTCCCCATACTAAAAACGTCTCTAAAACTCACCTACTATGCACCGCTAAAAATTTGTGATTTTACATGATATGACTTCCAAGAGGGAAGGAGGAGGGGTTATTGCGTGATGCGGGATTAAGTGTTTTAAATTTTTCGCGACCAGTGGAAATCCGTGAACTGTGAATTTTTTTCCATTCTAATTTCCGTGAAACGTGAACACGGAATTTCAATGCATTATTTTTTTCTTACTTTTTGATGTTCTTGAAAAGTGCACAGGTCCTCTAAAGAGTCGTGCGCATTAAACCTAGTACTGAAAAACTAAGACTTAAAAATTACAGACATTGTTAAAAAATCCTATTATAAGTGTTGAAATAAGTTAAGAAATTACTAATGTACAATAGCGGAATAAAAACTCTTTAAAGTAGTGGCCTGCTTAGCCTCCGCTGACAGACTGTTCCATGTCACTGCGCCCCTATAACGAAAACTCTTCTTGAGGGCCTCAGTGTTCGGCCGCGGAATAAATAGGTTATATTGCGCACCTCGAAGATTATGTCTGTGTATGGTATTAACGCTGGTGAATTTATCAGACAGGTATTCGGGTACAAGGTTATTTACAGTTTTGAACATTAAAGATTTCAGTTGTTTTGCACGTCTGTCAGCGAGGCTATTCCATTTAAGGGCATGAAGAATCTCATGGGCAGATCTGGTATCCCAACTAGACCCTGTTATTATGCGTGCAGCCCTGTTTTGTAGTTTCTCTAGTTTTTGGCTGAGGCCATTACCGATGCAGCCCCAGACAGCGCTGCAATAATCGAGATGCGGAAGAATCAATGACTTGTAAATTGTAACTAGGGTACTCTGGGGACATATCGGTATTAGCCTCCTAAGGGCAGCAAGTACTTTAACAACTTTACCGACGACTTCGGAGATGTGAGCCTCCCACGAGAGTGTTTCATCAACCTGAACGCCTAGGCATTTGTAACTATTGACTCTTTCAATTGAATGCCCATCAAGGCATATGTGAGGTTCACTAGGGAGCAAAGAGATTTTGTGCCTTGTGCCTGTAAACAGACACTTAGTTTTGAGGACATTAAGACTTAGACGGTTAGCATCGAGCCATTGTTTCAGATTGCCTAAATCGTGAGTCAGGGATGAAAACAGCTCTTCAGGGTCTTTGGAGGTAAACGTGAAATTAGTGTCATCGGCGTACATCCTCACATCTAATAGAAGGTTACAGTTTGGGAGATCATTAATGTACAGTAGAAATAGTAAGGGGCCGAGGATTGAGCCTTGAGGCATCCGCAACTCAGTGACAACTTATGAAGCTAGTTTCAGAATTTATGTTGTTTATAACTGTAACCTGAGTTCTATCAGAGAGGTAGTCTCGGAAAAGATTAAGACTTGAACCTTTAAACCCATACAGATCCAATTTTGACAGAACGATCTCATGGTCAATAGTATCAAATGCCTTTTTTAAATCAATAAACAGAATGGCATTTGTCAAACCATCGTCGATGTTAAGATACCAATTGTCTGTGATATCAATAAGAGCTGTAACAGTAGAGTGCATAGGTCTAAAGCCAGACTGATATTTCGAAAGTAGCTTATTGTCATTTAAATATGTATATACCTGATTACAAATGGCTTTTTCAAAGAGTTTGGCTAATACAGAAAGTACAGAAATAGGCCTATAATTGGCTGGGTCAACCATCGAGTCAGCTTTGAAAATTGGAGTTACTCTAGCACTCTTCCAGTCTTTGGGAATGATTCCAGTGGAAATAACTAAATTAACAATATGTGTCAGGGAAGACGCACTGAATGAAAATGATAACTTTAGGAGGCAAGTTGGAATACCATCGAGGCCATCAGCCTTGCCCACAGGGATGTCGTTTACAAGTTTGCGCAGTCCGTCAATAGTAAGTAATTCAAGCTCGAAGGTGCTATCACAAGATTCTACAAAATCACGAAAACTGACTCGAGGGGATTTATGTTAGCCGATAAGTTGGGGCCAATATCGGTAAAATTCCTGTTAAAAGCGCTGCTTAGCTCATGAGGGTCAGTTATCACCGTGTCACCAATAATCAATTTTGACGCCGGAACAAAGTTTTTCTTTCGCGATAATAGTGTATTTTAAAATTCCATTCCAAGTCGATTTTGCTTTTCCAACGTTATCCTCGAAGTAAGAATGATAGTAATTCTTCTAGCAGGCCTTAATAGAATGGTTTACTCGATTCTGAAGTCGTCTGTACTCCGCCCATTTCAACTGATCATTGGTGACGGTTGCGATTCGCTTTATTCTGTCTCTTTCCGACATCAATCGTTTGATTTCAGGGGTGAGCCAGGGAGCCTTAGAGTTTCTAACTCTCCTTTTCTTAACAGGTTGGCTACTGCTAAAAATGATTGTTTCCACACCTCCCATGCTGTAGTAGGATTATCTATTTGCTCTATTATGTCCCAAGGAACCAGCGCCATGTCATTCATAAAGTTATTGTGCACAAAATTTTTGTATTGTCTCGATTCATTGATTCGCGGGAATGACCTAGGGCATGTTAATTTTCTAGAGACATAGATTAGACTGTGATCGCTGCAACCAATATAAGACACGCCTGATGTAACAAATTTGTCCGGCTCATTGGTAAGAAATAAGTCGATAAGTGATTTAGAACTTGATGTGACGCGTGTAGGCTCCTTGATCAATTGAGCATATTGATACGATTCTCAGAGCTCAATAAGGTGTCTAGTTTCATTAGCTGGGGTAATTGCCATCATGTCACAGTTTAAATCACCTAGTATATTTGATTCAATATTTTCCGCTTCAATCTTTCCTAGAAGGACCTCGAACTTATCAAATAGCTCAATTGGTGTATTCGGAGGTCTGTACCAGTTTGAAAGAAGAAATGGCTTGGCCTTGGGTTTTTGAATTTCAATACACAAGAACTCAAGATCTGGATCAGAAAGGTCGGATCTGATTTTTTAATCGATGACGTTACGAATGTACATGGCAACACCACCACCACCTCTGCACCGGTCACGCCTAACAATTGTATAACCTTCTATTGACACTGCAGAATCAGTAAAGGTGTTGTCAAGACGAGTCTCACTTAAAGTGTACCTAAAAACACAAATTGTTTTCGCTAAAATAAATCTTTGCACCTGTTTGAAACGCATTGCGATTTTGCAACTTTAACATCCTAGAAAAGTCAAAATAACTAGTCAAGATTTGCTTAAAAAAGCGCAATGCGTTTCAAACAGGTGTAAAGATTTATTTTAGCGAAAAACAAGTTTTGGGTTTAGGTGCACTTTAAGGCTAGTATGTCTAATGACTGAGATTGCATTCTTAAGCGAAGCTCGTCCATGGCCAGGTATTTAAGGCAAACTGACAATATTGACAAATGCAATTTTAAAGCCCTTAAGTTTGGGTAAACTGAAAGTTAGGTCTGGTTCAGATGTACGGTCATGACCATATTCCCGGTTAGAATTTTCATTAGACCGGGACGGGGTAGGGATAGCAAGCTCACTACCAAATATTCAATTAAACTTAAGAAAATCAGCATAGCAATTCGAAAGAAGTGAAGACCCTTTGCGGTTAAGGTGGACACCCCTACGATTTAACCAAGTTAAGTCTATATTAGTGATGCGGAGCAATGTAAGCCCACGAGAGCTACAAAACGACTTTAAGATCGTATTGGCCTCCTTGATTTTGTCGTTTAATTCTAAGGTATCTGACCTGGGTAGCAGTGGTGAAATTGCAAGGCGCGTAGTCGGGAAATCCTGTTGAATCTGAGTTACCACGTTGACAATGCCCTCAGCTACGTATTCAACAACTCCCCCGACTGTCTTACAAAGTGCCAGTATCTTCTTGAGCGAGGAAATGTGAGTTTTGCCGTATTTTTTCCGAACCTTCTGATTTACGGAGAAGCTAAATTATCCAGTACTTCGGTTATGTCGTAAAAGATCGAGACTTTGACAGCTTTTCTTGCGCTCTCACTCTCTTTGGCTAATTAGATCTTTAATGGTTTTCCGCTCTGTTTCACTTCATTTTCTTGTCAGTGATGGTAAGACTTTCAGCATTTTGTAGAAGAACTCTCGATAGATTCTAATGTAGAATGTAATTTAGGATTTATTTTGTGTGTGTGCAAACAGGAATAATCAGGAAGGAACGTTTGATCTGCACGTGCGATCCGGAGTAAATCTGACAGTTCAAATGTTCACAACATGCAGCCTTTGACACTTTCCTTGCCTCACTTTGTCCGGTTTGTCCAGGCAAAAACGAAACCAGTCCAGTGGTTTTTATTGTCATTCTCGCTTTTTAGTATGCTTTGTTCATTAGTAGTTTTCAAAATCCCCAGATATAATCTGGGATGTCCTTTAATTTGTAACTACTTGATCAATGTTTCTTTTTCGTCTTATTTGGAAGCTTGGTAATTTAATCAAAAATGCTAAATTTCGTGTTTTTTCGTTTTTCCCACTCGATTTGGCATTTTATGGGTAAATTGGGTTGTTTTATGCTCAGAGGTGGATTTTTTCAAAAAACCTGTATCGTTTGCTTAACCCATTGACTACCGAGCATTTTGCCAAAAACCACCTTTTGAAGCTCGTCGAGCCGTTTTCTGGCCAGATTCTAGCCAAAAAGAACCAAAACTGCCCAAAATTCTGTTTGCTAGTGGAGTTCATCGCGCCATTTCTTCCTGATGCTTAAGATTAGTTTTTCAATATCGGGCATGCGCAGAAAGCAAAATCATTTTCCTCTCCTCCCCTTTTCTTTCGCTTTTCTTGCCTCGCTTTCTTTTTCTCTTGCTGGGCATTTCCTGGGCTTCCTTTCGGTGGGAAAAGATTTGTGGAAAACTTTTAGGATCATAGAATTAGCTGGAAGGAAGTGCAGGTGGGTAGTGGAACGAGATTTTCATTCAAAATTTCGGGTTAACGTCACTTGGTTTTTTCGCGTTTTCTCCGGCCTGCTGGACGGAGTCGTGCTCATTTGGGTATGGTTTGAAAGATCTCTTCCCCTACACATGCTACATGTAAAAGTTGTCCATGAGCATTAAAACTGATGACGTCAAAAGCGGTACAAGGGACGTGGTTCTGCGCGGCCGGTTTTGGCTGGCACGGGTGCCAATGGGTTAAAGTTTTACCTTTAAAAGGTTAAAAACTAATGAGTTAAAACGATTTTGAACTTTATAAATTCCAACTCCTTGTTTAATCTAAAAAGCTGTGTTGCTCCTTGTTTAATATAAAATGAGGCTTAGCCATACCTGCATGGCCTATTTGGCCAGGTCTTAAAACATGCTTCATAGTTCGTTTTTGTTAACAGTAGCGATGGAATTGTATTTATTGTACTTCGCCAAAGGTTTACCTTTGTAGCCCTTTTTCCTGTGCCACTGGGTGTGAAGGCTGTTGATGATTGATGACCTGTTGGGAGAGCTAGAAAGCAGATGACCTGTTTTAATCACATGCCATAAGATTCTGAGCATTAAAATACTGTCTGGTACATCTGTACTTTTGCAAAAGTCGCAGGAATGTTCAGATTGGTGAAATAACCACGTTTTGTAGTCGCAAATGGCTAAAGTTGACAAATTAAAAGTACTGAATTACAAATTCTGGATATGCAAAACCACACGATCACCAAATTTTAATGTTATATGAAGATTTTTGGCTAAGGATGAGTGTCAGAATTAGTCCACAGGTGGTTGGAATTGTAGTGGGTGTGTGACTAGGAATAGGTCAAGGGTTTGCATTAGGATTTGGTGTATGGATAATATTGGTGATTCCATACTGTGTTACAGGAAGACAACCAAGTGCTGGCTATTTGAAGAAGATGGAAAAATATGTGTACTGTATTTGGCAATATTGGAAACTGAGAGTGAAAAGGAATAGCTCCACGGTTTAGAATCAGTTAATAGGGAGCTTTAGCAACGACGACGGCAACGGCAACGAGAACGCCACAAAACAATGGGCTTAATGAGCAAAAACAATGGCTCAGCACGTGCGTTTTACATTTTGCTACATTTCTTTCCCGTCCTCTGCAAAATAACAACGTGAAATGACCAAATTTTAGGTTTTCTCGAGTACGGGAGCGTGTGACTGTAAAGTTTTCTTTCTTTTTCCTTACTTTAATGGCGTTCATAACAATTTAGTCCCTGAATAGTTCGCCAGTCCTTTCCAAGGTAAACAAATTGGAATAATAGCGAAAGCGTTACAAAAACGAGAAGTTCTATTTTGAAGTGACGTTTTCGTTGCCGTCGCCGTCGTCGTTGCTAAAGCTCCCTAATAATAACAATAACAATGACAATGACAATGACAATAATAGTAATAATAATAATAATAATGACTTTATTAACAGCACTTCCACTAGGTGGTTCTTCATCCGTTAATATCTAGCTAAAATTAATTACAATTAAAACAAATTTAGGAAAAGCTATGTTAAAAACGCTAAATAATTAATATTTAAAGTGATAAATTATAAAAAAAACTTAGCAACTTGAAGTTGATGGTTTTTGTACAGGGTTTATCATATAGGCAGCGTGAGTTTTATTTACAGCTGTAATTAGAATTGCCATATTTCTGTGCCTGCTGTAGCTCATAAATGACAAAACATATTCATGTGTGTATTGTTTATTTTGGCTTGGAGGTAGGTTATATGCATACCTAGTCCTTGACTTAAAAGCTCTCTAGACTAGATGTTGTTTCCTAAAATTGAAATGTAGCCAGCGAAAACACAAACATGTTGTCCACTTGAAAGGAACTATAAAAGGGATGGCAAATGGTAAATCTGAGACTTTGCGAGACAGGAAGACTAATTTATTTTCTATGAGCCCAAGACTTTCTTAGCCTTGCAAAAGAAATCGAGAGGCTGAAACGATCATCACGGTTATGAACACTACTTAAGCAGTAGTGGCTTCTTTTTCACTACTGCTTAAGTATGTGTTCATAAGTGTGATGATCACTCACATATTCATTCATTAATCCGCAGTTCAAATATATGATTTTCATATATTGATAGTCATTTGTTCATCACTTGACGGGTATATTACGAACCAACCTAATGACCAGCTCCCAGATGGCTTGTTAGCTCAGTTGGTAGAGCACTGCACCGGTATCGCAGAGGTTGTGGGTTTGAATCATGTACAAGCCTGAATTTTTTCAGGCTTCTTTTTCACTACTGCTTAAGTAGAGCTCACAACTGCGATGATCACTCACATATTCATTCATTAATCCGCAGTTCAAATATATGATTTTCATATATTCATAGTCATTTGCTCATCACTTGACGGGTATATTACGAACCAACCTAATGACCAGCTCCCAGATGGCTTGTTAGCTCAGTTGGTAGAGCACTGCACCGGTATCGCTGAGGTTGAGGGTTTGAATCTCGTACAAGCCTGAATTGTTTGTTCATAACTGCGATGATCTCTCGCATATTCATTCAGTTCAATATAGACCTTATTCATAAATGGCGGCTGTTTTATTTTTTCCTTTGTTATTGTGCAAATTAGCCTACCAAGCCTCATATTAGTGCAAGAATTCTTTTAAATTTAGCGCATGGTAACGAGGTTTGGTAGGCTAATTTGCACAAGGACAAAAGAATAATGAATTGGCAGCCATTTATGAATAACGTCTATTAGTCTTGTTTTCTTGGCGTTTATCCTGGTTTTCAATTGGTGTTATGAATAGCTGTGTTGTAGGTAGGATAACCATTTCTCTTAGCCTTTCATGACTCCTGTATTTGATTCTTGGTTATCTATATTCAGGAATCATTTTCTACTGTCGATGCCTGTTATTGTGTTTTGGCTTTCTTAATCGTGTATCATCCACCGAAAGAACCAGCTGGGCATACTCATGATATGAACCACAATCATGTTTGCAACACAGTGTAGTTACGCGATTTTCATAGTTGTTAACGATTCCCAGTACATGTGGAAAAGTTGTGTTTAGAGTTCTGGTTTTACCTGTTCAAGCAACTAAGGAACAATGTCAAGTTAGAAATTCCTTCCGTCAGCCATACCCTCTTGGGAATGTCTCTATAATCAACACGGCTATGTCATAGACAATAAAACCTCTGTATTGTAAGAAGAAAGAATGAAAAGCGTAAGGCAGAGTTGAGTAAAGAAGAAAAAGCTAGCTGCAGTCTTGGTGCGGTCAACTTAATTTATTTTAGTCAAGAGTATAATACTTAAAGGCAAGCTGATATCTGCTGATATATGATAAATCGCAGCTAGATTAATAACAAAACTAAATGCGAGTAAAAGTTTTAGACTCACCTTCGACTATCCTTGACAAAAACGTGATTTCTTGGCAAATAATGCATTCCATTTCTTTTTCCATGAGAACACAGAACACCTATAAGAGTCTGTTGGGCGACTTTTTGTTCTTGAAACAGCCGAAGAATCACTTTCTTCTTCCTTTGATTCACTGAAAATTTCTTCGTTGTTTTTTTGCCAGAAGAGTACTCGGATTCTAACTGATAAGGTAAAATTTTGGACATGCTCCCCGAGTTTTTCTGTCTGTTTTGACTTCAACCATCACTCTCTACGACCGTGCCACGGCGTTGAATTTTTAAGGGAAAAATGTCGTGTTTTTATGTTTGGTTGCGGAGCACTAAAGAGTCCAGCTTTATCAATGCCTCAGCCCAAGGAAGTCAAACATTAACCAGTCAAAATTGTACTATCGCGTCTCAACTGCAAGTGGAGTTGAGTGGGGATACGTTTCAATTGGGGCTCTGCTCTGTTCGTCTCCCCGGTCACGTCATAGTATTGTTATATTATTGTATTTATTTTCTTGTGACGAATCTCAATAAACTAAACTAAACTCTTTCGTTTCGCTGATATGTGATTGTCATCAAAATATTAGTTATTTAAAACTGCAGCGAAGTCTCTGTTTGTTCAGAATTCTTCTAGCAGTACAAAACATTCTGGTAAGAACAGACTTGTGGAACGCTACGGGTATTTTGCAAAGTTAGGACTTGCGGTAACACATTACTTTATTGTGGCAAAAAACGCTAAAACCCAATAATTGAGAGATTGGAACACCTAAGATTAGCATATATTATGACCTAATTTCATTCACGATTTATCGTTTATTAGGTCCTCTTCGCTTGCTTCGTTTTTACTTAGTGAATTGCTTTCTATTACTGGCATGTGCTTCTTTATTCATACTAACACGAGAAACAGTTTGGGAGGCCTTTTTGGTAGGTGAAATGTTTCGAAAGTGTTTTTGAAATATCCAAGATGTACGCGAGTGTTCTCGTTTAAATCCCGAGATTAACCGTCTTTCTGTATTAGCCAACCCACATGGAGTTTTTGACGTCGCTGATCCCAGCCACGCCCAGAACCAGAACGCAGAACCAGTACAAATCGGACTTCTGCGATTTTCAAAATCACTCGTATGATTAAAGACTGAATTGGACTCCACTCGATCCTATTTCCATTATGAAATGGCCGCTTATCTCGACACAAGATTCCTGATAAACTCAGTGTACAGCTTCCAGCCATTCTGTGACATGTCACAAGTTGGATTCCAGTCCTGTCAGTCCTGTGCTTGTGAAAAATTGAAATCTCTCTCATGATTTAACGTGTCGCTTGTACAGTGGTATAACTACTCGTGTTTGGAACTTTTGTTTTGAAGAAAGTTATCGTCAGCATATTTGAATGTATAACGAAATCCCTTGATTGTTCAGGCTGTGCCAGTTAAACTTGCATTCCTGATTCGCGGTTTTCTTTCCGGCAGTTCAGCAGAATGGAAGTGGCCTTGTCGTTTAAACTACAGGAAAGGCAAAGGTTTTCTAACTGAACCTCTGAAGTCATGTTTGCAGTGGATATTTACTCAGTATTATTTGCTGAGGCTTGAGATCTCTTTTATAAAATCGAGAAGCTCCAAAGCCTGCAGCCTACCCTCCGGTTGTGTTCAGTTCTCGTCTGTGATTGATCATCACTTCACTTCTGTAATTCAAAGGAAGTTTTTTTCAGCGAACAAGCAAAGGAGATTACTTTTATGGACACATGGAACGATAGGGAGATTAAGGTTGGACCCTAGGCAGGAAAATTGGCATGTTTGGTTGTACTCTCATTTATATGCAGGGAGAGTCACAATTTCTTCTTGAATGCCAAAGAACTGACCAGTACAGTTCTAAGTTAAGAAACGATCTTCAGGAGGAAACCAAATGGAACACACCCGTTCACAACTGAGAAGTTCACAAGAAGTTCACAAGAAATTAACATGCCCTTAAGCTGCGTTCCAGACATGTTGTAACAAGGGAGGGTTCAATATTGTTCGCAGCTGTTGAAATGTTGTTGCCAAATGGCTCATTTGATCAAACCGTGGGATATGAAGTTCAATAAATAAAGCACTAAATTTTCCATAAAAACTAAAACTTCATCTTTACAACACCCTTCCCACTAAAACAGGGATTGACTTTCTTAAAGGTTTCTTTCATTTGGAACTAGCATTCATTAAATTTTCTTAACTGTCAGTGAATGGACCCTAACGAAAAAAATATGTTCACACCCCGGCTTCCACGAATATTATTAAATATGCAAGTGAATAAAACTGCTTTAGCCTTTCTCGTTTTTCTTCGGCATTCGAATCATTTATACTCAGGCTCTTTTGACTTAAGAAGTTACTGATTGTCTTTGATCGCGTTTAATAGTTGTGATCATATTCAAGTTTAATTGACATTCAACTGTAACACAATTAAAATCTTGAGTGTAAGAATTACGAAGAAAATGACTTTTTTTTTTCGCGTTTGAACCTCAATCTAACACCATTTGCTTGTACTTTGCTTGTACCATTGGCTTGTACTGCCACACTTCCCTCGATTATTCGCCTCCGGTATCAAACTTCCAACTCAAAGGTCAAGGTTTTCTATTTGAATTACAATGTTAACTTTTTTTGACATTTTTCGGATTCCATTGGTTGATAAACCTGGAGTAGACCCCGCCTTGTTTCACTCGCTCTATGTGGCTTGCTTTTCAGGGGAAAAGCGCTGCGGAGATTCCAGATTTCATGGCACTTATGTGATCATTGAGGGCGGTTTATTGCAAGTTGACGGAGGTTATGATATGATCTGTGCCCAGTGCAATTCCTGAGATCTGGTTTACATGTTCCTTCAGTCTAACTTAGTACTAGCAGATCAAACCTATTGTTTGATCTACACACATTTTGTAATGAATAGAATCTTTTTACTGAAGAAAATTCTGATTGTGTTCAAAAAGAAGAAACCAACTTTATAATAATGTCCACTGAAGCGGCTGTTCAAACGATTGGGAGCGAATAACTTTGCTTTTGTTAGACTTGATAATAAAGCCCTCAATTTCGACCAAAAAGAATTCTGTAATTTGCTTTCTATGTTCTCTATGTTATAAAGGGACTAGGCTGTTTTCATTAAAAAGGTACAACAAAAATGGCTCGCTCGGACCGACCGAGAATGTTTACATCTGTAATATATATTTACAGCGGTTTTGTAATCAGAGTAAACTAGGATACTAAATTATTTAAACTAAGACGAGCCGTTTTAAAAACCAATTAAAGGAAAGAACCAATTTATAAAAACGCAAAAAGTCAGGTTTCACAAGTACCAAAGAACCATGTCATCTTAACTTTACGCCTCGCGCGGTGGCATAAATAATAAATCATTTATTATGATAAGCCTAGTAGACTTACTTTCGCTTCGTCCTGCAATCAAGAATTACAAAATGAAGCGAAAACTGGCTAAACACATTCGTGGTGTGAGCGCTGAATTCGTCGCTTACTCATGTTCAGACGATGCACTGAAGCTTTCTGAATGGCTTCAAAAGCTTAAGCTTTAATATCCATCGCTGGATGATAATCAAGACATCGGTTTTACTACCAGAATTTATTGTAAGATTGTGACACAAATCCCAACAGAAATCCTCTTTGCCGGGAATGGCGTCACAACATAATCACCGCTTTGGCTCCTGGAGCATAATTTTGTAATGGCGGACTCGAAACCTCACTTTTCTAAGCTCGATATTCCACTTTAATTCGCTGGAACTTCATTTTCGTGGTAAGGATGAGCACAATTACATGTAATGAGCTATATGCCATGCGTTTTTATTAAATTCAAAAAAATGTGATTTTGATCATTAGTAGCACTTTAACATTACAATAAGAGTGACACAATGATTTCCCCAATCTTAACCTATAACAGTGAAGTCTGGGTGATCTTTAGCCTCCTTCGCAGACGTCTTTGGGCTCGTCACGCGTTCCTAGCCCCAAGTGCCTGTAGGATCGATCAAAACACCTCATAATTCAACCATCAGTTATCTCTCATGAAAAGAAACACCTCTCATCGGTCCCTGTTTCCAACGGTTACCCGTTTTCGTTTGTAAAAAATCTTACGAAAACCAAGGGACGAACAACCACTAAAGAACCTGAACCCGAAATTAAATCTATTGTGGGGCACTTGACAATGCCGCGTTTTACAGATTGCGGGTGGTGTGAATCATACGCTAGGTACTGGTCAGTGTGTGTAGGCTTTCTGTAAACACTGGTAGAGAGGTATCCATTGTATCCAATGTGGTAAGGTTTATATTGGAGAGATGGGAAGATCTATGCATGAACGGATTAAGGAACACGGTAGAGACATACGGCCTGCTCGAACCCAATCCTCCGCGGTTT
>JAEMWC010000206.1:950000-955000 GCA_016490735.1 Pachyseris speciosa | reverse complement strand
CACTTCCAACGCTTTAGCGTAAGTCAACTAGGGGTGTCCGGGCACATGCTCCCCGGAAAATTTTTAAATTAAAGTCCTCGGAAATGGCTGGAAATGCATTTAAAACTAACATGGTGTGGTGAACCTTATATACTTTCAGCGGTGTTTTAAAGAATAATCAGTTTTCGATAAAACGTTAAATAGAAAAGTAACTTCGATTTTTTTAGCATTACTTGCTCCACGGTACTGTTGAAAAGTGACCCCCCAACCCCTCCCCCTGCATGGACTCTGACAAGAAAGTGAAGAAGCTGAACCCAAAACCGGCAGCGGCAAATAATAATAATAATAATAATAATAATAATAATATAATAATAATAATAATAATAATAATAATAGCTTTATTGGTACATCCAATTAAAATGGGTCTTCAGATACCAATTACAATAAAATGTAATATAAACAATTAAAATCTAAAATAAACAATTAAAAGTGATAAGAACTTACAATACCATATTATTAAAAAACTTAGATACATAATTCATTATTACACCTATTGAAAGTCAATGGCTTAAACATTCGTCAAGAGCACGTCCTTTAATGGCGTTCTTAAAAACATTAAATGATTCCATGTTTGCTAAACTTTCTGGAAGGTCATTCCAGAGCTGAGCAGCCCTATATGAGAAAGATCGCTGACCTGTCGCTGATCTAAAAAATGGTATATTTAGCTTATCTTTATTCCTAGTGTTTCTTGTATGCACCTGGCTTCTTGTCGTGAACTTATTACACAAGGATGGTGGGGCTAATCCCTTTATACATTTAAAAGCCATTAAAGTGTCTCTAACTTCCAGTTGCTTAGCAACTGGCAACCAGTGGAGTTCTTTTAACATCGGCGTAATGTGATCATACTTCCTTGCGCCAGTCACGATCCGTGCAGCAAAATTCTGAACTTTTTGAAGCCTAGCAATGTTCTTTTTTGTTGTACTAGCCCTCATGGACGAACAGAAGAAAAGCTTGAAACAACAAGTTAAACAGTGATTTCACTTTTATTGTTTCATTTCATTCGTTTATTTCCAAGGCTAGGAGTTTCCCTTTTTTTTTCCAGGGTTGGTTTACATTACCCACTTTCTGTTTACTTTTGTCCCTTACACAAATCAAATCAGTCAATCAAATCACTGTAACGTTTTCTTTGTAAAGGCTGCGTCTTCCATCACTTGGTGCACACAGCGCAGGTCAGCTCCCGACCGCTGACATATGGAAGGCATGGGAGTGAGCCACAAACCCCTTCCACAGCGAACAGCAAGGCACCATCCTTATTAGCATGGGTACCAGGAACATACTCTGGGTTCTTGTCAACACAGATGAAGTCACTTGAATGCTTGTGGCCATGATATTCTGTCATCAGGTATCCATGATACTCCTCTGTCCATCCAGATGGACAGTCATTCCTTGCGGGCATCATCAGCATTGAACCACGTGACTTGACATAGCAGACAACGCAAGGTGCATCATGATCGTGGAGATTTCTTTGAAAGGGGTCGCCGTTATACTGGTTGACTTCATACTCAGTGCCATATATGTATCCGGCGTGTTGATGGCCGTTTCTGTACTTGTCGTACTTTGGATTGTGAGGAAGACAAAGGTAGTTTGCTCCTCCACCAGGGTGCTGATGCCACTCTCCACCAATTATACCTAACATGAAGAGAAAATTGTTTGTTGGTAACAATCCTACATAAGTGGAAATATTTTATTGCCTTATTATTATTATTATTATTATTATTATTATTATTATGCAGTTACAACTTTTGTATGCTATATACAGTTAAAATAGTATGACGGGGCGCATGAGCGTAGCCCGTTAACTATAGTGAAAACTTAGTACAAAGCTATAAACTTAAAATTTAAAATATATATAAAAATTAGCTCTATAAATAGTGCTCTGAAAGAAAAAAACAAAACGGATAAACACTTTAGGACATCTGGAATCTAAAATGACAATTATAAAATCTTTAAAATTCTCTTAAATATATTACTTATTCGGCTGTAGAAAAAACATTGACAGTTACTTCATACCTTTTATAGTCCAGAAGATATAATTGACTGACGAGAGTTAATAAATGGAAAGTTATATTCATTGTTCATGTTGCAACTTTAAACGTGCGAGAGATGGTTAGTGCTCCCGAGATTACAGCCTTCTGCATGTTATGAAAAACTCCTTTGCTCTTACTTCCGACAAACGTATTATTATTATTATTATTATTATTATTATTATTGTTATTATTATTAATATTATTATTACACAACACCAACACAGCCAGAAAATGAACGCCGTCGCGAAGCTAGCTACTTTGGATAATTTCATTTCACTGAAGCTGAACTTAGTGATAACAGATTTTTAGCAAGTATGTTCCTCGTGGTTGCAGTAAAACAACAAGAAACCTTTACCTTTATAAACTATCTGAGCACCTCTGGGACATGTGGTCCTTCCCCAGCGAACATACTTCACCCCAGACTGCCCAGTTCCATCTTTTCCCTTTTCTCCTTTAGCTCCTTGAGGTCCCTGGGCACCAGTGCTTCCGACAGCTCCCTTGTCCCCTTTTGGACCTGGAGGGCCTGGGAATGGCTTGTTGGTTCCAGGCCTTCCAGCCTCCCCTGCAATAGAACAAACCTTTGCGCTTAGGTAAGATAGCGTTTACAAGAACAAAACGTTTTACAATTCCAAAAAGGAAAGCCTCTTTTCTCCTAGCCTCTCCTGAAAGTCTTAACTTTTATTTTCTTCTGTTCTGCTTCCAGAAATGACGAGGACTTGCGTATTGGCGATCTATATATGAAAGAGCGTGCATGGAAGAGGGAATACATGCCCGATATTTTGGTCATTTGAATCATAAGAACTTATGATCGCAATGTTTTTCTCAGTGATATGAAAATTGGTGGAAGTCACAAAAAAAATAGTATCTGCTTATTTTCACATTACGTGGATCGTTCATAAAAAGTAAGATCTCTGTCAGGCGGACACCAACTATGAGAACCGTAGAAATAAGGTTATTGAATTGTACTTTTAATCGATTCTGATGGGTTCTTTATGTTGTAGAATAAGCTGTAAATATCTTTTGGTCCTGGTTTTCCAGGGGGGCCAGGTGGCCCCATTTTTCCCTTGCCATTATTTTGACCTCGTTGCCCTGTAAGATTAACCAATATAAAATTGGGTCTGATTACAAAAATAAGAGTTGGATCTCAACTATCCAAACCATTCGGTAAAAGCAATGACCAAACTAAATTTTGTGAAGCTGTGCCAGTCTATAGGTGATTTGTTTTCGCAAATGTAATAATATTGAACATCGTTTATCTCCGAAGCATTTATGTTGTTGAACCTAAACCTGGCTTGTTATTGCTCAAAACCTAAAAAAAAATAATCATTTTTTTTTTGTTATTTCAAGTGTCCGACAGTCTTAGTATCTACTAACCAAGAAGATAGGCCAAAAGCGATGAGTCGCTTGATCTGAATGGGAAGCGAAGTAATGCATCAAGTCTACGAAAAGAGAAACCGATATCAAAGGAAAATGAGCAACAGTCATTAAATAGACAATGCCCCCAACAGGAAAATCTTGCTCGGGGGTACACTGAAGAAACGTTTAAGCAAAATACTGGAAGTATTCCGGCAAGATGTTCTGTTTTACTTGCGTTCAGCAGCCGATTTACAGTCGGCTAGGTCATGGTAATTCAAAAAGTGGAGATGCTTATTATAATAGGAATCATCTGAAAGTGATTAAGTCACTGATTTATGTTGTTTCTTCTAACTAAATTTTTCTTCAGTGGTAAGGGCGAAATGTAATGGCAAAAAAGTCGCCAAGTCGTGTGAGGCGTTGATGTTGTTTTTCATTAATTGGGTTTTTTCGCCATTTCTCTTGTTTTCCGACAGATTCAATGGCTTATATAAACTACCAGCTTAGTAAACATTTTAAACATATATTCTCAACAGGGTCATGCTGTATGAAAAGAGTTTATTGGGAAAAGTAATATACTAAACTAAACTGTGAGGGTGAAATCGATCAAGGGTTAAGTCGTTTTGATTAACACTGTTTTTCGAGATTATTTTACGCCTTAATTTCTTTAATTTGCTGTAAATTGAAACAAATATTTTTCGTTTCGTGTGTACTGCTAAACGAAACTGTTTTTCTGGGTAACCTGTAATTCTGGAAATAATCTTAGGAAGAAAACTCGACAAGTTTACCTGTCCTCTACAGCTTTCAGTCGTTGCATAATTTTCGGCAGGCTTTGGTTCGCATTATTTTTTACCGATCTTCGCACTCGGTTTTGTAAGGACTCTTTATCGCCACGTACTGCGCCATCGGAAGACGATAGGTCAGCTTTTGGATCTTCTTCTCGACGTGGTCCTTCTTGAGTCTCGTGCATAGCGGAGATGTGAACCAGAAGGACGCTACACATCACGAACACAGCCACAAAACGGAGAGCGCTTCGAGGCGTAACTTTCATGGTGGACTGAACTCGTTCGCTCTTTACCTCACTTGAATTGAACTTAAAGTGAAGCGAAACCGACTTCTTTTCTCTTTTCTTCAAGATCTGAGCGATTACATGTACTCTACACCAAAGGACTTTTCTTGAGGAATATGACAATTTTTTTTCGCGAATTTCGTACACGTTGATGACGTATAGTCGGGACAATGTTAACTTCCGGTCGTCAACGTTATTCGAGGCTGTTAGTTTTGTCAAGTTTACAGTTTATAACTGAGTAGTCGGCAGTTTGGAAGAGGAGTTAAGCCGGTAGAAATCATTTCATACAGAAAAACGAGGAAACTTTAAATTTTGCTGTTATAAAATTTTTCAAAAGATATCAACATTCACTGGCCGCAATGACATGACATGAACTGTGACATCGGATAGCGTTGGCACACTACAACACTCCTATTTACATTGCTAATTTTTAGATATTTTTTCTGAAGGTACCGATAGACCAATATTTTTTAAACTGAAATTGGAAATCAAGAGGCATGACCTGCCAAGTA
>JAEMWC010000206.1:832500-942500 GCA_016490735.1 Pachyseris speciosa | reverse complement strand
GAGAGCTAGAAAGCAGATGACCTGTTTTAATCACATGCCATAAGATTCTGAGCATTAAAATACTGTCTGGTACATCTGTACTTTTGCAAAAGTCGCAGGAATGTTCAGATTGGTGAAATAACCACGTTTTATAGTCGCAAATGGCTAAAGTTGACAAATTAAAAGTACTGAATTACAAATTCTGGATATGCAAAACCACACGATCACCAAATTTTAATGTTATATGAAGATTTTTGGCTAAGGATGAGTGTCAGAATTAGTCCACAGGTGGCTGGAATTGCAGTGGGTGTGTGACTAGGAATAGGTCAAGGGTTTGCATTAGGATTTGGTGTAAGGATAATATTGGTGATTCCATACTGTGTTACAGGAAGACAACCAAGTGCTGGCTATTTGAAGAAGATGGAAAAATATGTGTACTGTATTTGGCAATATTGGAAACTGAGAGTGAAAAGGAATAGCTCCACGGTTTAGAATCAGTTAATAATAACAATAACAATGACAATGACAATGACAAAAATAATAATAATAATAATAATAATGACTTTATTAACAGCACTTCCACTAGGTGGTTCTTTATCCGTTAATATCTAGCTAAAATTAATTTCAATTAAAACAAATTTAGGAAAAGCTATGTTAAAAACGCTAAATAATTAATATTTAAAGTGATAAATTATTAAAAAAAAAACTTAACAACTTGAAGTTGATGGTTTTTGTACAGGGTTTATCATATAGGCAGCGTGAGTTTTATTTACAGCTGTAATTAAAATTGCCATATTTCTGTGCCTGCTGTAGCTCATAAATGACAAAACATATTCATGTGTGTATTGTTTATTTTGGCTTGGAGATAGGTTATATGCATACCTAGTCCTTGACTTAAAAGCTCTCTAGACTAGATGTTGTTTCCTAAAATTGAAATGTAGCCAGCGAAAACACAAACATGTTATCCACTTGAAAGGAACTATAAAAGGAATGGCAAATGGTAAATCTGAGACTTTGCGAGACAGGAAGACTAATTTATTTTCTATGAGCCCAAGACTTTCTTAGCCTTGCAAAAGAAATCGAGAGGCTGAAACGATCATCACGGTTATGAACACTACTTAAGCAGTAGTGGCTTCTTTTTCACTACTGCTTAAGTATGTGTTCATAAGTGTGATGATCACTCACATATTCATTCATTAATCCGCAGTTCAAATATATGATTTTCATATATTGATAGTCATTTGTTCATCACTTGACGGGTATATTACGAACCAACCTAATGACCAGCTCCCAGATGGCTTGTTAGCTCAGTTGGTAGAGCACTGCACCGGTATCGCTGAGGTTGAGGGTTTGAATCTCGTACAAGCCTGAATTGTTTGTTCATAACTGCGATGATCTCTCGCATATTCATTCAGTTCAATATTAGTCTTGTTTTCTTGGCGTTTATCCTGGTTTTCAATTGGTGTTATGAAAAGCTGTGTTGTAGGTAGGATAACCATTTCTCTTAGCCTTTCATGGCTCCTGTATTTGATTCTTGGTTATCTATATTCAGGAATCATTTTCTACTGTCGATGCCTGTTATTGTGTTTTGGCTTTCTTAATCGTGTATCATCCACCGAAAGAACCAGCTGGGCATACTCATGATATGAACCACAATCATGTTTGCAACACAGTGTAGTTACGCGATTTTCATAGTTGTTAACGATTCCCAGTACATGTGGAAAAGTTGTGTTTAGAGTTCTGGTTTTACCTGTTCAAGCAACTAAGGAACAATGTCAAGTTAGAAATTCCTTCCGTCAGCCATACCCTCTTGGGAATGTCTCTATAATCAACACGGCTATATCATAGACAATAAAACCTCTGTATTGTAAGAAGAAAGAATGAAATGCGTAAGGCAGAGTTGAGTAAAGAAGAAAAAGCTAGCTGCAGTCTTGGTGCGGTCAACTTAATTTATTTTAGTCAAGCGTATAATACTTAAAGGCAAGCTGATATCTGCTGATATATGATAAATCGCAGCTAGATTAATAACAAAACTAAATGCGAGTAAAAGTTTTAGACTCACCTTCGACTATCCTTGACAAAAACGTGATTTCTTGGCAAATAATGCATTCCATTTCTTTTTCCATGAGAACACAGAACACCTATAAGAGTCTGTTGGGCGACTTTTTGTTCTTGAAAAAACCGAAGAATCACTTTCTTCTTCCTTTGATTCACTGAAAATTTTTTTTTTTTTTTTTTGCCAGAAGAGTACTCGGATTCTAACTGATAAGGTAAAATTTTGGACATGCTCCCCGAGTTTTTCTGTCTGTTTTGACTTAAACCATCACTCTCTACGACCGTGCCACGGCGTTGAATTTTTAAGGGAAAAATGTCGTGTTTTTATGTTTGGTTGCGGAGCACTAAAGAGTCCAGCTTTATCAATGCCTCAGCCCAAGGAAGTCAAACATTAACCAGTCAAAATTGTACTATCGCGTCTCAACTGCAAGTGGAGTTGAGTAGGGGATACGTTTCAATTGGGGCTCTGCTCTGTTCGTCTCCCCGGTCACGTCATAGTATTGTTATATTATTGTATTTATTTTCTTGTGACGAATCTCAATAAACTAAACTAAACTCTTTCGTTTCGCTGATATGTGATTGTCATCAAAATATTAGTTATTTAAAACTGCAGCGAAGTCTCTGTTTGTTCAGAATTCTTCTAGCAGTACAAAACATTCTGGTAAGAACAGACTTGTGGAACGCTACGGGTATTTTGCAAAGTTAGGACTTGCGGTAACACATTACTTTATTGTGGCAAAAAACGCTAAAACCCAATAATTGAGAGATTGTAACACCTAAGATTAGCATATATTATGACCTAATTTCATTCACGATTTATTGTTTATTAGATCCTCTTCGCTTGCTTCATTTTTAGCTCATTCATGCGCGCGCATGCGCAAGCAATGAATGAGTATCGTGAGGGTATGCTGTCGACGGAAGTTGTGGACCGTAGACGGAAATTTGTGGACGGAAAGTTGTGGACGGAAATTGTGGACCGTAGACGGAAGTGAAAGTGTCCTCACCACCCCTCCCCGCTTCGGCTTAACAAAGTCCAAATAAACAAATATTCGCGCCCAGGGGACCCTAAAGGGAATTTTTTGCACACGCTTCCACGTGCAAGGTAGCATATCGAGGCGGCCATATCGGGAAAGGACCATACTGTATTACTGGTGAGTATACCTAAATCATTGCTTTATTATTCAAGAAGAAGTACCTTAATGCCACCAAGGACTCGCAAATTACCATTTGCAGCGATCAGATTGTGGTTTCCGGTGAAAGTTCAACAGCCGCAGAGGAATTGAAACCAAAAGAGAAAGAACTTGAAGCCATCGATGGGAAAATATTAGCAATTGACGTAAACAAACTGTACATTTGCATTAATTACAAAGGCCGTATTCGAAATAATGATGCTGCTGACAACTCAGAGTTTATGTTCTTCGTGCAGCCTAAGCATGCCCAAAGAGAGCATGTCTTCTACTGTATCTGCAAATATAGTTATTATGCAGGGTGCAGAAAACATTGGCCGGTTTTATTGCTCTCATGCAGCTCTCAACGCCATGTTCGAGTCCATTTCAACAACGGATGGTTATAGTATCGTGGATACCGATGTCAGGAAGCTCTCGTGTCAGATGACTGAGGAAACCCTTCTTTTGATAAAGGATATAACATTTAAATTTTGTAAACAAGATAAAACAATTGAATCTATGAAAGTAGCAGAAGTGGCGTCAAACACTGAATAAGAGGAAACTGATTAAAAGAAAAACAAAGTACTTCACTGTTTTGGAAAACAATGTGAACACTGTGTAACTCAAGACAGAACTGACAAGTTGTGGGCAAAGTTTCCGCTTTTGTTCAAAATTGCTTATGAAGTTAAGCTTGGAAGTATAAGTTTTGTTTACGTTTAGTCACAGTAATCTGCTTGTTCATGTGGCAATGCATCCGATATGTTGAGAATGTACAGTAATACATTTAAAAGTTCCTTTTGTTTGTTAGGTTATGTTTGGTGAGTGAATATCCACCTTGTGTTTATAGCATTAATTTTGTTCTTTAAAGCTCTCGTGTCAGATGATTGAAAAAAAAAACCCTTTCTTAGATAAAGAATGTGACCTACATACTTGTAAACAAGGTAACACAATTGAATCTAAGAAGGTGGAAGACATGGATGCAAACACTGAATATATATATAAGAAGAAACCTATAAAAACAAACAACTTTTCAGTTTTAGAAAACAACATGTAAGTCCAGTCAGAACTGACACTAGTTATGGGCAAAGTTTCTACTTGTTCAAAATTGTTCATGAAGTTAGTGGTAAATTTTGTTCTCGTTTAAAAACTACTGAAAGAACACTGTTATTAGATACTGAACAGCAATCTACCTATCCATCTTTACTCCATGTCATCTTGAGAACATTGAAAATTAAAAACGTTCTTTTTGTTCACATCCATATTTTATTTTTACAATAACTGCGAAATTCTCGCGCACTCATTAGCAAATTTTAGTTGTCAATATGCGGACAGACACATGAATTTATGACGTAACAAGGGCCGAGAGCGGACAATGTGATGATTTGTTATTGTAAAAAACAAATTGACGGCAGTTTTTCATGCGTCCTGCTATTGACAATGAATTTTGTAATAACATTGTCAAAGTAGTCTCTGGATCCACTCTGCTATTGCCTCGTGGATCCACAGCTATTTTGACAATGTTGTGATGAAATTCATGATCAATAACAGGACAGATGCATAAAAAATGCGGTCAATTTGTTAAATTGAAAGTATTAAAAATTAATTTCAGTAGAAGTAAATGATATAAACTTACAAATAGAGTAACAAAACTGAAGAGGACCCAGCTCAAACTGTACCCATAGGGATTATACATAGATTTCTTTTCTGTGACTCTCAGCTGTTCTACAGGAACACAATTTAATGTAACTACTAATTATTTTATTGGACATCTCTAAAAAGGTATAATTAAGTCTGCATACGAACCAAGTGGCCTATAAGGCCAGAGCTTATCACGGTATCCTTAGCATGAAGCAACTCCAAAAGTTCCTATTCTCCCTCAGATGGGATGCTGCTCCATTGCAGGGATACCCCCAGCATTAAATTTGCCAGTACTAATTTATACACTTGGGTAGAGAGAGGCACGGTGAAAGTAAGTAAAGTGCCCTCCCAAGAACACAATGTACTGCCCTGGTCAGGGCTTGAACCAGGACTGCTCAATCTGGAGTCAAACACACAAGCTATTAGGCCACCGCACCTCCCAATGTGTACAATTTCCATGCTTAATAATGCACAAATGAAATACAATGGTTGCTCTTTCTGTACAGTGTGGGGATTGGATTGACAACGAATGCACTCCAATGATCTCTGATTACTGCTAGCTTACCAAATATTCTGGATATGCAGTATTTCAACCCAAAGCAATGTAAATATTGCCCATTACATGAATTACTTTTTTAAAAATAAATCATTGCCCATTACATGAATGAGCTGGCTCTAAGAGCACTTTGATTACTTAGTGAATTGCTTTCTATTACTAGCATGTGCTTCTTTATTCATACTAACACGAGAAACAGTTTTGGAGGCCTTTTTGGTAGGTGAAATGTTTCGAAAGTGTTTTTGAAATCTCCAAGATGTACGCGAGTGTTCTCGTTTAAATCCCGAGATTAACCGTCTTTCTGTATTAGCCAACCCACATGGAGTTTTTGACGTCGCTGATCCCAGCCACGCCCAGAACCAGAACGCAGAACCAGTACAAATCGGACTCCTGCGATTTTCAAAATCACTCGTATGATTAAAGACTGAATTGGACTCCACTCGATCCTATTTCCATTATGAAATGGCCGCTTATCTCGACACAAGTTTCCTGATAAACTCAGTGTACAGCTTCCAGCCATTCTGTGACATGTCACAAGTTGGATTCCAGTCCTGTCAGTCCTGTGCTTGTGAAAAATTGAAATCTCTCGCATGATTTAACGTGTCGCTTGTACAGTGGTAAAACTACTCGTGTTTGGAACTTTTGTTTTGAAGAAAGTTATCGTCAGCATATTTGAATGTATAACGAAATCCCTTGATTGTTCAGGCTGTGCCAGTTAAACTTGCATTCCTGATTCGCGGTTTTCTTTCCGGCAGTTCAGCAGAATGGAAGTGGCCTTGTCGTTTAAACTACAGGAAAGGCAAAGGTTTTCTAACTGAACCTCTGAAGTCATGTTTGCAGTGGATATTTACTCAGTATTATTTGCTGAGGCTTGAGATCTCTTTTATAAAATCGAGAAGCTCCAAAGCCTGCAGCCTACCCTCCGGTTGTGTTCAGTTCTCGTCTGTGATTGATCATCCCTTCACTTCTGTAATTCAAAGGAAGTTTTTTTCAGCGAACAAGCAAAGGAGATTACTTTACGGACACATGGAACGATAGGGAGAGTAAGGTTGGACCCTAGGCAGGAAAATTGGCATGTTTGGTTGTACTCTCATTTATATGCAGGGAGAGTCACAATTTCTTCTTGAATGCCAAAGAACTGACCAGTACACTTCTCAGTTAAGAAACGATCTTCAGAAGGAAACCAAATGGAACACACCCGTTCACAACTGAGAAGTTCACAAGAAGTTCACCAGGAATTTACATGCCCTTAAGCTGCGTTCCAGACATGTTGTAACAAGGGAGGGTTCAATATTGTTCGCAGCTGCTGAAATGTTGTTGCCAAATGACTCATTTGATCAAACCGTGGGATATGAAGTTCAATAAATAAAGCACTAAATTTTCCATAAAAACTAAAACTTCATCTTTACAACACCCTTCCCACTAAAACAGGGATTGACTTTCTTAAAGGTTTCTTTCATTTGGAACTAGCATTCATTAAATTTTCTTAACTGTCAGTGAATGGACCCCAACGAAAAAAATATGTTAACACCCTGGCTTCCACGAATATTATTAAATATGCAAGTGAATAAAACTGCTTTAGCCTTTCTCGTTTTTCTTCGGCATTCGAATCATTTATACTCAGGCTCTTTTGACTTAAGAAGTTACTGATTGTCTTTGATCGCGTTTAAAAAAACTTCCAATTCAAAGGTCAAGGTTTTCTATTTGAATTACAATGTTACCTTTTTTTGACATTTTTCGGATTCCATTGGTTGATAAACCTGGAGTAGACCCCGCCTTGTTTCACTCGCTCTATGTGGCTTGCTTTTTAGGGGAAAAGCACCGCGGAGATTCCAGATTTCATGGTACTTATGTGATCGTTGAGGGCGGTTTATTGCAAGTTGATGGAGGTTATGATATGATCTGTGCCCAGTGCAATTCCTGAGATTTAGAGTTGGTTTACATGTTCCTTCAGTCTAACTTAGTACTAGCAGATAAAACCTATTGTTTGATCTACATACATTTTGTAACGAATAAAATCTTTTTACTGAAGAAAATTCTGATTGTGTTCAAAAAGAAGAAACCAACTTTATAATAATGTCGACTGAAGCGGCTGTTCAAACTATTGGGAGCGAATAACTTTGCTTTTGTTAGAATTGATTAAAAAGCCCTCAATTTCGAACAAAAGAATTCTGTAATTTTTTTCTTTCTATGTTCTCTATGTTATAAAGGGACTAGGCTGTTTTCATTAAAAAGGTACAACAAAAATGGCTCGCTCAGACCGGCCGAGAATGTTTAGATCTGTAATATATATTTGCAGCGGTTTTGTAATCAGAGTAAACTAGGATACTAAATTATTTAAAATAAGAGGAGCCGTTTTAAAAACCAATTAAAGGAAAGAACCAATTTATAAAAACGCAAAGAGTCAGGTTTCACAAGTACCAAAGAACCATGCCATCTTAATTTTACGCCTCGCGCGGTGGCATAAATAATAAATCATTTATTATTATAAGCCTAGTAGACTTACTTACTTTCGCTTCGTCCTGCAATCAAGAATTACAAAATGAAGCGAAAACTGGCTAAACACATTCGCTGTGTGAGCGCTGAATTCGTCGCTTATTCATGTTCAGATGATGCACTGAAGCTTTCTGAATGGCTTTAAAAGCTTAAGCTTTAATATCCATCGCTGGATGATAATCAAGACATCGCTTTTACTACCAGAATTTATTGTAAGATTGTGACACAAATCCCAACAGAAATCCTCTTTGCCGGGAATGACGTCACAACATGATCACCGCTTTGGCTCCCTGGAGCGTAATTTTGTAATGGCGGACTCGAAACCTCACTTTTCTAAGTTCGATATTCCACTTTACTTGGCTGGAACTTCATTTTCGTGGTAAGGATGAGCACAATTACATGTAATGAGCTATATGCCATGCGTTTTTATCAAATTCAAAAAAAATGTGATTTTGATCATTAGTAGCACTTTAACATTACAGTAAGAGTGACACAATGATTTCCCCAATCCTAACAGTGAAGTCTGGGTGATCTTAAGCCGGTCTTGGGAAAATTTACCTAATTTATCGACAGTTTTGCAAACGTTACTTGGAAGTAAGCAATAAAGAATCCAATATTGCGTGCAGGGCTGAACTTGGCCGATTTCCCTTGATTAATGAATTAAATAAAAGAATATATTATGAAATGCGGGTGGTGCGAATCATACGCTAGGTACTGGTCAGTGTGTGTAGGCTTTCTGTAAACACTGGTAGAGAAGTATCCATTGTATCCAATGTAGTAAGGTTTATATTGGAGAGACGGGAAGATCTATGCATGAACGGATTAAGGAACACGATAGAGACATACGGCTTGCTCGAACCCAATCCTTCGCCGTTTCAGAACATAGCAACGCGACCGGACATTATCCGCTCTGGGACGAAGTTAAATTTATTGACCGAGACCCATATTGGTACACCCGTAGGATTAAAGAGGCTATGCACATATGACTTCACCCTAACAACATTAACAGGGACAGTGGAATTGAAATTCCTGAAGCGTGGATGCCCACGATCAAACACCCGTAGGATTAAAGAGGCTATGCACATATGACTTCACCCTAACAACATTAACAGGGACAGTGGAATTGAAATTCCTGAAGCGTGGATGCCCACGATCAAACAACACAACAGCCGATTATCTTAATAAATTTAATGTAAATAAGGACAGACTTTTGTAATTAATGAACTAATTAATTAATTAATTAATGATATATTTTCTGCTTTTGTATACTGTTTGAACTACATTGAGGCAGTTTATTTTTATAAGGAATCTTCGTGTTCTGTATAAACTGACCTAATTATTCAGATCTTGTATTTTTATAGTTATTTTAACTGTTAATTTATCTTTGGTTTGTGTTGTATGTTAAGATCTCTATAATTAAATTTGAGTAAAGATTAGAGATAAAGAAAGATCAGTACCAAAGCGGACCGCTGAGGGAACAATTTCTAGTCTGAACGACAAGGATCGAAATCCTCCAATCAACAACAGCCTAAGCGAGGATCGAAACGCACCAATCACCACCAGCCACGGAGTTTCTTACACTCACACGCAGCCGGTCGACACCATCGCCTGATGAAGACCAGCAGTATAGCGGTCGAAACGTCGCGATCCACATCTTTGTGACTCAATCGTGAGACAAAAGATTAACTCAGCAATCAATAAAAGAATACTTAATTACGTAACTTATCTTCAAAATAAGGCCCAAGACTCTATTGTTAAACAGTCCCTTTTAACGTCAATTGTTCTTCATTCTCATGGCAAAAGTATCTTTTACTCCAATCTCATAAACATTTATCATTACTATGATCTCCCTGACTTTGATCATAGCGAATTAGATAACACTACGATTAACTATGATTATTAGATTGAAGATGAAACCCACTTTCTGTTTCGTTGTCCAAAATATTCATCAATTAGAAATGCTTTTTATGATGAAATAGTTAATAGAATACCGAATATTAAGCCGTTATCATTTGCTGATTTAATTGTTGAATTAATGAACTGTGATGATAATATTAGGGAGCTTTAGATTTGACAACGAGTGCGAGATTTAGGACAAGTACGACTTTTTAAATCTAGTTCGCGCGCCTTACATAATCACTCCGTACATAAATCCTGTTTCTAAAATCTCCTTTCCTGTTATTAAGCAATAGAGCAGAGTAAGGGATCTGTGGAGGCGACGGGTTTGAAATTTGAAAGTCGTACTTGTTTTCGATCACGTACTCGTGCTCAAATCTGAAGTCCCCTTTTATTAATATGCAGTTTGTTATTTCCACGTGTTTTGATATACGAAACAATCTGTTGTGAAACTAGCTTAATTCTTGTTACCTGCTTTCGCAATACTGTAATGTTTTATGGTCATGCAAATAAAGCTTGTTGTTGAGTGAAATCTAGATGATTTTGAGAGAAAGCAATGTTACCTATAAAGTCCCAAGTGGAGGCGAAAATGTTCTAGTTCCTTTGACGTAATCTCCTTTGAATCTTCAGACAGTTGACAAGTTCTATTTTTTTTAATTAAATATATATAATTTAGTGGGTGATACAAGACAAGTGAAGTAGATCAGGGTAGTGTCGGTAGTCTCTAGATACTATTTTATCAAAGTGAAAACATATATTTACAATGTTAAAATCAGGCGACAAAATAAGCCGAGCGGAAAGATTTTGTGAAAAAAAAAATTCCTTGTTTACACCGGTTAATATAGATTGCTAATAATGCTGGACAAGCAGAACCCGAGCAGCAAGTTTGCAAGTGGTGGGGCTCACTTCCAACGCTTTAGCCTAAATCAACTAGGGGTGTACGGGCACATGCTCCCCCGGGAAATTTTTAAATTAAAGTCCTCGGAAATGGCTGGAAATGCATTTAAAACTAACATGGTGTGGTGAACCTTATATACTTTCAGCGGTGTTTTTAAACATGAATAATCAGTTTTCGATAAAACGTTAAATAGAAATTTTTTTTTAGTATTACTTGCTCTACGGTACTGTTGAAAAGTGCCCCCCCCAACCCCTCCCCCTGCATGGACCCTGACAAGAAAGTGAAGAAGCTGAACCCAAAACCGGCAGCGGCAAGTGAAACAACAAGTTAAACAGTGATTTCACTTTTATTGTTTCATTTCATTCGTTTATTTCCAAGGCTAGGAGTTTCCCTTATTTTTCGAGGGTTGGTTTACATTACCCACTTTCTGTTTACTTTTGTCCTTACACAAATCAATCAGTCAATCAAATCACTGTAACGTTTTCTTTGTAAAGGCTGCGTCTTCCATCACTTGGTGCACACAGCGCAAGTCAGCTCCCGACCGCTGACATATGGAAGGCATGGGAGAGAGCCACAAACCCCTTCCACAGTGTAAAGCAAAGCACCATCCTTATTAGCATGGGTACCAGGAACATACTCTGGATCCTTGTCAACACAGATGAAGTCACTTGAATGTTTGTGGCCATGATATGCCGTCATCAGGTAACCATGATACTCCTCGGTCCATCCAGAAGGACATTCATTCCTTGCGGGTATCATCAGCATTGAACCACGTGACTTGACATAGCAGACAACGCAAGGTGCATCATGATCGTGGAGATTTCTTTGAAAGGGATCGCCGCTGTAACCGCTGACTTCATACTCGGTACCATATATGTATCCAGCGGCCTGGTGACCGTTTTTGTACTTGTCGTACTTTGGATTGTGAGGAAGACAAAGGTAGTTTGCTCCACCACCAGGGTGACTGTATCTCTCTCCACCAATTATACCTAATATGAAGAGAAAATTGTTTGTTGCTAACAACCCTATATTAGTGGAAATATTTGATTGCTTTATTATTATTATTATTATTATTATTATTATTATTATTGTTATTATTATGCAGCAGTTACAAATTTTGTATGCTACATACAGTTAAAATAGTATGACGGAGCGCTTGAGCGTAGCCCATTAACTATAGTGAAAACTTAGTGCAAAGCTATAAATTTAAAATTTAATATATATATAAAAATTAGCACTATAAATAGTGCTCCGAAAGAAAAATAAAAAAACGGATAAACACTTTAGGACATCTGGAATCTAAAATGGTAAGTATAAAATCTTTAAAATTCTCTTAAATATATTACTTATTCGGCTGTAAAAAAAACATTGACAGTTTCATAACTATAATAGTATAACTATAACAGTTTCATAACTATAATAGTAATAATAATAATAATAATTTAGAACTTATATAGCGCATTTTCCATGTGTATATGATCAAATGCGCTTTACAAGCAGATGAAATTGGAATTTGGAAATGTTGGTTTTTGTGGAGAGGGGAAAACCGGAGAACCCGGAGAAAAACCTCTCGGAGCAGAGTAGAGAACCAACAACAAACTCAACCCACATATGACGCCAAGTCCGGGAATTGAACCCAGGCCACATTGGTAGAAGGCAAGTGCTCTCACCACTGCGCCATCCCTGCTCCCCATAGTCCAGAAGATATAATTGACTGAAGAGATTTAATAAATGGAAAGCTATATTCATTGTTCATGTTGCAACTTTAAACGTGCAAGAGATGTTTAGTGCTCCCGAGATTACAGCCTTCTGCATGTTATGAAGAACTCCCTTACTCTTACTTCTGACCAACGTATTATTATTATTATTATTACACATCACCAACACAGCCAGAAAATGAGCGCCGTCGCGAAGCGTAGCTACTTTGGATAATTTCATTTCACTGAAGCTGAACTTAGTGATAACAGATTTTTAGCAAGTAAGTATGTTCCTGCTGGTTGCAGTAAAACAACAAGAAACCTTCACCTTTATAAACTATCTGAGCACCTCTGGGACATGTGGTCCTTCCCCAGCGAACATACTTCACTCCAGACTGCCCAGTTCCATCTTTTCCCTTTTCTCCTTTAGCTCCTTGAGGTCCCTGGGCTCCAGTGCTTCCGACAGCTCCATTGTCCCCTTTTGGACCTGGAGGGCCTGGGAATGGCTTGTTGGTTCCAGGCTTTCCAGCCTCCCCTGTAATAGAAGAAACCTTTATGCACCTGTCACTGGAAACCCCCACTCCGGGGAGACGTGGGGCATTAGACAGCTGAACGAAAAGCCCCACCTTAAAGGGGAGCATCTTTAGTCTAAGCCCCTACTAAAATTTTGGATTTTTCAAAGATTGGTTAACATTTAATAGCGAAATTCCTACTTTGCTGACATACCTTTGAAACACTGTGTCAATTCATGTTGCTTATCCATCAGCTAGGTCAGTGTTAAAAAGGGCGCGACTCCCACTCGCGTGTTTTTAGCCTTGAAGCTATATTTTTGCTCTAACGAGTATGTCTTTCAGGGAACTCCCTCTCTTGTAGGATATGTGGCGGTTCCTTAAATATTCCTCTGAGCGTCGGTTGTTTCTCAATAAAATGCCATTTGCTCATGAGGATTTCTTTTAAGTTTGGCACTGATAGGTGATATTGTGTTACAAACGGCAAGATTTGTTTGTTTTCTTTCTCTTTTTGTCGGAGGGCTTGTTTCTTATTTTGAAACTTTACTTCTGAGAGGTTTCTTTGTATAAAGGCTTTAGGGTAACCTCTATCAACAAGGTGTGTTTTGAAATGTTCAACTTTCTCGGCTTCAAATATTGTTTTAAGGCGCTGTTACACTGCAATGTTTCGTGCAACTTCTGTCGCAACGCCATTGCGAGACAAGTTGCACGAAACATTGTATCAAGTGTAACATTCCCTGCAACGGCCAAAATCGTTGCGAGACAAGTTGCACGAACTCGATTCTACTTTCTGCAACGGTTCGTGCAACTTGTGTCGCAACGATTTCGGCCGTTGCAGGGTATGTTACACTTGGTACAATGTTTCGTGCAACTTGTCTCGCAATGGCGTTGTGACACAAGTTGCACGAAACATTGCACAGTGTAACAGCGCCTTTAGAAGAGTTTGTCCTCAGAAGTCTTAAAGCCTCTCGTTTCACAAATCCCCTCCAAACACCGGGTGGGTGACAGGATGAGAAATGTGAATATTGAAATGTCTCAGTAGGCTTGAAATGGGTTCGCACATCAAGAACAGATGCTGTCTCGAATCGTGCGCCTTTGTATATGATAGTGTCCAAGAAAGTTATTTCATTTTCTGAAACTTCAGCCGTGAATTTAATTATTGGGTGGTGTTTGTTTGCTTTCTCAATGAACTGTGTTATATCTCCTCTGTTTGTGTTCCAGAGGGAGAAAATGTCGTTTATGTAGCGTTTCCAAACGAGCAATTTAATCACGCTTTGGCTTAAGTGTAAACCTTATGAATCCTGTGCATAATAAAGGATCTATCTATCTATCTATCTGTCTGTCTGTCTGTCTATAATTTCTGTTTCGACTTTTGCCATGAAGATATTGGCGAAGGCAACAGCCATTTTCGTCCCCAGAGCAGTTCCATGTGTTTGGAGATTCTGTATGAAGGACAACACAAACGCATCAAAATGGCAAAGAAAGTCGCTTAACTCACCTTCAGAACCCGCCCTTTTGAACAATCGACAATGTGCTTCGGACTAGAGTCCAGTTCCCGTCTAAAATATAAATTGTCTAAAGTGAACTATGCCCTCACCCCCTGGGGGCTGGTAAGTCGTCTAAGCACTTGCAAATCCCCATGTACGCCCCACGTCTCCCCGTGGTGGGGTGTAGCGGGGGAAAACGGAGAAAAACACGAGGCGAAATTGTGGAACTACAACGTGTATTAACCATATCTAACTGAACACGTGACCGCAGAGTTCCAAATAAGGGAACACAAAACGGCTACATTCCTTCCCTCCTAACAACGGTGAAAGCTAAATACAACAAACTGAATTTTTAGGCGGAAAACCCGAAACCTGAGGTGCACTTGTTTCATACAGAATGCGATATGAGGCTTGATAACTCAAGGTGAAACAAGTCCCATAATGGAGCTACGACCTAACCTGTACAAATAACTTTGTGTCTGCAATGTCCATGTCTCTGACAGACAACAGTTTCTCTAGAGTGTCGTGTACCGTTACGATTCGCTTAAGCTCAACACGATCAAAATCTGGGCTATAGTCGATCAAACGCTTGCTTTTGTCCATAGGGACAGATTTCTTAGACAAATCGTGATTGTAAACGGGCTTCCAGATGCGAGATTTCGCAAGTCTTGAGCGGCGTCCTGTTGGGGCGTAGGTGTGAACAACAACAGAGTCTTGTAGTTCATCGATTTCCACAATTTCTCCGACGAGCATCCCTTGTTCAGAATTAAACCGTTCGTAGACAACTTTATCTAAAACCAGATTATAAGCTCCTCCAGATGGGTCTCCTTGAAGAGATAGGTATGGACACTGAGCTGTGAGACCACGCATCCTTCCGAGTTTGACGAGAATTTGTTTCGTCGCTGGGAAACTGGAGTAAAGATGTTTGCAGGCTTCGCTAACAGGGGCCTTACCAAGAGGCTCCAGATACTGAGCTAATTTGTGCGAGATTCCTTCATCTGCTTGGTTGTCTTTCTTTGGAAGATACGTGAGAAATTGACCAGGTTTGTAGCGTTTCTCTCCCTCTTGTGTTTGGGATGGATGAGATGCTGTCTTTTTGTTGGACTCTCTCAAGTCATCGTCCTTGGCATTAGGAATTAGTATCAATTTCTCAACATTAGTAGGAGGTAATTCTTCTTTGGTTACGCTGTGCCTAAGACGATACAAATCACTATTCTTGAGTCGCTCGATAACAGTGTAAGGTCCAACATATCGCCTGATGAGCTTAGTAGCTAAACCTTTCTCCACATTTGAAGGAGGCGGTTTTCTGACCAAAACTTCCTGTCCAACAGCAAATTCTCTGGGGTTAGCCGATAGATCATAATAATCCCTTTGTTTTCTTCTTAAGTCTTTCTTGATACTAGTGAATAACTTGTGTGCCTCTGTAATCCTTTGTACCAAATGTGTAGCATATTCATTCTTGCCAATTGGTTCACTAGGTAGCTCAAGAACAACTGTCTCGGGTGATGTTGCATTGCGCCCAAACATAAGGAAGAAAGGGGTCATGCCATCAGTACCATCAATAACTGAGGTGTTGTGCGAATAGGCGACTGGTTGCAAGTAGTCTTCCCACTGTTTTTTCCACTTGGATGCAAAAATAGAAAGAGCTGGGTTCATGAAGCGGTGAACACGCTCGGTTGCTCCATTAGCTCGGGGACGATAACTGGATGTAAACACTTGCTTAATGGACAACAACCTAGAAACTTCACGCAGCACTGCATTCAAGAATTCTCCACCTCGGTCACTGAGAAGGGTTGAAGGGAAGCCTAGCTTAAGAAACACATTGTTGAACAGTGCTCTTGCCGCTGTAGTAGCGCTGCGATCTGTAGTTGGGATTGCTACAAGAAAGTGAGAGAATGGGCAAACAGCAGTGAGTATGTAACGATTTCCACTGGTAGACTTGGGAAACGGTCCAACAAAGTCAATTCCAAGTACATTCATTGGTTTGTCATAGAATCGTGGATGCATGAGACCGTGTTGCTGGTTGACAGATTTGTGCTTAAGGCATTCTAAACATCTTGCAACCCAACGTTTTGTTGCCTATCCCATTCCTCTCCAATAAAAATCTCTAGTAAGGGCGTGGTAGGTGGCATCACGACCTCTGTGCATCCCAAGGGGTGAATCGTGATACGCACGTAACAGGTTGGATTTAATATCTTTATTATTAGGGACAAAAATGCGATAATGACCAGGATCATCAAGGAACTCGTCTGAGTACATGATAAGCCCTTCCAAAAGGAGACATCGTCGTGCCAGGTTTTGGATGCGAATTTGTTCTCGGGATGACAGGTTACGAAGTGCAGAGTTCTTGCTTCCTGCTGAGAGGTATTTGTGAAGTGCCTTTAGTGTAGGGTCTTCAAGTTAAAGATTGATAAAATCTTGTCTGCTGGAACCAAGGTGAGTTAGTGGTTCACTTGTTGAGCTGTCTGTCGAGGGATGTTCTACTGTGGTAAGGTATGAGTTGCTGGTGACCGCACTAGCCAGGACAAGGTTCAACTCGAAGATAGCTGACATGGGTGGTGTCAAGGGTGCGAGGTGGGGTGGAGATAGTCCTAAGGCAGTGACCAAGTAGGCAGAGACCTCTACAGGTGGCAACGGGTCGATGAAAACAGCAGATAAGGTACTGTTCTTGTCTTGGGTTGGTTGTGGTACTGGGTACCGAGAGAGGGCATCAGGGACTGAATTGGTATGGCCAGGGCGATGACGCAGTTCAAAATCGTATTATGCAAGTAGGGATGCCCAGCGTGCTAGCTTGGCTTTGTGTGGAGCAATAGAACACAACCATTTCAAATTAGCATGATCGGTTTCGATGATGAATTTACGTCCTAAGAGGTACGGTCGCCATCTTTCAACTGCCCATTTGACAGCATAAAGTTCTTGTTCGCGAGTGTCCCATCTTTGCTGGGTCGGTGAAAAGGCTTGACTTGCATACTGCAGGGGGCGCAAATTGTGCTCATCGTCTTCTCGCATTAGCACAGCGCCAACACCTAGCTTACTGGCATCTGTGTGAACATGAAATGGCTTGGACCAATCTGGATAGCGTAACAAGATGTCAGGGCCAGTAAGGGCTGCAATGAGGTCGTCGAATTCTGCTTCTACGTCAGCAGTTAGCTGGAACTTTTGGTTCTTCTGAAGGAGGTGATGCAAGTAATAAGTTCGTTGGGCAAAGCGTGGGATGTGATGCCTGTAAAAGCCAACCATTCCTAGAAACTTCTGAACAGCAGACTGTGAATTAACCATGGGGAAGTCAGTGATAGCTTGAACCTTCTTCGGGTCAGGAATGCGACCATAAGGGGTGACAATATGACCAAGCAATTCAAGGTGTGATGAGAAGAAGGTACATTTGGAGGGTTTAAACTGCATTCCAACTTGGGTAGCACGTTCAAATATTTGAGCATAGTGTTCCAGAGCATCAGGGTCTGACATACTTCGCACAATAAGGTCATCAACATAAGGCATACAGAAACCAGTTTGGCTGTCACTACTGCCTGTTACGTTTCCCATGAGGAAGTCAGAAAATGTGGCTTGCATAAGTCTTTGGAATGTGGCACCCACAGTCTTGAGACCAATGGGCATAGAAATAAACTCGAACAATCCGCAATGCGTGACTACAGCTGTTTTTTCTCTGTCTTCTTTGCAGACGGGGACTTGCCAATAGCCGTTAGCCAAGTCTAATTTAGCAAACGATTTGCCACCACCAAGCCAGTCAAGGATATCAATGACTTGGGGAACTGGAAAGCCATCACTCTTTGTCAGTGAATTAAGCGAACGATAATCAACGACAAATCTTGGAGGCTGGGGTTTACCATGTAAATCCTTTCGGCGTACAAGGATTGCTGGAGCACCCCATGGAGACTTTGATGGCCGAATGATGTCTTGCCGCAGCATGTCGTTGATTTGATGGCGCACTGCTTGAAGTTCTGAAGGTGACATCCGGTATGGTGGTTTGTAACAGGGTGGGGCATTGCCAGTGCTTATGTGGTGCTCAGTTCCACGGATACGCCTAAGGGGTGAGCCTGGCAAGAGAAATGCATGTGGGTACTTTCGAAGTAAACTATCAAACTGATTGAGGACTGTTGGGTCGACATGGCTGTATGCGGTTGAGTCTAGGTGCAATTCTCTCCGCAATTTCTGACGATACTCATCAGAAAATGGATCAAGCTCAAATATTGACTGAGGAGGCAGATCATGATCATCTGAGTCATCTGGTTGACTGAAGGGGTGAAGTAAGCTAGAGCTTTGAACAAGACCAGCTTTGATCATTTCTTGATTAGCCTTCTTAGGGTAGTACGTTTGCACTGCGTCTATCTGACTAAAGCTGTTAGTTAGAGGAGTCTTTACAGAGGGAGTGGCATCTTCAGAGGACTGGCAGAAGAGTGAGTCAAAGGAAGTCAAAGAGGAGCAAAGGGCGTCGGCTGTGTGCTGCGAAGCGTCATTGAAGTCAACTTCGTTCTGGGTAGTACGTGGTGACAGGTAACCATAGGTGGAAGGACAAATGGAAGCTTGCTTCTTTGTGCACTGCACAACGATATTCATGGTTCTTAGCTGTGTAAAATCAGGAAGATCACCAGCTGGGGTATCTGGGCCAGAAGGAAAATCCATGACAGAATGTATTTCTGACGCGCTGAAGGGACCATCAAGAACTTTTACGCCCGGTTCAAGCTCGTGCCCTGTTAGCCACAAGTCATTTCCTAGCAATCCTACCGATACAGCACTGAAGGTAAGATAAGCTGTAAGCAAGTTGAGACCCCGGTGAACTGTGGTCTTGGTAGATGCGAATGGAGCATTTGGTTTTCCAGTGAGGAGGCAGGTAACCGCTGCTTGAGGGTCCTGTGAAGGTGATTCTTTGTTGCATGAAATGGTGAAATTTATAGAAGGATGACGAAATGTAACAGTTTTATTGCTGTGGTCTGTTAAGGCTTGAGTGGCTGTAAGACGATTTTCTCCAAATAATAGAGGCCAAGACATGTTTGGAACCACAAGAGCAACATGGGTTGTTTCTTTTTGTGGGAGCCAGGTGATTGGGACTTCTTGGACGGCTACAGCTTTCAGAGATGCACTAGTATCAGCCATTTGCACTGGAATGGGCTTCTCAAGTTTCTTATACTTTAAGTCGGGCCTTGAGGAGTGGATGTGCTGTGCATGATCCAAGCTACACAGGGTAACGGAGCAACAAGAGTCCAGTGGTAACTGAAGAAGTTTGCCAGCTGATGTGACTTGACATGACAAGATAGTGCGATTTAGATTGACGGACAATTCACTGGAAGAGTGTGGCAGTGTTGGCATTACAAACAGAGGAGGTGTGGCTGGATGTGCTTGATTGCTAGAGGTAGAGGGTAATGCAGACGTGCTTGGTTCTGGTTGGTTGACCTGTGGTTTTTGGACCTGACAGGAATGTGCAATTGGCTGGGTGAGGTTTTCATGGTTGATTTCCTTACAGAGGAGCTTAGAGCAGGTATTACACTTGTGCAGTCGACCATATTTGCAGGATTGGTCCTCTAGAGTATAGGGAGAGCGCTGATGTTTGTTCCATAAGCGACACACTTCTTTACTTCGGTTTGGAGTGGTAAAGGTGTTTTTTCGCATTTTTTCGGGACAGTTGCTCTTCATGTGACCAGCAGTACCGCAGTGATGGCAACGGAGACCTCTCCCACGACCGCGAGGTTGAACAGAGGTTGGGTTCGTCGCAAGTGCGCTCGGTGAAGAAGGTGTTGCTTTCGATGGGTTGTGCACGGGGCTGAACGAGCGCTCGATTCGTTTTGCAGCTTCGACAATTTCCGAAAGGTCCTTGTACTCTTCTGCTTTAAGTACCAAGTGTTTCTGAATATCAGGTTTAGCCTTGGAAATGAACTGTGACATAATGAACTGAGGCGAGTTTCTGTCGACGGGTTCACCAAGTTTAGTTAAGCGATGGAGGTTATTTTTTAAGCGAAAGGCGAAGCAATCGATGGATTCGGTGGCTCGCTGTTTCATAGTTGAAAATTCAGACGCCAGCCGCCGGCGTTGTACCTCTGGTGGCTCGGCGAAGGATGATTTCAGAGCATCTATAAAGCTGTTGAGCTTTTGCTGAGCTGTGGTTTCTGGTGTAAATTTCGTCTTCTCCATTGACAACACAGAATTTGGCCATTCGCCGATGCACGATTGTTGTAGCAATGTGAGCTTTGTGTCGGCTTGTAAATGGGCTGTTTGGACTTCAAAGGTGTCGAGAAATTCGTTAACATCATCATGTGTAGTCTGGTCGTACCTAAACTGAGGAAGCTGAAGAGCAGGCATTCGTAACGAGGTTGAATTAGCTTGAGTTTGAGCCGGAGCCGGAGCGGCGGGAGTTACGCCATGTGCGAGTAACGCTTCGGTGAGTTGAGCGATTTGAGCATTCGTTGCCTTTTGTGCGTCCGCCTGTTGCTTCACAATTCCCGTGAGAGCTGCCACGATACCTTGCAATTCTTCTACGGTGGCCATTCCGGGCTTTTAGATTCTCCACCAAGTTTGTAGCGGGGGAAAACGGAGAAAAACACGGGGCGAAATTGTGGAACTACAACGTGTAATATATATATTTAGCCAAGCCTAAAAGCGGAGCTCCAAAAGCATTCTTTTTCTACTGGCATTTACATATAGTCTGCTTGTCATATCACCCATCTGACCTCACTCAAGCTACAGACCCAATGCTGTAGAAAATAGTATGGAAAGGTGATCTGAGCCAGTGGCACAGTGGATTTGGACCCCACGTGGATTTGCACCGTCAAGTCCAGATCTGCTTGTGGACCAGATTTGGACCTCCTAGTCCAGAACTGCTAGCAGATATGAATCCCCTTTTACGAATTTGGACCCCCACCCCTCCTAAAAACAAGCGTTCTATTGAGTAAGGTAATAAAAATTCCTTTCCAAACTGAGTTTGGAGATGTTAAAAAAGCAAAATAAAAATATTGAGGTAGGTTTTTTTAAAATAATCTTTAATACCTTGTGTAAAGCCGCGGCTACACGAGCGATTTTTTGCTTGCGATGGTGATGCGATTTTTTTTTAAATTGTCGCGTCACCAGCGCGCAGTGAAAATCACCCGTGTAGCCACCCTCGCACAGGTGATGCGACAGCTCAAAAAATCGCAGAAAAAGAATCGCGAAAAATTAAGCCGCGGCTACACGAGCGATTTTCATCGCGCGCTGGTGACGCGACAAAATTGAAAAAATCGCATCACCATCGCAAGCAAAAAATCGCTCGTGTAGCCGCGGCTTTAAACTCATTCAATTTCTCGCGATTTTTTTCTTGCGACGTTCAAGGGTGGCTACACTTGCGATTTTCATCGCGCGCTGGTGACGCGACAAAATTGAAAAAATCGCATCACCATCGCAAGCAAAACATCGCTCGTGTAGCCGCGGCTTAAAAAAGAACCTGCAAAGCTAGTTTTCATCTATAAATTTTCAAAAAAGAACATTTCTTAACATCTTAGAGCAATACCTAAGGACAGGTCTGTTTCCCCGTTCAACTGTAGGCAACTTAGTTACATACTTAGCTACTTAGGTATGGTTTAGAGCCACTAGAAATTGGTGGAGAAGCCTGGTGATTGCTCCTTGGAATCAGTATCACATCAGATATATAGTGATTCAGATCATCACTTCATAATGAATGCAATTTCAATTATCCACAGCCTCCCATGAGACAGTCAGAAATCGGAAATTGTGTATCCTCTGGATATATGTATGCCTCACAAAAATTATTAGCCAAGCCTAAAAGCGGAGCTCCAAAAGCATTCTTTTTCTACTGGCATTTACATATAGTCTGCTTGTCATATCACCCATCTGACCTCACTCAAGCTACAGACCCAATGCTGTAGAAAATAGTATGGAAAGGTGATCTGAGCCAGTGGCACAGTGGATTTGGACCCCACGTGGATTTGCACCCTCCAGTCCAGATCTGCTTGTGGATCAGATTTGGACCCCCTAGTCCAGAACTGCTAGCAGATATGAATCCCCTTTTACGAATTTGGACCCCCACCCCTCCTAAAAACAAGCGTTCTATTGAGTAAGGTAATAAAAATTCCTTTCCAAACTGAGTTTGGAGATGTTAAAAAAGCAAAATAAAAATATTGAGGTAAGTTTTTTTAAAATAATCTTTAATACCTTGTGTAAAAAAGAACCTGCAAAGCTAGTTTTCATCTATAAATTAAAAAAAAAAAACATTTCTTAACATCTTAGAGCAATACCTAAGGACAGGTCTGTTTCCCCGTTCAACTGTAGGCAACTTAGTTACATACTTAGCTACTTAGGTATGGTTTAGAGCCACTAGAAATTGGTGGAGAAGCCTGGTGATTGCTCCTTGGAATCAGTATCACATCAGATATATAGTGATTCAGATCATCACTTCATAATGAATGCAATTTCAATTATCCACAGCCTCCCATGAGACAGTCAGAAATCGGAAATTGTGTATCCTCTGGATATATGTATGCCTCACAAAAATTATGAAAGAAAGATACATGGAAATCAATAAAAATATTTAGATGCCATGAATTAAGACCAAGATATTTATTTTGATCAATTACTTCTTGACCTTACTATCACCAAAAAAAACTGCTTGCTAACATTAAGCTCATCACTCAATGCACCTACAGTGTTTTCAAAAAGAAATCCAGCTGCTCTTCTGGCCAGTTAAGTGCAAGACCAAACAACTTGATAATAATATATTGGGCATTTGGTTGATACCACTATCAAGGTGATTCATCAAAGCAAAAGTGCTGGAAATCCGTTAGCCATCTTAACTTGATCTTAACATACTTCATCAAACATCAGAGATTCCATTAAACATTAATGCCAAATGTCATCCCACAAGATTGGTGTGACCAGCTACTAATAAAATTAATTGAAAGACTGTATGCAGGAGGAGGAAGTCCAAAGGATGTGTACATTGATGAGAAAGAGCTTACTTTAAGTTTAATTTTAAGTTTTAAGTTTAATAATACTTTGTCATGTGAATACAACTAAGTTGATACAAAACAAAAAAGTGCATGACTGGAGAATAATTGGGAGAAACTAAATTCCCATACAAAGAATATTATCTAATATTACACATTCTAAAAACTAAGAGGTGAAATTTAAACGTGGCCCAAAGCTAACCTAATCAAATTAAATCAAATACTTGTCTCTTACAAGTCACCCCTGATTTGAGATTGAGACTAAAAATCATGAAGTAATCCAAAGCAAACCTAATTAAATTACATACTTGTCACTCACAAGCTACATCTGATTTAAAATTGACACTAATAATGTAATAGATAGGACTTAAAACTGCTTAAAGAAGGTGCATGCATGATGTTCGATGGAACACCATTCCAGTCTGTTATGTAGCGATTAAAAAAAGAAAAGCTGAAGGCCATATATATATTTAGCCATGCCAAGCCTAGAATCGGAGCTGCACACTCTCACCGAGCAACTTCGCAAGAGTTTATTTGGGCCAGTTTAATTTGTGTCCAAAACAATTGAGCAGCAGCAGGGAAAACGAAGAGTTTTCGATAGTAAACGTTTGCAAAAAAGAAAAAAAAAGACGGACATTCTTGAGTCTAACTACTTTGAGATGAAAGCGTAAAGGGATTCAAAGCGGATCAAAAAAAAAACAAAAAACAAAACAAAAACACTGCAAGCGAACAAAGTACGATGCCGGCGAGTGTTTGCTCGAAGAAGGAGAAGGTGGAGAAATTAAACAAGACTAGCTAGTAATTAAAATAGCTTGTAATGATAAAGCTAGGAAAATCGGTATTTATTTTGACATAAATGCCCCTAGAAAAAAACATAAAGGGTACAAACTCTTCGTTTACAGCAGTCAACAGGAATTGACCGCGGTTCAGAAACAATATAACAACAAACATAAGACTTATTACAAGAAAACAAAGCACAATATGAATAATATTTCTTCGAAGATTCTTGGAGAAGGTGCAGAAATTGGACAGGTAACAAAACTATCTTGTATTAAGCTGGAAAATTTCTTTAGCAGATTTGATTTAAATGTCCGTAGAAAAGACAAAAAGAGGTCCGTACCTGATCGTTTAGAGCAGTCAACAGGAATCACTGAGACAGCAATCACTCGGAATGCGACAGAGCTGAATAATGGAGCCATTTCCCACAAAATCTTTCCTTGGCTTACACAAAACACTTAAGTGCTTTGATGGTTTTACTGTTACTTCCCATGTCTTCCGAAGAACCTTCTTCAATAAATGATTCTCAGTGGCAAAACATCATCCAGATAACGAAGAAAGCGCTTGCCAAACCAAACGAGCATTTCTCTCGCAGACCCGTCCACTTTAAATTTTATCAAAACCAGCCAGCCAGTCAACCCATTTCGCTGTTTTTAACATCCAAACGCTGATTCTTAACGGTTCAAACAAACGACATGTTTAAAGACGGCGAAACTTAATTGTTGTTTACAGGCTGCTTTCGACGAAGATCTCTTAAAGACTTGACAAAGTGAAGCGCGCTGGGTTTTGACTGTTTTGGCAGCATTTTGACAACTTAATATCAGATTTTGAGAAGTGCACATCCACATGCATTTGATCGGATTTTTTATTTTTACTGGAGCTCGAGTCTCCCCCTTTAATGCTTAATTTTACGAGACTCATTGCGGTTACGTGTTGATAAGATAAGGGCAAAAGTTTCTTAACGCTACTGTGAGGAACCAAGGTCGAAAAACAGTCAGCCAAGCCGAGTAAAAACACTCGTTCGCTTGCAAAGAAAACAACGTAACAAAACAAACAAACAATTCAACTACTTCTTTGCGTCCAAAACGAGTACAGATGATTGTTATTTATATCCATTCGAGAGAAAAATACAAGTTTCATTCCTGAACAAAAGTAACAACGATTAAACCAAATGTTAAGCTTCTATTTATTTAATTTACCTCACTGTCCTGTGTTGTAGAGGTTTCTACCACTTGAAAATGCGTAAGCTTCAGTAAAGTAAAAACAAGCATCCGCAAAAATAGCAAACGGTTTGTCCAAAGAAAGAGCTTCTTCCACAGAGTTTGAGCTACTCATTCCTCCCATTAATACCGGTGAACTGTTAAGTGACTTTTCTTGGTGAGATGCAAGATGCCGCGGTGAAGTGAAAGCCCTTGAAGCGTTGAATTATACTGTTTTCAACCGCACAATCTTTGAAGCTTTTCCTGAGAAAAATCTTCCGTCCTTCCTTTCATCACTTGAAAATTCACCTTCTGGAGTATCTTTTGACAAGTTCTTGATCTTTATGCTTTTTACGCGAAAGACAAACTTGATGAAGACGGAGTCGCCCAATAATTAATAATATCCTAATAATAATCATAATAATCCAACATGGCGGCCATACTCCACCTGGCCCAGCTGACCAGCTACTTTACTTTACTTTTTTTGATACTGGACATCCATCTTATAGCCAATTGACACCTGTCAAAACAAGGTATCCGCTGACCAGTGTAACGTGACCATATCGCGGGCTCAAGTTAAGACCTCATCGAGGTCAGCTGTTTTTTGAAGTTGACCGCTGACCAGGTACTTGCTTTCGATTGGATCGCAGGCTCAAGCCAAGTGTGGGACACCCAAACCAAATCGAGGCCGTTAAAATTTTTCGCGCGCTTTCTGCGGCTGGTAATTTCACATTCAGTTGGTTTCTTTATTTTGAGCAAAACAACTTCATCTTCTTCGATCGAAGTTTGTCTTTCGCGTAAAAAGCATAAAGATCAAGAACTTGTCAAAAGATACTCCGGAAGGTGAATTTTCAAGTGATGAAAGGAAGGACGGAAGATTTTCTCAGGAAAAGCTTCAAAGATTGTGCGGTTGAAAACAGTATAATTCAACGCTTCAAGGGCTTTCATTTCACCGCGGCATCTTGCATCTCACCAAGAAAAGTCACTTAACAGTTCACCGGTATTAATGGGAAGAATGAGTAGCTCAAACTCTGTGGACGAAGCACTTTCTTTGGACAAACCGTTCGCTATTTTTGCGGATGCTTGTTTTTACTTTACTGAAGCTTACGCATTTTCAAGTGGTAGAAACCTCTACAACACAGGACAGTGAGGTAAATTAAATAAATAGAAGCTTAACATTTGGTTTAATCGTTGTTACTTTTGTTCAGGAATGAAACTTGTATTTTTCTCTCGAATGGATATAAATAAAAATCATCTGTACTCGTTTTGGACGCAAAGAAGTAGTTGAATTGTTTGTTTGTTTTGTTACGTTGTTTTCTTTGCAAGCGAACGAGTGTTTTTACTCGGCTTGGCTGACTGTTTTTCGACCTTGGTTCCTCACAGTAGCGTTAAGAAACTTTTGCCCTTATCTTATCAACACGTAATCGCAATGAGTCCTCGTAAAATTAAGCATTAAAGGGGGAGACTCGAGCTCGAGTAAAAATAAAAAATCCGATCAAATGCATGTGCATGTGCACTTTTCAAAATCTGACATTAAGTTGTCAAAATGCTGCTAAAACAGTCAAAACCCAGCGCGCTTCACTTCGTCAAGTCTTTAAGAGATCTTCGTCGAAAGCAGCCTGTAAACAACAATTAAGTTTCGCCGTCTTTAAACATGTCGTTTGTTTGAACCGGTAAGAATCAGCGTTTGGGTTGACTGGCTGGCTGGTTTTGATAAATTTTAAAGTGGACGGGTCTGCGAGAGAAATGCTCGTTTGGTTTGGCGAGCGCTTTCTTCGTTATCTGGATGATGTTTTGCCACTGAGAATCATTAATTGAAGAAGGTTCTTCGGAAGACATGGGAAGTAACAGAAAAACCATCAAAGCACTTAAGTGTTTTGTGTAAGCCAAGGAAAGATTTTGTGGGAAATGGCTCTATTATTCAGCTCTGTCGCATTCCGAGTGATTGCTGTCTCAGTGATTCCTGTTGACTGCTCTAAACGATCAGGTACGGACCTCTTTTTTGTCTTTTCTACGGACATTTATGTCAAATCTGCTAAGGAAATTTTCTAGCTTAATACAAGATAGTTTTGTTACCTGTCCAATTTCTGCACCTTCTCCAAGAATCTTCGAAGAAATATTAAGCTTATTCATATTGTGCTTTGTTTCCTTGTAATAAGTCTTATGTTTGTTGTTATATTGTTTCTGAACCGCGGTCAATTCCTGTTGACTGCTGTAAACGAAGAGTTTGTACCCTTTATTTTTTTTTCTAGGGGCATTTATGTCAAAATAAATACCGATTTTCCTAGCTTTATCATTACAAGCTATTTTAATTACTAGCTAGTCTTGTTTAATTTCTCCACCTTCTCCTTCTTCGAGCAAACACTCGCCGGCATCGTACTTTGTTCGCTTGCAGTGTTTTTTTTTGTTTTGTTTTGTTTTTGATCCGCTTTGAATCCCTTTACGCTTTCATCTCAAAGTAGTTAGACTCAAGAATGTCCGTCTTTTTTTTTTCTTTTTTGCAAACGTTTACTATCGAAAACTCTTCGTTTTCCCTGCTGCTGCTCAATTGTTTTTGACACAAATTAAACTGGCCCAAATAAACTCTTGCGAAGTTGCTCGGTGAGAGTGTGCAGCTCCGATTCTAGGCTTGGCATGGCTAAATATATATATGGCCTTCAGCTTTTCTTTTTTTAATCGCTACATAACAGACTGGAATGGTGTTCCATCGAACATCATGCATGCACCTTCTTTAAGCAGTTTTAAGTCCTATCTATTACATTATTAGTGTCAATTTTAAATCAGATGTAGCTTGTGAGTGACAAGTATGTAATTTAATTAGGTTTGCTTTGGATTACTTCATGATTTTTAGTCTCAATCTCAAATCAGGGGTGACTTGTAAGCGAGATAAGTATTTGATTTAATTTGATTAGGTTAGCTTTGGGCCACGTTTAAATTTCACCTCTTAGTTTTTAGAATGTGTAATATTAGATAATATTCTTTGTATGGGAATTTAGTTTCTCCCAATTATTCTCCAGTCATGCACTTTTTTGTTTTGTATCAACTTAGTTGTATTCACATGACAAAGTATTATTAAACTTAAAACTTAAAATTAAACTTAAAGTAAGCTCTTTCTCATCAATGTACACATCCTTTGGACTTCCTCCTCCTGCATACAGTCTTTCAATTAATTTTATTAGTAGCTGGTCACACCAATCTTGTGGGATGTTTGGATGACCTTTGGCATTAATGTTTAATGGAATCTCTGATGTTTGATGAAGTATGTTAAGATCAAGTTAAGATGGCTAACGGATTTCCAGTACTTTTGCTTTGATGAATCACCTTGATAGTGGTATCAACCAAATGCTCAATATATTATTATCAAGTTGTTTGGTCTTGCACTTAACTGGCCAGAAGAGCAGCTGGATTTCTTCTTGAAAACACTGTAGGTGCATTGAGTGATGAGCTTAATGTTAGAAAGCAGTTTTTTTTTTGTGATAGTAAGGTCAAGAAGTAATTGATCAAAATAAATATCTTGGTCTTAATTCATGGCATCTAAATATTTTTATTGATTTCCATGTATCTTTCTTTCATAATTTTTGTGAGGCATACATATATTCAGAGGATACACAATTTCCGATTTCTGACTGTCTCATGGGAGGCTGTGGATAATTGAAATTGCATTCATTATGAAGTGATGATCTGAATCACTATATATCTGATGTGATACTGATTTCAAGGAGCAATCACCAGGCTTCACCAATTTCTAGTGGCTCTAAACCATACCTAAGTAGCTAAGTATGTAACTAAGTTGCCTACAGTTGAACGGGGAAACAGACCTGTCCTTAGGTATTGCTCTAAGATGTTAAGAAATGTTTTGTTTTAAAAATTTATAGATGAAAACTAGCTTTGCAGGTTCTTTTTTACACAAGGTATTAAAGATTATTTTAAAAAAAACCTACCTCAATATTTTTATTTTGCTTTTTTAACATCTCCAAACTCAGTTTGGAAAGGAATTTTTATTACCTTACTCAATAGAACGCTTGTTTTTAGGAGGGGTGGGGGTCCAAATTCGTAAAAGGGGATTCATATCTGCTAGCAGTTCTGGACTAGGGGGTCCAAATCTGATCCACAAGCAGATCTGGACTGGAGGGTGCAAATCCACGTGGGGTCCAAATCCACTGTGCCACTGGCTCAGATCACCTTTCCATACTATTTTCTACAGCATTGGGTCTGTAGCTTGAGTGAGGTCAGATGGGTGATATGACAAGCAGACTATATGTAAATGCCAGTAGAAAAAGAATGCTTTTGGAGCTCCGCTTTTAGGCTTGGCTAAATATATATATTAACCATATCTATCTAACTGAACACGTGACCGCAGAGTTCCAAATAAGGGAACAGAAAACGGCTACAGGGCGGGGGTGTCCAATGACAAGTGCATTACGCTTAGCTAAGATAGCGTTTACAAGAACAAAACGTTTTACAATTCCAAAAAGAAAAGCCTCTTTTCTCCTAGCCTCTCCTGAAAGTCTTAAGTTTTATTTTCTTCTGTTCTGCTTCTAGAAATGACGAGGACTTCAGTATTGGTGATCTATATAAAAGAACGTGCATGGAAGAGGGAATACATGCTCGATATTTTGGTCATTTGAATCACAGGAACTTATGATCGCAATGTTTTCCTCAGTGATATGAAAATTGGTTGGATGTCACAAAAAAATTGGTATCTGCTTATTTTCACATTACGTGGATCAATCATAAAAAGATCTCTGTCAGGCAGACACCAACTATGAGAAAGGAAGAAAAAAGGTTATTGAACTGTACTTTTATTCGATTCTGATGGGTTATTTATGTTTTAGTATAAGCTGTAAATACCTTTTGGTCCTGGTTTTCCAGGGGGGCCAGGTGGCCCCATTCTTCCCTTGCCATTATTTTGACCATGTTGCCCTGTAATATAAAATTGGGTCTGATTACAAAAATAACAGTTGGATCTCAACTATCCAAACCATTTCGGTGAAAGCAATGACCAAACTGAATTTTATGAAGCTGTGCCAGTCTATAGGTGATTTGTTTTCGCAAATGTAATAACATTAAACATCGTTTATCTCCGAAACATTTATGTTGTTGAAACTAAACCTGGCTTGTTATTGCTCAAAACCTAAAAAGAAATAATCCTTTTTTCTTGTTATTTCAAGTGTACGACAGTCTTATTATATACAAACCAAGAAGATAGGCCAAAAGCGATGAGTCACTTGATCTGAATGGAATGCGCAGCAATGCATCAAGCCTACAAAAAGACAAACCGATATCAATGGAAAATTATAGCAACAGTCATTAAATAGACAATGCCCCCAACAGAAAAAACTTGCTCGGGGGTACACTGAAGAAAAGTTTAAGCAAAATAGTAGAAGTATTCCGGCAAGATGTTCTCTTTTCTTGCAGTTTTTTGTTGGTGAGTTCAACAGCCGATTTACAGTCGCCTAGGTCAAGGTAATTCAAAATGTGGAGATGCTTATTATAATAGGAATCATCTGAAAGTGATTAAGTCATTTATGTTGCTTCTTCTAACTAATATTTCTTCAGTGGTAAGAGGGAAATGTAATGGCAAAAAGTCGCCCAGTCGTGTTCAGCGTTAATGTTTTTTTATTAGTTGGATTTTCTCGCCAATTCTCTTGTTTTCTGACTGATTCAATGGCTTATATAAACTACCAGCTTACAGTAAAGATTTTATCAGGAGAAATATATATTCTCAAAAGAATCATGCTCTATGAAAACAGTTTAACGGGAAAATTAATAAACTAAACTAAACTAAACTGTGGGTGTGAAATTCATACAGGGTTAGGTCGTTTTGGACATAGTAGAGGAGAGTATGTTTTGGATTAACACTGTTTTCGAGATTACCATAATTCCTTTAATTGGCGGTAAATTAAAACAAATATATTTCGTTTCATGTGTACTGGTAAACGAAACTGTTCTTCTGGGTAACCTGTAATTCTGGAAATAATCTTAGGAAGAAAACTCGACAAGCTTACCTGTCCTCTACAGCTTTCAGTCGTTGCATAATTTTCGGCAGGCTTTGGTTCGGATTATTTTTTACCGATCTTTGCACTCGGTTTTGTAAGGACTCTTTATTGCCACGTACTGCGCCATCGGAAGACGATGGGTCAGCTTTTGGACCTTCTTCTGGACGTGGCCCTACTTGAGTCTCGTGCATAGCGGAGATGTGAACCAGAAGGGCGCTACACATCACGAACAGAGTCACCAAACTGAGACCGCTTCGAGGGGTAACATTCATGGTGGACTGAACTCGTTCGCTCTTTACCTCACTTTGAATTGAGCTTAACGTGAAACGAAACCAACTTCTTTTGTCTTCTCTTCAAGAACTGAGCGACTACGTGTACTCTACACCAAAGGACTTTTCTTGAGGAATATGAAATAATTTTTTCGCGAATTTCTTGCACGTTGATGACGTATAGTTGTATCATCCGATTCGGGACGACAATGTTAACTTCCGCTCGTCAACTTTATTCAAGGCTGTTAGTTTTGTCAAGTTTACAGTTTATAACTGAGAAGTCGGCAGTTTGGAAGAGGAGTTAAGCGGTAGAAATCATTTCAGACAGAAAAGCGAGGAAACTTAAATTTTTGCTGCTATAAAGTGTTTCAGTGAAAAGATATCAACATTCACTGGCCGATATGACATGACATGAACGGTGACATGGGCTAGCGTTGGCAAACTACAACACTCCTATTTACATTGCTAATTTTTAGATATTTTTTCTGAAAGTACCGATAGACCAATATTTTTTAAACTGAAATTAGAAATCAAGAGCCATGACCTGCCAGTTAAATTTTTAATGCCGGGGAGTGAGACATAGCTATAGTTAAAGCCGGGAGCTGAAGTTGTAATTGCAACCACATTGTGGTGACAATTCAAATGAAAGCTGATGAGTACAATGGTATTGTTACAGTTGTTTACTATGCTGTCAATGGTGATTCTAAAAAAAATCCTAATACGACCCCAAAGCGTTATTATTCAATCTAAGATTTCTTTACATATGAGTTTTGAGTCTGTGTGCTTTTAAGAATGAAAGGATTACGTATTAATTAGCGTCAAAATGAAAAAGTTTCGCTCTTTATCAGTCTTGTGGGAACCTTGAAATCACGAGAACCATCACTATTCATGACGGTCATGTTGTTGAACATATACTGAAATGAAGCCGATTTCTTGCGTTTGTTTCCGTTGCGCAACAAACATGCTCAGTCCAAATACTATACAATTATTCACTGTCTTAACTGGCAATGGATTTCCCAGTCTTACTATTTCCATTTTGTGCGCTCCCGCTATCAAATTGTTCAATATGTTTATTCCATCACTGGCAAAACTTTCGTAAAATAATAACTTGCACCGCAACACTTTATAGCGTCCGCAAATGTGGAAAAGCCCAACCTTGACATGTTGTTTGCGATTCTAGGCTATTAGTTTTTTTGAGTCATATTCTGGAATTAATTTAATCTGAAATGCCCTTTGAAGAATAATAACGGAGACAATGGATCTTTCCGGGAAAGGTTTAGACTAGGAGCAGTCCCTGTTTCGCCGCTTAGTTCGTCGAGGGCGTGAGGCTAAAAAAAAAAACCAGTACGAGAAAAAATGGCCGCGCGAAATCTGGAATCAAAGAGGAGCGTCCTTTCGCGGCCTTTCTTCGGGAAAAACATCTACCGAAACCATGTTTCTGAACCCTCGGGAATGAGCTCCCCACACCAAACCCATATTTGCACTGACACCGGTGGTCACTAAATTTGGTTTAGGTTGATGTTATCTAGCGGTTATCACTGGAATGGATACTCCAAAACAAGACGCCTAGAGGCTTTCACGCGGGATGTGTTCGTCGATATAAGCATTAAACTTTGAACGGCTAGCGAGAGTCACAATCCGTTTGAATGAGCAGCCAAAAGAGGAAATACAAACATGGATCGAGAACAGTATTACAAACGGTGTAACTTGTACCTTGGCGAAAAAATGTAACACAATGGGGTTGGCGTTAGTTAAAATTTGGGTTGATTAACTTGATGGAAACGTAAAAGCGCCAAAAAAAAAAAAAAAACGGAGTTCTGAAAGGGCGCTTTGAGGGCGTTTTTGGTTATACCACTGGCATGTTTTATATAATTATATTATTTTACACCGGGCTGGTGTGATGTCTTAGTGAATTTTTACCGACCAAATATTTAACAATTAGATCATGAGCTCGAGATCTCTATCGCGTGATAGCTAGGATTTTGCTTGGATTTTGGTTTGTTGACATAGATCGAGTAAAATTATTATATTCTGGGAAAAAAAAGACACAAAAACAGACAATAAGTTTTTTTAAATAACAAAATTTATTCAGCCTGTATCTATGCCTAAAAAGCAAACGCGTTCAATTAGTAAATGTACGCGAAGGCGAACAAAGCGAATCTTAAGAGATGAGTTACTTTGAAACACAATAGTCCATTTTACAGTTCCTTGCTCAGTGACCTGGCCCATGAATGGAAATGAGGCTGGCGGTGACCTTGTTTTCATACAGACCTCACTTCTTTTTTCATGTAAATCCTATTATTCTCACGCTAACTAGAGTACATTTGCATGAGAAAGACAGAGAGGTTTGTATCAAAACAAGGTGACTTCCAGTCTCGCTTCCACTCAAAGGCCTGGTCACTGTCTCACTGAACGCACAATTGTAAAATGGGCTATTCATTTGACCCGTTTCTTGTAAATTTCGCTAAAATTGCTTTGAATAGAACGAATCGGTGAATTAAAGATAAAGCACCTTTAAAATTCACATTCAAACCTGAATATTTGGGAAGGTGGATTCCAAGAAGCGCCCAAACGATTCGGAGAAAGTCTAAAATTCTAGCGATGACTTGTTGTGATTATTCCGGGAAGATCCATTTTCGTCTGCCTCGCTGAAACCACAATCGTGGAACATATTTCCAACTTGCAATTATTTATTTTTTACAGGGGATCGTGCCGCGTCAATTTTTCATACTCGCTTAAGGCTTAATTTTAGCGCTTTAAATCATGATCTTTTTAAGAGGAATTTTTCTGTTTCATCTGCTTGTGCTTTGTGCGATGCACCTGTCGAAGATGCCAAACATTATTTCTTGTTTTGCCCAAGTTTTGCTTCTCTGCGCAAAATACTTTTTGCCTCCGCTACACACTTGTTGGGGAATAATTGGCTCTCTGCATCTAATAAGAAAAAAATTGATTGGTTTCTTAATGAAGTTCCAGGTATTAACTTTCAAATTAATGTAAACTTGTTTTATGCTGTTCAGTCTTTTATCTCCCAATCAAATCGTTTCTCGTGATTGAATCTATGTACTTATTTATTTAATTATTCATTTTATTATATTTTCTATTTTATTTTTTTAGTTTCTGTTTTTGTTGTCGTTGTTGTTGTTGTCGTTGTTGTGTCCTAGCTTTGACCGTGATGTATAATAATAATGTAAACGGCATAAGCTCTCTTGATGAGCACTATCTGCTCTCAGAGCAAATGCCGAAAAAAAATATTGTTTAAATTTAAAAAAAAAAGCACGATTTGTCCGATCCTCTAAGAGGGATTTCTTCGCTATGAACTGACCAATTTCCACTGCTCTAGCTGTCGAGTGTTCCTTATAACTTTTTCTTCCGATTTACCGTTTCAAAAACCTGTGTTTCCCTTCTAAGACTGGCATACAAAATTCACCCGTGCAATCAAGCGGCCGCCCTTTGTATTTGAAATTTGATCTTCCATGCGGATGACTAAAACCTTTCTCTCTACCACTCCCCAATTTACCACCTTGACCTGGCGCTTGATTCCATGATGATGAAAAGCCAATGAAATCGCGTGATTTTCTTGAGAGCCAATGAAATCGAACCATTCTCTCGAGACTTCCCGCGGGATACGGGAAACTTTAAAAAAACATTGCGATTTGTGGCTACGATAAAAAAAAAACGAAATCGACCGAAACCTCAACGCGGTCGGCCTTTGGCCATCCCGCGTAATCGTGATACGTATACAATATAAAAATTATCGTGGAATATTTGGTGACGTTAAATGGCAATAACCGGCAACATCAGTGTTAACCCGAAACAACACTCTATTTAAAGGCAGAGAAGAACTGCTAGGTTAGACACTGATCTCTAGTGATTAGGCCTAAGCGCTGACTCCAAATGGTTAGCTTTCATACATTGCTATGGTGACACCATATAAATTTCTTAAAACTTGCCTCCCTCGTCAGCTACCAATCGTTGCTGTAGTGGGTATGGATATCGTTGTGATCCCTATAACCAGGGTTCAACCCTTTGTATGCTCTTTTCAAATATTTTTTTTTTAAACTTAGTGAAAATTTACTAAGATCGTTTCGCACTTTATACACACAAAACTAAGTCTGTGACCTGACTTCGGAGTATCCACTCTAATCACGACCGTTATCTAGTGCCTTCTTCCTTTCGCGCGCTATCCCTCAAATCCAGATTTCGCGGGGCCATTTTTCTTGCGCCGGTTTTGTTTTAGCCTCACGCTCGAAGAACTAAGCGGCGAAATAGGGACTGCTCGTAGTCTAGGAAAGGTTACCCTCTGAAGAATACACTGTACCGGTGGACCTTTTCCGGCTCAATGTTTGTTTCGTCTTGGCAGCGAAGGACAAGTTTGAGGGGCGTGTCTTGCAGGAAAAATATGGTTCTAATTTACAGATGTTAGTAGAGATACTAAAAACGTCTCTAAAACTCACCCACTAATCACCGCTATAACTTTGTAATTTTACATGATATGGCTTCCAAGAGGGGAGGAGGAGGGATTATTGCGTGATACGGGATTAAGCGTTTTAAATTTTTCGTGACCAGTGGAAATACGAAATAAAATCCGTGAACTGTGAATTTTTTCCTTTCTAATCTCCGTGAAACGTGAACACGGAATTTCAATGCGCTATTTCTACTTTTTGATGTTCGTGAAACGTGCACAGGAACTCCCCGCCCCCCTTTGCATCCTCTCCCAATCTTCGCTGTTTTTATAGTTCTGAGGAACTCCTTTCAGCTACATTGTCATAAGATTTTTGCTACAATTAATTCCCTGTACGATTCTAATGTAACAGGAGCCCCTGTATATGGATTTGCCCGAAAGAAAAGTTGCAAAAACGTGGAAGGGATATGGTACCTGCAAAAGGAGTCTTTTGCTATTTAACCTAAGCCTTCCTCCTTCTTTTTTTTTTTGTTTTTTCCCCTCTGGGATAAATAGATATATTAATTGATCAATCAATTAATTAATTAACCCATTGGCACCCGTGCCGGCTAAAACCGGCCGTAAAAAACTCCCATGCTTCAAAACATTGCAACTTTCTCAATCGCACGAATATTGCCTTAACTGTTAGTTGTGAGCACGAAATGGAATGCCCTTTAAATTTGGATATCCAATAAATGCAAGAAACGTAGCGATTTTTACCAAATATGGCCTTTTGAGTTTGGACAAGAACGAAACTGGCCGTTTTTAACGTCAAAGAGAAACAACAAAAATGCCCCTTTTTGCCTTCATGTTTTTTAGGGAAATCATCGTCAAAAAACCAAAATTCAACCATCATAACGAAATTCAGTCCTTTTTCTAGCTTAGAAATGACTTTTTTTGTTCATATTCTTCTCCCGAGCGTAGATACAGCCTTTTTGTTCCAGTGCATTCGGGCCTTCCCGACATTTTCAACATCTTGAGCGCATTGCATGCTGGGAACTAACGAGAATTTTTGACAGCGCCCGTTCTTTCCCCCGATTCTTTCACATATAAACTCAGTCTACAGCCACTCCGACCTACCGCCAAAATTTCCTGCTTGTGGTCATCTTCAGTACTCAGAGATTCCAAAATATGTGGCGGTAGGTCGAGAAATTCATCAATAGCCGAGTCCCAAAGGTACTAAGTGTTCGACCGGCCAAATAATTCTCAGTTCGTCGAGTAACAAGCCAAATTCAACAACAAAGTACATCACCTTGCTCGATTCTTTGACAAAGTGGACTCTTAGCTACCGTCACGCTTAATGATGCTCATCAGGCAGCCGCTAAAGATGAAAAATGGCTATAAATTTAGCAGAAATCGCAAGCAAACCGAACTTGGGCCATTGTTTTCGCTTCACGGATAAAAAATAGCGACGTCAAAATGACGTTTTCAGAAACCTTGAGCCTCCAGTGGCTTAGGACAGCACCACTTTTCCCTGGTAGTTCAAATAAAGAGTCACGAATTGCTATTCATCGTTTATAGGTGGAAAATCACTCCGAAAATGTAAAAACAGCCGGTAGTCAATGGGACAGTAGCCTGCGAACGCAGACGTATTTCCTGTTGTCGTTTCTCTCCGCCCGAGAAACGACAACCGGAAATACGTCTGCGTTCGCAGGCTAATGGGACAGTCAATGGGTTAAAATCGCAGATTTCTTTTGTCTCGCCTTTCCCGCCAAAATTGCACTTTAGAGCCTGCAGGTTATGACGTCATCAGCGGTACTCATTTCCACGCGCATGCAACGTGCGCCTGGCCACGTCTGGTTCCAAAACAAAAATGGAGGAACAGGTTAGTCGGCAAAAGTTGTTTTTTAGAGCTTCAAATGCTTCTTCCTACAATCATTTACCGTGTACAGTACGTACTGACATTACTTCTTACTGCACAGGAGATCGCTCAGCTCGACCTCCTCTGCAAACAGTTGTACGAGGCTACGGATACTGCAACTCGAAACGCAGCAGAGAGGGCTCTGTCCACATTCACCAACTCCCCCGACTGCCTTACAAAGTGCCAGTATCTTTTAGAGCGAGGAAATGTGAGTTTTGCTATATTTTTTTCGAATCATCGATTTACGGAGAAGCTAAATTATTCAGTAGTTCGGTTATGTCGTAAAAGATTGAGATTTGACAGCTTTTCTTGCGCTCTCACTCTGTTTGGCTAATGAGATCTTTAATGGTTTTCCGCTCTGTTTCACTTCATTTTCTTGTCAGTGATGGTAAGACTTTCAGCATTTTGTAGAAGAACTCTCGATAGATTCTAATGTAGAATGTAATTTAGGATTTATTTTGTATGTGTGCAAACAGGAATAGTCAAGAAGGAACGTTTGATCTGCACGTGCGATCCGGAGTAAATCTGACAGTTCAAATGTTAACAACATGCAGTCTTTGACACTTTCCTTGCCTCACTTTGTCCGGTTTGTCTAGGCAAGAACGAAACCAGTCCAGTGGTTTTTATTGTCATTCTCGCTTTTTAGTATGCTTTGTTTATTAGTGGTTTTCAAAATAATTTTGATATTGAAATTCCACCATACACTGTGCCTATCCCCAGATATAAGGTGGCACGTCCTTTAATTTTCCAAAATCTCTTGTAACTACTTGATCAGTGTTTCTTAAGCCTCTTATTCTGAAGCTTTGACATTTAAAATTTTACCTGTAACAGGTTAAAGACCCATGTTCATCCAAGAGGCCTTGCGCACGTTTGTTATTGTTTTTAACCATCTCTGTTGGTCATTCTTGTGATCTTATTGGTTTACCAGATTTTCCCACTGAGTCCCAGTGGCGTGAATATCACAGTAACTCACAGCAATTAAATGAACATCACTTTGTCTATATTGGTGTGATTTATTTGAATCTTTTTGTGCCTATGAAAGACAACAGTTCCTCCAAAAATACTGTGAATATGTGTGGTTCATCATGTAAAATTTTCAGCGACTGAGGAAGCAAGGGAAGGTGATCGTTTCACTTGCATTTATGGCTAACTGTATGTAAAAGCAACGTGGTAAAGCATTGCAAAAATGAAATAATTATGTCGCCTTGAATATTCCTAGTCCATATATTTTAATTTTAGCGCTCCATAAGGCTTACCTTGTCATCATAGAAATTGCTGCAAAGAGAAATTAACGGCATTTCACTCAACAGTGGACTTGATAGATGCTCATTTATCAGATGCAAAACCGTGGTCATTCACAGATAAAATTGAACTGCATAATCAAAATATTCACCAAGGTCGGACATCAGTTCAAATCTGGTATATCGCTACGACGGGTTCTTGTTCGCAGGTATCAAATCTTCCCTTTTCTTTTATTAAAAATACTAGCTAAGCAAAGTCTGAGATGACGGGCATTCAGGTTAACTGTACAACGCTGTCAACTTCAAGTGGTCATTTGGCAGTGACCATGTATCAACAAAGCAACAGGACAAAAGTCATGTTTTGCCAGCATAATTACACAACAAATTCAATGAGACAACAGCCTGACAATGGAAGACAATTTTCCAACAAGTTTGTGAAGAATTTTCTACAGGTTGACAGCTGGATGATACAGCTGGATAAATGTGGATTATTTTCACATAATAGCCCTCACTGGCGATTTGTGAAATTCAGCGCAGCTCGCAATGCATCTTGGATGAACATGGGTCTTTAAAACTAATGAATTAAAAAGGTATTGAAATCTATGAATTCCAACTCCTTGCTTAATCTAAAAAGTTCTTAATGAGGCTTAGCCATACCTGCATGGCTTATTTGGCCAGGTCACGGAAGTTGCTTGGTAGTTTGTTTCATGTTAACTGTACTGTAGCTATGGGATTATGTATTGTACTTTGCCAAAGGTTTACCTTTGTAGCCCTTTTGCTTGTGCCACTGGTTGTGAAGGCTATTGATGATTGATGACCTGTTGGTAGAGTTAGAAAGCAGATTTAATGACATGCCATAAGATTCTGAGCATTACAATACTGTCTAGCTGAACTTTTGCAAAAGTTGCAGGGATGTTCAGATTGATGACCAGTTTTTTTCAAGATAAATAACCACGTTTTAGTCACTAATGGCTAAAGTTGGCAAACAAAAAGTCCTGGATTACAAATTCTAGATATGCAAAACCACACAATCTCCAAATTTTAATGTTATATGAAGCTTTTTGGCTAAGGATGAGTGTCAGAATTAGTCCACAGTTGTTGGAATTGCAGTGGGTGTGTGGCCAGGATTAGGGCAAGGGTCTGCATTAGGATTTGTTGTATGTATAATATTGGTGATTATACATGTACATACTGTGTTACAGGAAGACAATCAAGTATTGGCTATTTTAAGAATATTTAACAATTATTCTACAAGGGTGCGCTGGATATGAAGTGATAAATAACCAATGAGGCGCATAGCGCCGAGTTGGTTATAATCATTTCAAATCCAGCAAACCCAAGTAGAATAATTGTTTTATTAAAAGCTCTATGACACATAATTGAGAATCTGAACAAAAAAGTGGAAGAAAGGAACTCGGAGAAAGAGAAAACCGAAAAAAGGAAACATTAATCCATCACATGACTAAGCAAAACCTTTTGGTGTGTTGCAACGTTTCCTAGCAAAGTTGAATAAATTCAATGAAACTGTCTGAGAATGACGTTGGAGCTTCTGTTTAGGGTCCTTTTTCGGAAAAAGTGCAGAGTTTATTTGCTCTGAATGGTTGTAAATGGTCAGTAGTTTGGTGAAAATATTCAGTCATTGCTCAAAGAGGGTGGAACGGCTTTCACGAAGATGTACGAGCTGAAGGAAGCGAATTTGTAATCCATCAAAACAACAGCATCATGGGCGAATTTCATCGAAATGAATAAGACACAATTTCAATTTAATTTGATGGACTGGAACATTGTCTCACCAGACCTGGTCGTAAACGAGATATATGAGGGATAAGCAAGACACATGTCCAGGTCATGCTTCAAGAAATGGCTTATAGAAATTTGTCTCAATGCGTGGAAGAAAAACTGGAACCGTGGCCGAACAGAACAAAAACAACAGAAAACAACAAGAATGGTGATTCTTCTTATTTTTTACAAAACATCATATCTGTAACTGGAAAGTTTGAAGCTGGTGATTGATACGTTGCATCGAGTGCAGGTCAGAGCATTTTTAACGTGCGTGTGTTAATTTTTTCAAAAGTGTCACTAATCGCTGAAAAGATTTTCAATAGTGTATTATTGCTGCAAATTTTAGCTGAAGGTCTTGTTTGTTCAGTTTATTTTTAATAGACTGGTCTGTGAGCATAGTTACAGATTGGTGACGTTGACACTTGTTGTTGAATACATATTTTCAATTCTGTTTAGTTGAGTTCAAAAACTTTTTTGTTATTTTCGTAAATAAAAGCATTTTGTTATTTGCTAAACATCAACAGCCCTGAAAATTTTCTTAACGCTGCAAGAAATTTTTAACATGATCCCAGCACTGTTTCTTGCTGTTCTAAAACACTCAACAATGAATTCCATTTGTAATTCGGTTCCAGTTTCGAAATCTCTACTCGTTATTCTGCTGTAAGACAACTAATGCTTTAATGGCTGCCGTTTCGAGGGAAAGTTTTATTGAGCTTTCTCTGTTTGCTGAAGCGTTCATTGACCACATAAGGTAGTGCAGGTATATGAGCTGAGAGCCAGTGTCTGGCTAGCCAGTGAAAATTCTGGAAATCTGATATCCATAGTTCAGTTTTTAATAAGGAAAAATGAATGATAACTTTATTTGTACATGGTTAAAAAATATCAGTTTTGCATAGAAAATATAAAAAAATCCTCTAAAACTGGTGTACATAAATAATTTGCTATGTGGGAGTACTGCTCATAAAACCATCTATGAATAGTTTTCTTGAAGAGACCTAAGGAATTTACATTGTACTGTACATGTATGCAGTTCTTTAGGAAGATTGTTCCATAGAAGATGCCCATTGTAACTAAAGCTACATGCTTCAGGTAGTCAGTTCTAGGTTTTGGAAGGGATAGTTTCCCTTAGCGTTGCGGGGATCATAATTCCAAAGTTTAAGTGCAAACATGTTGCAGAGATGGGCTGGGACAAATAGCTCTACCTGCAGGGGTTTCATTAGAGGCTGGCCACCGATTAAAATCACTGCCTGCTTTGTCAAAATTTACCTCTGACTGCCTTACTGCATGCTGGGTTGGGTTTCTTGTGAGCACAACAGCATACTGATGTAAGGTTGCTTGTTTTACGTGGTACATGTATGTTTTGAATATGGCTTATCTTCTATACTGTAACTGCATGTAGGTCATCCATCTACGTCATGTGGGAAGTTTAGTATCTCAAAATGTTAATAATAATAATGATGATTATGATATAGCCAATGAACTAGAGCTGCTACAGAAAGTATGTCTCTTGGGAACAGCAAGGATCCTTAGAAGAGTAATGGAGACAGGATAAGTCACACCAACATGAAGAGGGAACGTAGGCACCCAAGGCCACGGGAAGTTGCCTGTTGCCAATGAGAACTTCCAGTTTTAATGACTGTGAAACACTTACACGTAATAATAGTAATAATAATAATAATAATAATAATAATAATAATAATAATAATAATAATAGTGATTTTATTATTATGGTATAATTAAAAGCCATTAATTTGTGAAAAATGTTAAAGGCTTGGTTCCCATTTTCTGACAAAAGTCCTCTGAAATCTTCAAAACAGCTCATTGGTTTGGGATGCAGGGCTTGAAATAATGGCCGGTAAACAGACAATGTCCGGTCAGAATAGATTATTGACCAGCCAAATCTTTGGATTGCCACACGTGTTGGTCAGACGTGTCTGGTCATTTTATTTGATAATCAAAAGAGACATAATTTGTGTTGTGTAAAAAAACTATGTGAATGTGCATGTACATGTAGATAGAGTTGTGGTATTTGTTGAGAAATTCTAGCTGGTGTCATGGACAGCCTAAATCACCTATACTAAGAATTGTGTCACATCCAGCTGCACCACAGGCTAAGAAATTCTTGCTAGTCGCAAAGTTGACGTGAAGTCCTTATACATGTATATCACCAAGTCACGACTGCAAGATTATCGACTACTTCATCATTCTATATCAAAAAGTACCCATATACAATGTAAATAGTTAGCAAATATGTCCCGCATATTGTAACAGTTGTTGCCTACCAGGCAACAAACCTCTGGTAATTGCTAAAAATTCCGCTTCCGTAAGTCGGTATCCCCCGATGTCTAAAAGTTCTCTCCAGTATCGTATTTAAAAAGGTGAATCACACATCTTGGCGAAAGAGCTTCTTTGTTATGTGCAACATTTAGAATTTTAAGATAATTATACATGTGTTTTAAAGTTGGAGTTGATGTCATATTCAAACTGGACACTTAGGCCTGATTCAGATGCCATACTTTTCATTAGCCAGACTTAATGTACTCAAAAGTTCGACATCTGAACAATTTTGGGATGGCTCAGCCGTTCTTCCCACCTGGATGGGACGGATATTTCAACTTTGGAACAGCTTTGATTCAGATGCCGAACTATGCTGAACGTAATGCATAAACTACATGTATTATAATGCATATATTTAAGCAGTTTTTCTCAGAGAGCATTGGTTTTCCTGGAACTGTTGTAGGAATGCCTGTGGAACGGCAAATTAAGTTTGGCATCTGAGTCACTAAACAGGTGTGCTTTTTTAAATAAATTTTGGTCCATCCAAATTTAGATTAATTTGGTTCATGAAAAGTTTGGCGTCTGAATCAGGCCTTAAGCCTGGTTTCCATATGATTGCAGATGATCGCGGATCACAGATCAGAGATAACAAAAAGTTTTGCGATCGTCTGCGATCATATGAAAACACACTTCTGTGACAGTTGGTGACCCTGCAATTGTGATCACAGACGATCGCAAAAGATAGAACCGTGTTCTATCTTCTTTAAGATATCTACGGCAAATTCCGTAGCAAATGAAAATGCTAACGTCTGGACTGGAGCACTGTTCCGTCCATTGAGTAGCCTACATAGTTGGCGGTATTGCAGGCACATGGAGTCAAGATCCTCTATAAGTGAGAGGTGAACCCGTGAGGAGGACGGGGGGGAGGCATTTCAAATACCTGGCATATACTGCCTGATGTAGCCTCCTTCACACACCTACAAAATGCGCCAACAGAAACCTGCACATTGTCCACAGACAGTACTTTGAGTAATTATTTTCCTCTGACTGAAATATATGCTAAACCTTTGCTTTGCAGTTGTTTGCGATCATATGGAAACAGCGCATTTTATGATCATTTGCAATCATAATTATGGAAACCAGGCTTTTGAAGGAAGTTGAAGCAACAAGTCTGATACTTTACAGTGACTATTCTAAAAAACTCAGGTTCTTGATGTTTAACATTCCAATAATTTTGGACAATATTCTTCTTGCCTGGCCAAAAGCGGGTCAGGTCCGAGCAAAAATGTGACTAGTGCCTGCCCATTAATTACTTCAAGTACTGGGATGTGGGTGAAGAGTTCAACTGTGATTTACGGCAGTATTCTCTAGATATCACTGTTCCAAGTCATGAAATTTAATCTTTGTAATCATTATTACTTTCCAGTCATCTTATTCTCAACTGATAGCTGCGTCCTCCTTAACAAGACTCATTAGTAAGAATACGACTCTTCCTGTTGAACAGAGACTTGACATGCGTGAGTATTTTAAAGGATTTGGATGATACACCAGTCTGGAAATTAAGTCTGTTAGTAGTATGAAACTCCATGCATAATGCAGCTGAAAATGTACATGTAATGGCTTTTTTCTATTATGAGGTTAGGGTTAGGGTAAGGGTATGATATATATTCATTTCTTTCACGGGAACATATAAACCCACAATTGACCTGCTCCCAACATCAGTGGCTTCATAGCTCATTTGGTTAGGGCATAAAGATGCACCAGTATCGCAAGGTCATGGGTTCAAACCCCCACTGAAGTCCTGAATATTTTTTCAGGCTTCTTTTCGCAATTGTATAAATTGCATTCACAGCTGCGAGGATCATTCTTTGTTTGATTTTTCTATTATATTGAGGATATTTTTTTTTATGTATGAATTGTTATTTTTATCAATATTCTTCAGGTAACTATGTCCTGAACTACCTTGGCACAAGACCAAAGTTGGCCTCATATGTTTCACAATCACTGATACAGGTACAACTTAATATTATTGGCTCCTAGTTAATAAAATATTAGTAAAAGTCAGCAGTGCACTTCAATAAAACCCAAAATACATATAATGTTGTGCTTCGACGGCTTGCAAAACAATGCCAAATCTCAAATTTTCTTCCAGTGCATGCGTGCATCATGTACACTGTACCCAGATCTGCTTTGTCCCTCCACAAAAGGTACATGAAAACACGCAGAAAAACAGAGGGAAAACCTTGACTTGTTGCTGTATCCAGAAAGAGTATTGAGATAATAATAATGGTTGCATTGAGCGTGTAGGTCAATGTAGATTCTTTGTATCAATTTCCACTTAATGGCGGTATAATTTTGTTCCTTGTGTGCAGAGAGTACAGGGTGCTTTTGGCTTTGCCTGCACTTCTGTCCCTCCCTTCTGTAGCTCTTAGAGAGAGCAAATGTATGGTACATGTAAGTGTGATAAGTGTTGATACAGTGTGTGTACTGTACTGGTGCCCATGGTAAACTCATGGAGTAGGTTGCCATGGTGACCTCTTGTGAAAGGCTTTTGCATTAGCTTCTTATTACTGCATTTATTTTTACCAAACCCACCACCCATCTTTTTAGGAACAAGTTAAGTGAATGACTGTAAGTTGTTAAGTGTACTGTTGCGTGTTTAGTTTCTTGCCAGGTTAACAAAGCTAAGCTGGTTTGATGTACAGAAAACTGATTTGGTGTTCAGAACTATTGTGGATGATGTTGGAAAATTTCTACAGGTGAGTTTGTATTAAGTCTTGTTGATTGGCACCAAGGCAAACACATTATGTAAGACAATAATAACATTTATTATAATTTATGACTGATTCTTTCAGTGGTTGAGATGAATCGATTCTCTTGCTGTGATTGGCTACCCATGAGGTCAAGATGGGTCCATAAACATGCAAAAGGAAGCAAAATTTCTGGCAGCATTAAATCATTGGCGGCATGAAATTTTGCTTGAAATGTCACTATTATTCATTTCATCGCATCATTTTTGGAATTTCCAGTTTTATGGCACAATATTTATATCGGCATTTGGCAAACCATATATGCACTTACTCAAGTTTCGGTGCGCTGGTTCTTGTGTTGAAATGGTCTTGCTGTTAAAAGACCCAGTCTTCTGTAGAGTGTTAACAAGTCATGTTTTCATCCTGAGACACTGTCACGCCCTTATTTCCAGTTTTGGACTTTTTGTGGCTTCAAAACTTACAAAACACTAAGCATGAAACGCTAGTCATTTGGTACAAGACCAAGTCAGAAGGGGTGAGGATCTACACTGTTCCTGATATGACGTCACAAACTGCTTTGCATGCATGTTTACAAAAACTTACCACAATGGAATCAGTCTGTGATGTCAAATCAGGAATAAACCCAGGCCCTTCACTGGCTCGGTCATGTGACAGATGATGGCTCGATTTCATAAAATTTTCAGCTTACAAAACGTCATCAAAAGGCAAGATTTGGTGAAAAAGAGGTGCAATGTGTTTTGTACAGGTTCAAAGATTTGTTTTCACGAAAAAATTATTTGGGACTACAGTAGGTGTTCTTTAAGGAATACACCTTGTCATTGTCTTTAATCTGTTACAGTGTATAATTAGTGTTAACCTACTCATGAGTTACCCTGTTTGCTCTTTTCAGGGCTCTGTTGATCATTGTATAATAGGTGTCCATATCCTGTCACAGCTTGTGTGTGAGATGAACCAGGTATACATTGTAATTTATACATACAGTGAAACCTGTATTAAGCAGTCACCCTCGGGGTATGGCTTGTCAGATGACTTAATGCAGGCTGACCGATTAACACAGGTCGCACAGAATACACATCAAACACAAAAGTGCCATTTTGTAACAGTACAAAGGCCCTCAAAAATCACTTACTTGGTTAAGATCTCTTGCACTGAATACAATGGTATGACAAAGTAGAACACTGGATGTAAAAATGAACCAACAAAACAGCAATGTCAAGTTCCTACGGTCAGTATTGGTGTGATTTCCTTTTAAAAAGTGAGCATTCAATACAGGCCAAGACAATAGAAACGGCTTGTTTGGACTTCGTAAAGGGTGACGGCGACCGCTTCATATAGGTCAAAATTACAGTAATTAAGGGATGTGATTTTTGGGACTTTCACAACTATCCACTCACAGACGGTATCCACTTAATATGGTGCTGCTTAAAGGAGCATGGTCACGATATTTTGGGTCATTATAAGAGCAATACAAAAATGCACTTAGATAATGCAAAACAGTGAAATAACAAACAACAAATTTTCAGGGAAGATAAGTACCAGAGACAAGAATAAATGCAAATATTATTATGGCGAGGATGGTGAAGGATGGAGAAGATTGAAACAGATTGCAAATTACCTTTTTGAAAAATTTAGGCTAAATTTTTCAAAATTTTCACCTCCAAATTCTTATGTATTTTGTACATGTTGATGAGGCAAAGAGGGCTAATTAACATGCAAACAAAAGAATAATAAATTGGCAGCCATTTTGGAATAAGGTGTATGTATGATTATTTTTTGGTCGAACACAAGAGTAATGGTACAGTGGAACCTGTTAATACAGACAGCAAAGGACATGCCAAAGTGTCTGCATTATCCAGGATCCGTATTAAGCGGCCTGATTTTAACAGAAAATATACAGTATGACGTTTTAGTTGTCAGGACAAAGAAAACTGTCCATGGTGTATTAAGCAGGTGTCTGTAGAGCGGGACTCCACTGTCCTCCTTCTTCCAGTAGAGAAAGGGGTTTGATGAGACTTTGTACTTGTGCTTTACATGCTACATGTGTACTGTACACATAAGTTCTTCTGTTGGGCGGATATGATTTGATCCTGTATCTAACAAGTCTGCCTGCAACAATGATGTTCACCAGAAAAGGAAATGAGAGGGATGTCAATTTAACAAATCGAATGTGGTTTAGCGTTGTCTGTACTCTTATTGACAACGATATTCATCATCACAGTGGTCAAAATGTTGTGGACTCACGAGGTGCAGCCAAGTTAGTCCATAGCAAATTTTGACCACTGTGATGATGAATAGCATTGTTGATAAGAGTATAGACAATGCTAAACCACATTCAATTTGTTTTTTACAATAATATCAGGTCAAAGAAAATGTTAATTTCAGAGCACAAGCTGAAAAAAGGCATTGCGCGACATGTTGACGGGAGCAGCGTTGTCTAGACTCTTATCGACAATGGCAAAATAAGATTGCGAGATTACTAGCAATAATTTATTGTGGTAAAAAAAAATTTGGTGACCTCCCCACCTATTCTCCATTCTTCTACTTCAAATCTGTTTGAAAAGGAAAGGGAAGGGAAGCATCAACTACACATTTTCAGTTATCAACAGTACGTGCATTTATCTATTTTTTTCTTTTTAGGCTGACTCAACACGATCTCTCACAAAACACAGAAAGGTAAGCTAAATAAAGCTTATCCACATGTACACTGTAGTTTCCTGTTTAACCAAAATAATTAAATGGATAATAGATTTAAAGCTACAGCTGTGCATGTGCATGAACTAAGCAGTTATTTCCAAAATTCTCCATCCCTGGAGTGCAAAGGCCAACTCTGTCAAAGTGGTTACCCAGGGGTAGGGATGTTGATAGCAAAAGTTGAACCGTGCATAAACACCATTGACCATTGTCATTGCCACCATGATTGTCATTTGTACAGGTACTTAATGTGGTCTTGTTTCATCGATTTTAGATTGCATCTTCATTCAGAGATTTATCACTTTTCAACATTTTTAACTTGTCTATCACTCTTCTACGTGAGGTAAGGTTACTAACACATTGTTTCATCCTTGTGAAATTCAATTTAGCAGATTACATTGATCATTACTTCATTGATTACTTGGGTCTTTTATTCCTTGGTAGGCCTATAACAAACAGCTAAACTTGCAAGATGGAAGTCAGGTATGTTCATCTAGAAACACCATCCATTTAAACTTTTTAGTCCTTTGTGAAGTACTGTATACATGTTCAATAGCGCTTTAGAATAAATTATTTATAGTTTTAGCGCTTTACAAATGTATTGTTTTATTTTAGTTTTTTTTTTTTTTTTTTTTTTTTACAAAAATTGTATATTTGAGAACTAGCAGGGCACAGCTTCAGTTTGGCATTAAGCATTGACAATAGCTCTGAAACATACATACAGCTGTACATATTATAAACTTTATTAATGTGTCTTAAATATGTCTAGCCAATGGGATTAAAAACCCCTCTACTAATTGGGGACACAATTAATAACCTACTAACTATTTTCTAATGAACTATTAAAAATAAAAACCCTGACAATATAAAAGGAAAATTTGGCCACAGTAAGAAGTTTCCTCAAGCTATTGCTGACTATCACATTCTTACATGTACAGCTGTAGTTGTCACCCAGCTTCAGAATGTTTGAACATCTCATGTTAAACCAGTAACAGAAAATAATCACTTTTTAATAATTATTATGGTGTTCATCATCATGGTTTCAAATGATAGTGGAGTTAATCTTTCTCACGATTGAGTCACGAAGATGTGGATCGTGATGTTTCGACCGCTATACTGCTGGTCTTCATCAGACGATGGTGTCAACTGGCTCCATGTGAGTATAAGAAGCACTGTGACTGGTGGTGATTGGTGCGTTTCAATCGTCGCTCATAGGCTGTTGTTGATTGGAGGATTTTGATCCTTGTTGTTCAGATTAGAAATTTTTCCCTCAGCGGTCTGCTTTGGTACTGATTGGCTGTTGTGTTGTTTGATCGTGGGCATCCATGCTTCCGGAATTTCAATTCCATTGTCCCTGTTGATGTTGTTAGGGTGAAGTCCTATGTGAATAGCCTCTTTAACCCTATGGGTGTACCAATGTGGGTCTTAAGTTCCCACAATTCCCTTCCTTGATACATGTACGTTGATCATCAAGGATTCGAATGGATATCTCTCTACCAGTGTTTACAGAAAGCCTGCACACACTGACCAGTACCTAGCGTATGATTCACACCACCCGCAATCTGTAAAACGCGGTATTGTCAAGTGCCTGTACGATCGATCTAAACACCTCATAACAAAACCATCAATTATCTCTCATGAAAAGAAACACCTCTCATCGGTCCTTGTTTCCAACGGTTATCCGTTTTCGTTTTTAAAAAATCTTACGAAAACCAAGGGATGAACAACTGCTAAAGAACCTGAACCCGAAATTAAATCTACTGTGGTTCTGCCATATGCCAAAGGCACATCGGAGGCTCTTCGCCGTTGCCTACAACAACAAGGCATACGGACTGTTTTCAGTTCTGACACAACTCTTACACTGTAGATCACACCTAGTGCAACCTAAGGACATGTCAACCCAGTAAAACAAGACAGAGTAGTCTACAATATTCCCTGCAGGCCTTGCACACGGTGTAGGTTACCATGCGTAAACAACCCTTAGTATTTCAGGGGCACCCAATGACAAGTTTCGGTGGATATCTGTTCGGTAGAGGGTAATTCGCCTTGGGTTTTCGGCGTCGATTAAAGAGTGCCCTTGGATTTTCGTAACTAAAACGTGGCCTAAAAGATTCGCAATTTGGAAATCATAGCCCCTAAGGTTTTCGGAAAGGTCGTTATGGCTGTTTTTGGCAGTCTAAAACGTCAGCTAGCATTTTCGGAAAGAAAATAGTTCCATAGAAAGTTCGTGGAAAGTTCAATTCAGTTTGCATTTTCTAAAGGGAAGATTTTGTTCCCTAATATTTTCGGGCAATTAAAAAATCAGCTAGGGAATCCGAACAGATGAACTTCTTCTAGCTAACGAAAACAGCACTTAAAGCAGACTTCAAACACCATAATGGACTTAAAAATGCCTTTCTACAGCTTTTGGGTGATTTAGTTCGTTGGGTGCCCCTGGTATTTGACTTTTGCCCTAAATTTTGTCGCTAGAACGCTAACTATTTCAATTGTCGCCTACAGATCCTTAACACTTATCATTTATAATAAACAATTCAGGCCTACCTTTCCAGCTGACTTAAGTTCGCGTCATTTTAAGAAAACATGGAAATTGCCTTTACCAGTTGCGCCTATATTTGTTTACTTCCGTCACATTTGAGGACAACGTTTGCATCATTTATCGGGTCGGTACAAAACGTGGACCCCCATCTGGACCCCTTCTGGACCCCCTTCTGGACCCCCATCTGGACCCCCTTCTGGACCCTCAATTTTTCTGTTGAAAAATAATAAAATGATATTTAACAGTCTTCGCTTTGGATTTCAACTTCGGCCGGTTTGTTGATAGTTACAGACAGTATTACAGTAATCGCGAACATTACCACAGCCAGTTGCCATTTTCATCCCAAGAAAGACTTACTTTGAATTTCGCTGAATTTGCGTTGCTGACTTTTGTTGTTGTTACCAAATACTTTAGAATTTTCTCGCAAAGGTTAGATAAACGTTAAATATGCAAATTACTGTTCAGCTTTCAACTGGCGTTCGGAGAATGTGAAAATTATTATCGGTGGCAGATTTATGTCACGTGCTAGGCAACCAGAGTGATCATATTTCATTCCATCATCATTCAGCGCATTTTCAGAGCAAGCTTTCGACTATAATTTTCCAGCGTGGAAGAAAACATTGCTCACCTTTTTGCTGCAGTGATAACATTAACTAGCAGTGCTTATTCTTATCCAAACAGAAAAAAAAAGATAGTTTTTGAGCTCGGTTCACATTCTTCGAAACCCAGTTGAAAGCCGAACAGTAATTTGCATATTTAACGTTTATCTAACCTTTGCGAGAAAATTCTAAAGTATTTGGTAACAACAAAAGTCAGCAACGCAAACTCAGCGAAATTCAAAGCAAGTCTTTCTCGGGATGAAAATGGCAACTGGCTGTGGTAATGTTTGCGATTACTGTAATACTGTCTGTAACTATCAACGAACCGGCCGAAGTTGAAATCCAAAGTGAAGACTGTTAAATATCATTTTATAATTTTTCAACAGAAAAATCGAGCGGTCCAGAAGGGGGTCCAGAAGAGGGTCCAGAAGGGGATCCAGAAGGGGGTCCAGAAGGGGTCCAGATGGGGGTCCAGAAGGGGGGGTCCACGTTTTGTACCGACCCTCATTTATCAGCGTTTCAATCGTGCAAGAAGCGTGCGTTTGGTTGGTTTGTATCATTTGACAGGCAATTTTAAACGTGCATTTCTTTCGTTTCAAGAGTTTTGCATCATGCATTTCTATCGTTCCAAACGTTTGGTTCATTTCAAATGTTTCGAAGGTTTCAATCGATGTTTATGCTGAACCTCGCACCGAAAATTAAAAGCCATCGTAGATTTTCTTCGCGTATAAAAAAGAACCAGTTTCAACGTGAAATAAAACATAACTTAATTCAGAAGCTTTGATAACACAGGGCACAAGAATTGAAGTGCTAACTTTCGCTGCTGAAGTTAAGCTTAGAAAATTTTTAAGACGCTGGGAATTTATATTTTCATTCTTAATGAAATTTGATCAGCGAAGAAATCTGCCGCCTTGGACGTGACGAATATTGTTGACTCTTTTTGTGTCATAGCGATTGTAATGTTTGGCAAAGCATTCAATCTGTATTTCTTTTACTTAACTTACCTGTTATTAAACGTATAACATTTTGATCGACTGCCTCGTTCAAAGACAAAATAAGAAATTTGTGTGACCGTGTGGTTTGGGAATTTAACAATGTAATTTCCTTGGCGCCATTCCGACGTGACAGAAAATGTACATTCAACAACAAAGCAGACTTGAAGAAGCGCCAGTTTGCAATGACATGCAGGGTATTTTTTCCACAGAAGCAAAATTTATGAATGGAACGATATGTTGTATGGTAAAAAAATTCAAGGTTTTGAGTTTTGGAACTGTTTGAAAAGAGGTATAATCGAAAGAGCTAAATTAATTCCAGTTCGCAGGATAATTTCCCGGGAATTATCAGATCAAGTAAAGGAATTTGCACAAATGCAACAAAGCTAAATTTATCATTTTGTACAATTATTTTTAGCCTTCGATCGATAAAGAACCTCTCATACAACTGAAGTAATTCGACTGGTTGTGGATTATATTTATATATGTACTGTACTACAGCGGAATGATTGAGGATGATTGTGTAGATGAAACCGACAGCGAACGATTAAAAAGTTCCAAACGCTTGAAACGATTGAAACGCAGCTAAAAATAAGAAACGTTTGAAACAATTGAAACGATTTGTTTTGCACGATTCACACGCTAAACTCTACGAACCAAATGCACGATGCAAACGCCATGTGCACGATAATTTCCATGGCCGGGATCTCTTGACGACGAACCCAAACATGTGACACTGAACTTGTCAAAACCACTGCTTCATTATCAACTTGTTCAAAGTTTAATGCGACGGATGAGAAAGTACAATTAATGTGCATCTCAAAAGGGTAAGAATTAGTGTGATATTGTGGTAGGCCACAATTTTAAGTGTAAATTTGTCCACCATGTTTGTTCCGAATTTGAACAGTTTTGCGCGAACGCGTTTAAGTTTTTTTAATTTTTCACACGAAATAATAGGTTTTCTTGATAATTTCTTGTATACAGGTTCATGCACATAAAATTTAGTTTTAGTTTCTGTTTTTGAAGTTTCCAGATAGTTTCTACGTTTCTTGCTTCAGGCTGTTTTCTAGTGTCACACCTAATTTGTTACACGCGTGGTAACCAACACCATGCGCAAGGCCTGCAAATGTGGTAAGGTTTATATTGGAGAGATGGGAAGATCTATACATGAACGGATTAAGGAACTCGATAGAGACATACAGCTTGCTCGAACCCAATCCTCGGGTGTCTGGAAAACTCAGACCTAGAAAACTCAGACCTCAGACCTAGAAAACTCAGACCCCCCCAATCTGGAAAACTCAGACCCCCTCAAAACTATACAAATTTTCAAGATAACAAACATTTCACCTTTGTCGTCTCATGTTATTATAATCGGCTACGGAGCACGAGACCTAGAAAACTCAGACCCCCCCAAACTGGAAAACTCAGACCCCCTCAAAACTATACAAATTTTCAAAGTCAAATAAACGTGGGCAAAATGAATTATCGCCGTTCAGTGCGCTGAAATGTTACACGCTCTATTTATCGCAGATAACAAACATTTCACCTTTGTCGTCTCATGTTATTATAATCGGCTCCGAAGCACAAGACCTAGAAAACTCAGACCCCCCCAATCTGGAAAACTCAGACCCCCTCATGAACGGCGATAATTCATTTTGCCCACGTTTATTTGACTTTGAAAATTTGTATAGTTATGAGGGGGTCTGAGTTTTCCAGTTTGGGGGGGTCTGAGTTTTCTAGGTCTCGTGCTCCGGAGCCGATTATAATAACATGAGACGACAAAGGTGAAATGTTTGTTATCTGCGATAAATAGAGCGTGTAACATTTCAGTGCACTGAACGGCGATAATTCATTTTGCCCACGTTTATTTGACTTTGAAAATTTGTATAGTTTTGAGGGGGTCTGAGTTTTCCAGTTTGGGGGGTCTGAGTTTTCTAGGTCTCGTGCTCCGTAGCCGATTATAATAACATGAGACGACAAAGGTGAAATGTTTGTTATCTGCGATAAATAGAGCGTGTAACATTTCAGTGCACTGAACGGCGATAATTCATTTTGCCCACGTTTATTTGACTTTGAAAATTTGTATAGTTTTGAGGGGGTCTGAGTTTTCCAGATTGGGGGGGTCTGAGTTTTCTAGGTCTGAGGTCTGAGGTCTGAGTTTTCTAGGTCTGAGTTTTCCAGACACCCCCCAATCCTCCGGCATTTCAGAACATAGCAACGCGACCAGACATTATCAGCTCTGGCACGAAGTTAAATTTATTGACCAAGACCCACATTGGTGCACCCTTAGGGTTAAAGAGGCTAAAGTGAAAACTCATGTATAAGCTGCACCCCCAAATTTCAAGCGAAATCTAATGCTGTGTATTTACAGTGACCTTAAGACATTAAACAACTCTTAAAATACCGATTTACAAGCTTATCTTTAATCAATTTCCTTAATTCTGGGGACAGATAATGGTTGTCTTCATTGTTAAAGTCCACAGTTGAAATGAAAACAATGAAATAAAGAGCAGGAGAACGATTCAAAACGTTTGCTTAGTAACCACACAGACATTTACAGAGGGAAGTCTGGACACAAGAGTAGCTGATGACAATCAGAAAAGAAGATGGAAAGATTCACTTTCGCATCAGCTATGTGTGGATACTGTTTATAAAGACGTACAGAAGCCATCGGAGAAAAACTTGTCGCTAAACGAAAAGTTTAACAACCCTAAGGATAAACACACCATGCAAGTAATGAAAGGCAACGAAATGGTCAGCCATTTGCCTCACAAGTTCTCCCAAATAGCGTGGTATTTTGTCTCACGTAGTGGAGAGATTGAAGTGATCAGTCGAAGACAACATTGTAAAAATCTTTTGTGGAAGTATGGAGATTCCATGCCAGTTAGAGTTCAGAACGACTGGCAAGCAAGATTCAGGTTTTGAACCTGAAGATACAAACGGCTCCTTTAGAAGCCACCCATTTCTACCGAAAGCAATGTGTTTAATCTTTATTCACTGCAGGTTTTTGGTGCTATTTTAGAAGTCAGTTTACTCCCTCTGAAAGCAATGATCGTGTGTATAAACCGCACCCACAATTTTGAGCCCAAAATTTCTGCAAAAAAATGCGGCTTATACACAAGTTTTTACAGTATTCACATAAGACTTCACCCTAACAACATCAACAGGGACAGTGGAATTGAAATTCCTGAATCGTGGATGCCCACGATCAAACAACACAACAGCCAATCAGTACCAAAGCAGACCGCAGAGGGAACAATTTCTAGTCTGAATGACAAGGATCGAAATCCTCCAATCAACAACAGCTTCTTATACTCACGTGCAGCCAGTCGACACCATCCCCTGATGAAGACCAGCAGTAATAGCGGTTAAAACGTCGCGATCCACATCTTTGTGACTCAGTTGTGAGACAAAAGATTAACTCGGCTATCAATCACTTTTTAGTCTTCAGAGTAGACTGCGAGTAGTCTCTAATTTTGGCGATGGATTGTGAAACGGAAGAAATACAGTGTACATGTGTGCGCGAAATTGCAAGAAGATGCGACGCGAGGGGCAGAGAGACTGCAGACAAAGCCAGGGAGTTTGAATTAAGTGCATACAGTACCGCCTGAAAGTATTGACCCATCGGGACGAGGCGATACCTCGTCTATGCCGCAGGTAGTGGCTGTGCGTCCACCGCGGTATAAAAAAAATTGTTCCCGCGGGAAAACCGAGGTACAATTTTGCCACGGAATACCGCGGGAGAAAAGACGAAGTAATGCCGCGGGGAAAGAACAATGACGATTAATTCCAGGTGTCAAAAAAGCGGAAGGACTGTAAGGTGCGAAGATTCATGGACATAAAAATAACGCTGTACGCGGTTTGCGTATGGACTCGTAATTTTTGAACCGACCTCTATATAATGTAAAATCGAAGTCTTTGAAACGTTAAGGGGCTTGCCCTGGTTAAACACCTGCCTTGGTTAAACACCGTATTTCACATGTGAAGTATGGCATTTGTCCCAATTCTTGGCTTGCACGTCACGCAAGTATCACACAAATAAAAAATAAAATCGCTTATCTTTCAATAAATTAAGTCAAGAAACTGAGATAGTGTAGAAGAGTAATAAATAAACAACGTATCAAAGTTTCAGCGTTGTGTGATATTCCAAACTTGAGTTATTCGGTAAAGGGTACTACTCAAAAATATAGTTTTTAGTATGGAGACGGCATGCTGGCACCGTGTTCCTGTGAGGAACCCCAACATGGTGGTCGGAAATCCATTGGAAACATCTGGAGCTCACTTTTTCTCTCGCAAAAGATTTTTTCTCTCTGCTAAACTTCAAAACATTTGCATAGACACTTCTCTTAAAGTGTATAAGACACGAAATTTTTTATTGGCTTTTTTCTTTCGTTTATATGCATAAAGAAAGGATTCATGATTTAGAAATGTCTAAAAAAAAATTTCGGCAATTTTTAGGCTCCAAAACAGGCAAATTTTAGCTCAAAATTTTGTCGGGAACTGGGGACAACTTTTCCACTAAGTGACGTCACGTTGTTTGCATGATACTCAGCTGTTAGCAAAGACATGTGAATTACTTGGCTTGCTTAGCAGTGTTTGGAGACTTTGTACGCATTAAAATGTCTAGCGATACAGATACAAGTAATTCGTATGATCCTATGGAAAGTGGAGAAGAATGTTGAGAATCTTGCAAACAACTTGACGTCACAAAGGTCACATGACAGAGGTTTTGGCTGCGCACTGCTGTGACAAATTTTTTGGCAAAAATAGCGCGAATTTTGATCGAAAAAGAGGCATTTAACTTTTTTTTCGCCGATTTTTAAATCTCAAACCGTTATTTATAAATGTTGAACTACCAGAAAATGAAATAAAAAATTTCGTGTCATATACACTTTAACATATTGGTTATTCAGAACTCGAAAACACAACGTAAATCAATATTTTCGCGTACGTGATATGTTTCTCAGATGCAACCACAATGTCAGGGATTGTAAAAAAATCTAAATTCAAACTGCTTTATTTTCAAAACAAAGCATGTTACCGAGCTGAAAACATGCAAGCAGATATATCTTTAAAATGTCTTTAACCTGATGAGGTAAAACCTCAAAATTTTTAATTTTAGTTTTTTCTGACGACGCGTGCTGATTTTATTTGGATTGGCTGAGGCGTTCTTCATGGCTGGCCTTTTCTTCCCTTCTAAACTTAATTCACGGACAACTTGGGAAATTTTAAAATTTTGTCTATAGAACGACAAAATTCTTAACTTGACATACTCTGATGTTTGAACCATCTTTGCTCTGGAGCTCACGTTGTGTTGTCGTCACGTGCCGTGCTCGAATTTGCATAAAACACCGATACGCACCAACGACCAATTGAATTTGGATTTGTTCTTTGAAATCTCGGCCTGCCTCACTTAGAATTTCTTGGTAATTTGTTTGCTTCCCTTAATATCTTAGTTCTAAAATAACTTTGAGTCAATCTAACAACATTTTGGATCTCTGATAAGCTTAATTTAAAATTCCTGTCCGGTTTCCGGACATTGAGACGTAACATGTAAATTGATATTCGTGCTCTGAGCAGCATAACATGTAAATTTCATATTTGTGCTCTGAGCATCACAAAACATGCCGAAATATTCTTTCCTTTCTTTCTTTCCATCAAGATTACAGAACCTTTTTAAGACTCTCAAGGAATTTTTTAAGAAGCAGAGTACAAAGCGATTAGTTAGTTTTACTGTAATTGTAATCCGTTAATACTGTATTTATTGTATAATTTGTAAATACTTTAATTTGATTTATTTTTGTAATTGTAATTAATGTAACTTAACAGGGAAGAGCCACCCAGTGGATCTGTTAATAAATCATTATTATTATTATTATTATAATTATTATTATTATTATTATTATTATTATTATAACCACTTTGAAAATAAGTTTTTTCAGTTTCATCCAAGACCACTAACTCTTCAATCTCTGAGCGATCAGGGCCATACTGGTAATTTATGGATCTCCTTGCTTTTCTCATGTTTCTTTTCCTGCGAAAGGAAGGAAGGGGAATGCGCCACACAGGGAATGTGCCTCTCACTTGTGACTCACAACTTTGTGGCCTAGTTTGTGCACTAAGATTTCCTAGAAAGAAACAAAATAGTGCAGTTACAGTACGGATTTTCCTGGTGCATTTCTCACACACTCGGGATGAGAGTGAAGAAGATTGTTCACACTCAAATCCCGGTTCGTTAGTAGTTCCATGAGGGGACAAAATTTTCTCCACTCCGGCCCATTTAGTGATCTCGTAGAGATTTTCCTTGGAAACGCTTTGCCTGAAATCCCCATAATTAACAAGAAAATTGCAACCATAAACAGGGCAGAAATTGTTAGAGGTAGGCTTTTAGGAGGCCTTCCTAATGCTTTCTTTGATGTTTCTACCATTTATACATGGCTCCCCGTGAAACAACATAAACAAGCGGGCTTTTTGTTGTCTTTTTGCTGTAACGTCTCCCGCACTTTATCGATGACAGGAGAAACTGACGGGAAGCCAAGAGAAGGAATCTCACTGGTTGTGCTTAATTGACTTGAGAGACAATATGAAAGTTACACTTCGAAATCACTCGGCCATGGAAGGTCAAATCCCTGGCTTTGTCTGTAGTCTCTAATTTTCGGCGCTCCCCTCGCGTCGTGTCTCCTTGCCAGTTCACTCTTGCACGTGTGTTTCTCCAGCCCCACAATCCATCGCCGAAATTAGAGACTATTCGCAGTCTATCTTCCGAGCCAAAGAATAATTATCATGGCTAAACAGACAAAAAACCAATACAGAAAATGAACAAAAATAATATCTTAACTTTTTTAACCAAACATTTTTAATAACTACACTGTAAGTACTAAAATAATATACTGGTGTATGAACCACTAACTGACTGGTTAGCTTAGTTGGTAGAACTCCGGACTACTGTGCGGGAGGTCGCAGGTTGAAACCCCGGCTGGACCAACACTCAGCCTGGTCTTAAAATAATTGAGGAGAAAGTGCTACCTTTGTAATGACGTCTGCAAATGGTTAGACTTTCTAGTCTTCTTAGATAAGGATGATAAACCATAGGCCCCATCTCACAACTCTTCATACATGTAGTTGACTCTGTTGAAACGAGTGGGGGATGTAGTTCTTAGTGTGGTAGTCTATCTCTCATCTGATGGTTGGGTTGGTAAATGCTTGGAGATATTAGCTGTATAAGATACTCTAAAATCTGAGGGTAAAATAAATAAAGTATATGTATGTATGTAACTACATGTAATGGCACACGATCCATTTGTCTCTGATTATTGACCTCTGTTCTGATTGTTGAAATCCGAGTGTCACCAGTGATAAGCCTTTCCAGCATTACAGCTGATGATCACTGTTCCTGACTTTTATGAAGTCCTATTTTCTTTGTGTTCCTCAGCACACATTAATGAGCCATCTTCTTCAACTCACATGCAACTGTCTGTCGTTTGACTTCATTGGCACCTCCATGGATGAGTCATCAGATGACCTTGGCACGGTTCAGATCCCCACCAGCTGGAGAGGAGGTATATCAGTAAATTGGATTAACTAATTAAATCCTGATCAATGAGGATACTCTCCTTGCTAGTTTTACTATTTTTCTTATCTTGTCAGTTGGGAGAATTTATTTTGTGTAATAACCAAACCATTTCATCTTTGGTGATCATTTGATTTATTCTTGTAACCTGTACTGTACATGTTATGTTGTATCAGCTTGTGGTATTATAAGGAGAAATGAGATGTTGGTCACTAGGTTAAATGACTTGTTCATCCTCACAGGTTGATGAAGATTGATCAATATTTTATTTTAGTGCTTGAGTCTCCAATAAACAGTCCAGCTCTGAAATTTCAAACAACACCAGTCAGTGATGAAAATATTATTACTGATAGTCAATGATATTTCAGCCAAACGGATTTGTGTTGTTAAATTAAAATTAATGCTGATTGAAGCCCCATTTACACGGTAGAAACATTTTGGCACGGCTCGGATGAAAAAAGTTCGCATACCCAAAAAATTAGTTCGGCACAGATAGATTTTTTCGTGTAAATGACTTTGCCCTACCTGTGCAGGACCAAAATTTCACCCGTACTAGGACCATGTTGGAAGGTAGTCCGAGCACGGATAAAATTGGTACGCGATCCTGAAAATCTAGCCCAGCTCGGATAAGGTGTGCAGTGTAAACGATTAGCCATGCCGAACCAACTTTTCTCTGATGAGCCTTCAAGCCTTTGGTCAGCACCAGTTTGGGAGAGCATGTGCAAATTGACCTGCGATTCACTCAACATGGCGTATAGCAGGAAGACGCTGCAAAAGTCGCCAAGATAATCTTGCGGGATAGCATGGAAGGACCATGATGTTAAGGAAGTTGTCATACCACTCTTTTTCTGTAAAAGCTGTCTCCACTGTCTCAAACCATTGACCACTTCATGTCAATGTCCATTTAACCATCGCTCGGTAGAAGTAGAATTAGAAGTGAGAACTGATGAAATAAATAACAACCAGTATACCTCTGCCTTTTACTATTCTTCTGTAAAGCAGATGAGAGAAAGGTTGCTTTCCCTATTTTCTGCTGGAACACATGCGATCTTCCTGTGAGAAGAAATTCTATGAACTTTTCATCTGCCATGTATTTACAGAGAAAGCAGCATACGCACTAAGCAAGAATCAAGTATGCTAGCCGAGATGTTGAGCCTTTTACCCGTGCCAAACCATAATTTTGCATTATTTAGCACGGTAGAAAAAAGGACGTGTAGATGAGCAATCGATACTAATGACAGTATGTTTTTTGGTACGCATACCACTTTTATCTGAACCGTGCCAAAAATTTTCTGCCATGTAAATGGGGCTTGAGTGTCTTCAATGACTTGGTGCTGAGTATAGCAATAGTTCTGTCTTATTGTTTGATTTCTCCCACAATTGACAGGATGTTGTATGTGTAAATATAAAACATTAAAATTATGTTAAAGTACCAATGAAATGAAAACTAATTGCTGCTTATTTGAAAGGCGTATCAAAATAAAGAAAAATGGCGTTTTCCTTTTTGGAATATCTTTTTTTGTTCTAGAGATATTAAAGTTTTTGTATTATGCAAATTAGGAAAGTGATGACGTCATAAATTGTACAACTGAAATGTTAGAATACTGAATCAAGAATATCTCTAGAAATATTGGAGCGGTGATCTTCAAACTTGGCACCCAAAATGCAGATCACAAAAGAAACAAAATGACACCTGTGGTGCCATTGCCATGGCAACTCTCTTAGCTCCAGTCTCTTTCTGTCAAAAACCAAATATCCCCATTTACAACCCTTGTGAGTGGGACAGAGGGTCCTGCTCGAAACAGACATGGTTCTAATATTGTCTTAACTCTCCTCATTAGATTGCTGGGGGTGATGATACCTGGTTAAGACAAAAACTGGGAATTTCATTTCTAATTAAGACAGGACCAGCCGCAAAACTGTTGTCATGGCAACAGTGCCACAGGTGTCATTTTGTTTCTTTTGTGGTGTACATTTCTGGTGCCAAGTTTGAAGAACACTGCTCCAATATTTCTAGAGATATTATTGATTCAGTATTTTACCATTTTAGTTGCACAGTTTTTCCTAATTTGCATAATACAAAAACGTTAATAATTCTAGATCAAAAAAAGGTATTCCAAAAAGGAAAACGACATTCTTCTGTATTTTGAAAAGCCTTTCAAATGAACAGCAATTATTTTTCATTTCATAGGTACTTTAAGGCACATCCTTGGACTCAACTTGTCTTATATGTTTTCTTAAATTCATTTTTGCTTTTCTTTTGTAGCATTCCTGAATTTTGCCACACTCCAACTATTTTTTGACCTGTACAGAGCTCTGCCTACTTCTCTTTCACCAATGGTAAGTGCGTGAAATTATTTTCTGGAGTGTTAATACACAGTTTATTGCCAGATGAACAGTTTGCATCTGAGTTTTGGGGTCTTTTTTGAAAGTGGATGGTTATGATTAACTACACATGTAGAAGAGGGCTTATTCTGGGGAATTGAATCAATGAAAAAGCTAAGAGCTCCACAAGGATGTATCACAAGCAATGCTCTGTGTTAGTGAAATGTCAGAATCAATGTACAAAGTACATGTACATGTTCTCATCAGTCCTAGTCCTTAAAGGGTGTGAGTGATGATTTTGCAAAAAAAAAAAAAGAGCAAAACCCTTTATAATGGTTCACACTTGCCCAGTTACACTATCCTGTAAAGAATTTTGATTGTTGTATCTTTCCATAGCTACCAACCCTACTAGGACATGTCAACTGCTTGTTTTCTAAACCATTGTACTCCAAGTACAATGTATGTTATTATGAGGACTGGAGTTGATTGTATGTTGCAGGCCCTTTCCTGTTTGGTACAGCTAGCCTCCATTAGACGATCACTGTTTAACAACACTGAGAGAGCCAAGTTCCTGGAACAGCTGGTTCAAGGCGTCAAAGGAATTCTTGAATCTCCACAGGTTAGAATAATGATTACTGTGTTTTCCCTGATTAAGGCGCAGCAACTGATGTCTGTAGGAGTAAACTTGTGACAAGCAACCCTGATCATTTGTATGAAAGAAGGTTTGTACTCGATCCTTTCCCATGATTAATTTGTGCTTGTCATCTAATGATGAAGAGGAATTGTATGTTTTCAAAGTCAATCTACTAACCTCGCATAAGTTGAAAGTTTGGTTTGGATGCTCAAAGAGGCCTGGTAAAAATGTTCACATCTGATTGATACCCTTTAATATTGGTTATTGGTCAAGGGTGCCAATTATAGGCAGAAGGCTGAAAACATTATCACCAAAAGGCTTCCTTTTTTTTTTTTTTTTCAGCTGAAAACTATGACCCCACTTTTCCAGCTGTATTACACCAAAAACATTTTACTTGCTTAGAGTGACCTAGGCATAGGTGTACATCATTGCTTGACTGCTTTTACATGTAGAGTTAAAAATTGTTCCCAAGACAGGCATGAACTTCTAGCCTTCAAAGAATAGTGAAATTATACAGCCAGGTCTGTGAATACTTAGAAGTGGATGATTAGGGCTACACCCTACAAACTAGAGGCTGCTAGTAATGAGACTGTCAACTTTTCTCTATTGATTTCAAACACTTGCCAGGTCTTTCCACTCTACAGTACAATGTAGTTCTTGAACAATCAAGCTCTGTTGCACAATTTAAAGGTGATCAGTTGGGTACTACTCAGGAACATAATTTATACATGTATATCTCACGTACCTCCATGTAACGTTGTTATGTGAATTGCCTTTCAGTCACTTGCAGACCCCAATAATTATCACGAGTTTTGTAGACTGCTGGCCAGACTAAAGTCTAACTATCAGTTAGGAGAGATAGTGAAAGTGGAGGGGTACAGTGAGTTTATAGCCCTTATAGCAAAGTTCACTGTCACCAGTCTACAGGTGAGGATTACAACTTACTTACTAATTAGATTCAAAATTCCTCTCATTTCAGCAGTAATAATATTAACTGCTTATTTCTTCCTGCTGCTTTGCTTAATTTCTTTTATATTAATTGAGTTGTGCGGCCCTCTAAATGCCTTTATGTAAGGTACAAATGTATGTCTTATGGTTGGGGGCCCTATAAACTAAAGGTAATGATTTAGTTATTAATTGTGTCAAAAACAAAATGCTTGAATATGATTGGTTCTTAACAGCCTTTATTTGTGGCTTAATTTGAGCTGTCCGATTACAAACACTTGTAATCGGACAGGCCAAATTGGACAGTTACCTTATTTGGGTATGTTGAGCAGTAGCTGCCATATTGTGTCAGTTGTCAATCTTCGTGCTTTGTAAAATAGCAACCATTTCCAGTGTCACATAATTTGCATTCAAACCGTTGGTTATTTTGTACAATAGTTCAACAATATTTAGAAGGTTGACCTCTAGAGTTTCTTGCATTTTGTTATTGACACAATTAATTGGTAATTGGACTTTGTGTTGTACAATTCAGGGGTAATCGTGCTCATAATGATTTCAAATCAGCTTCGTGCTACGCACTCGGCCAATTTAAAATCACTCGCCCGATTAATCCCTGAATTGTACTCCACTCAGTCCTATTACCATTACTACATTTAATTATCATTTAAAGGTTCCTAGATTAATATGCAAGATGTCTTTGAAGAACGTTAATAATTAAAAAAAAACTTCTTAGGACTCTTACAAAATTAATTAGTGTAATGGATATGGATCATGTCAATGTGTTGATATCAATTATGTACAACCTGGTTATTGTTGTTTTTTTATCACACTGTACTTCTATATTATTTTCAGATGTGGCAGTTTGCTCCTAACAGTTTACATTACCTTTTGAGTTTGTGGCAGAGGATGGTTGCTTCAATGCCGTATGTAAAAAACACAGAACCACACCTTTTAGAGTCTTATGCTCCTGAGGTAAGACTTTGTATTTTCTATGGTGCTCATGTCAACTGCAGCTTTTGTTTTTTTCGTTAGTACTGAATGTGACAGTAGGTCTCCAACTCTTGCTCCATCACTTATTATTATTACCAAGGGCTGTCATTAACTTTTTAAATAAATTGTTACTGACAGGGCTTGAAATACATTACCAGACAGTTGCTGGTCATGCTTTCCCTGTTTTTGCTAAGACATTTTTTACTGAAATCTCACAATAGTGAAATCCACGTTTAAATGATGCTTAATCTAAATTACCGTGTGCCGTGTTTCATTTAACTTACCCGGTAGGTTAAATGAAAGAGCAAAACAGACAGACTACATGTAAGAAACAGCAAGATACCAGTAATCAAAGAACGCAGTTGCCGAGGTACAACACTAATGCTAACTGAAAAATAGAATTATTAGCGCACGGCATTTTAGCATTGCCACTACAATAAATTATTGAATTTCAAATGTGCAGAATTTATAGAAGCTGGATGTGCCAATCGGCAGATTAATTGGTAAACATTTCTCATTGTTTCTTGATGATGATAATAATAATAATAATAATAATAATAATAATAATAATAATAACTTATTTCAGTGTCCATCTTCTAGCTAGCCTAGGCTTACTAATCGGAGACACTATCCTACTTAAAATGTACAATAATCTTTAGAATCTTTAGAATCTACAATGCTATCCAACGGTGTGGACAGCAGGCACTTTTGAAAAAATGTTTTATTAATTGTCTTTTATATTCTTCTGATGGCCGCTGAAATAATTATAAGAACTTTGAAAGGCTGAGAGGTCAATTTCTTGGTTTGATTTCCGACAAAATTTATGACAACCCTATCAATAACAAGTCTTGTCATTTGATTGGATCGATTAAACATGAACAATAAGATAGATGTCAAAAAAGAAATACATTGTAGGTCAAATTTTTTAAGTGGTGTCACTGACTACATACATTTTTGTGGTAAACTTAACAATTTGTTCATGCGTCAGCGTGCGTTCATCGAGATATGAAGCACCCGGGAAGTTCAGTTTGGAGAGCACGAAAGACGCGGAAGAGTTACGCCGAGAGCAACTCTATTTATTTTTTATTTATTTATTTGGTTACATAAAAACATTACAGGAGATAAATAGAGCAGTCACAAAACTAACAGAGATGTAGCGAGGGAACCCAGTAGAAGCTGAAAGCTTATTAACACTGGGCACCTCAAGACAATACATGCTGTAGGTGGAGCTAGAGAGCAAAGTATATCAAGGTGGGCAAGTTTAATTTAGTGTTCTATATGAGGAGGAATTTTTTAAATGTAATCTTATAACTTGAGTATCTGGGGGATAGGGTCAAATCACTTGGTAGGGAATTCCAAACCTTAGGACCTGGATGGAGGATCGTAAACTGTTTAATATTAGTTCTACAGAAATGAGAACGATAATTGCTGACATTCCGTGTTTCGTACGTATGAATTTGTTGATGGTTGAGAAGAGATTATCAAAAGTGTTAGGAAGAAGGTGATTGTGATAAGAGGACATAAAACAAGCCACAAGAAAAGTGTTTATGTTTGAGTGCTCTCCAAACATCCCAAGTGCTTCATATCGCGATGAACGCACAGCTGACGCATGAACCAATTGTTTTATAACATTTTCAACGCGATAGTTTAAATATTGTATAAAGAGAAATTTCCTCTGCTACGTCATCAGCGTGCACAATTGGGATATGAAGCACGCTCGCGCAATTGAATTTGACTACGCGAATTTACCAGCTTTGTCATAAATTTGAATTTGACTACGCGAATTTACCGGCTATGTTATAAATAAAATGGTGGTTGTGCTTTTTGATGGCATTGTTGTTCAGGTGAGCAATGAAAAGTGCTCCAACAACTTTTGCAGCAACTTGCCTTATGTACGTTACTACTTGCATAATATTTCATATTATATTTAGGTTACTAAAGCTTATGTGACATCACGGCTGGCATCAGTTGAAGCAGTGATCAGGTCAGAAAATAATTCTATTTTTCCTCAGTGTTATTCCTGTGGAAGGAAAAAACAGACATCCTCTGAGATTCGAATGACACTTACAATTTATCTGATTTGTTTTACTATTACTTTTTTGTAGAGATAGTGTAGAGGATCCACTTGATGATACTGGAACAGTTCAACAACAACTTGACCAGGTAAACTGCGCGTTTGGACTCTGTGTTCCTTGATCACATGCATTGCCTTTAGATTATGTCCTTTTTCAGGAAAAAGTGCACTCTTGCTGTCAGGAAACTTAAAGAATCTGCTAACCCCTTTTCAAGTAAAAAAGTTTCAAAGTGTTTGAAAGCTATTGCTCTAAAATGGTTTTGGTGGTTTGGTTACAGCTCTCCACATTTGGAAGATGTGATTACGAGAAGACCTGTCAGTTGTTAATCTCGTTATTCGACCAAGCAGCTCAAAGCTATCAAGAACTGGTTCGGAACACATCCTCATCTACCACAGATATGGCAATTCAGGAAGGTAAAGGGCTTACCAGTGTGATAAATTTTATAAGGAGAAAATGGAAAATGGCAAATGGAGAACCTTGTGGTTTGCAAATGGTACATTGTGGTAAATGTGAGACTTTCTGAGACAGCAAGACAAGGAGTTTCGTTTCCAAGCCAAGACCTTCTCAGCTCTGCAAAAACCTTGACGTTTGGCGAAAAGTTTGCAAAACCCATTTCCGTTGAGACCCTTCACCTCTCCAAACCTCCTAGAGCGGAACGTTTTAGTTTTAAACTCGAGATGAAGTGAAAGTTATCGGTATCAGTGACTTTTGCCGGGCAGCGACTTTGGTTTTCCCTTCCATTTTGTTCAGAATAAACTACACGTAAATTTAAGTTTGCCAGATTCCTTTGATCCTTTGATCGATAAGCATTGATGAAGATAAAGTCGATTAATCCAAAGACGGGTCGGACTTTGCGCATCGGTCCAAAATCATTGCCAACAAGGTTTGGCCCAGGTAGATATTTTGGATGGGTACTGTAGATGGTAGATGTTTATCATGTTTAGTTATGTCAGAGACTTTCAACAATTTATGCGGTGATATTACACGAGAACCACTATAATTTTTAACCCCGAAGGCATTTTAAACCAACACAGCTAGAATTCTGTGTAATTTGGATTGTCACGCAAAGTGCCGCAGAACCGTTATGGAAGGTTAGGGGAGGGCCTGGCGTGCAACAACAACAACAACAACAACATGCTTTATTTCCCCATTTAGTGACATTACAGACATATAATGGTTTAAATAAAAAGAAAAAGAGGGGACTGGCTACCTGAAATAACCATAAAGTTAAAAAGGGCTGGCAGCCAGTTTAACAAAACTGGTCATACTAATTTAGGTCGGTAAACAAGCGGATACAAACACACATAATTTATACAAACATGTAACAAACCGTGAGCAAAAATAAGATTATGGAGAGAGAAGATACTATAAAATAGATAGGAGAAGACTAGAGTTAAAAAAAAATAATACATAAAGTAAGCAAAGGGTATGGCAAAAATACTAAGATACGGTGAAAGTTATAGATAGTGCAAAACAGTTTTAAAAATCTAATATTACAGACGCTTCCTAATATCCTTCAAGATACCGGTATTGTTCTTTTAACCTTTTCTTGAACATAATAAGGATGACAACTTTATATCACTGTCGTGCGTTTCACAAGACACCGGAAAACATTTCGGGCCCGAGAAGTATATTACTGGTCGGTTTTCTATCGATTAGTACTAGCCTTTTGAACAAACTAACCCAATGGATTTCTCAGTTTTATACCGTGCTTTTTTAATGAAAGATTATTAAAGATATGAGGAATCGAATTTCTGATATAGAACTAAGTCCACGTAAAACAGTTTTTCGGACCCGAAATGTTCACGTGGGTTTCGAGAAACGCGCACGTGGATTCTGTTCTGTTTTTGTTTTCTCCTTGCTCCGTTCTCCCCTCACTGTGATGGCTCGTACTCTCTCAGTTATCTAGAAAGGGACTGCTAGCAGTGTACAGAAGGTCGGTTTTTGAAGTTTATTTGGTGTGTGTTGTCATCGCACAGGGCGGTTGACGTGGCTTGTGTACATCATTGGTTCAGTGATTGGTGGTCGAGTATCATACTCCACAATAGATGAGTATGATGCACTGGACGGTGAACTCGTTTGTAGGTGAGTGTATACTGTCAGTGTATGTGACAACAATGTAATATATTTCAGAACAATAGTTCGGCTGGCCAAACCCGCCTTTTTCAGGTTTAGAGGTTACTGTAACATCTAAACCTGAAGAAGGCGGGTATTTTTCAAGTTTGGTTGATTAGATCTCCTGTGAGATCCAACGTACAAGCAAGCAGGATCTTCTTTCACGGTCTTTTCAGTTTTTCAAGTTTTTATAAACGAAAGTATGAAGCTAAACCGTAAATTTTCAGAGGGGTAGGGAAGGAGTGCAATAAAGAAGAACCTTTTTAGGGTGGGGAGGGGATATTGCAATTTTCTGGCATGGCACGGTTTTTTCAGCATTTGTGTTTCCTCTTGACAACTTGCTGATCAATAATCAACAAATGCGCGAAATTTTTCTTTCAACATTTATTGACTTCGTTTGGATTTCTGTTGGACCAATGTCAGGTCCTGTAATTATTCACTAAAGTTTAACACAATATGCCACTGATTCAGAGATAGCTATGGTTTGCAGCACTTCTCTATCTTGGTTTTAATAATGGTTGTGAGGTTTTGTTTGTCCAACCAGCATAATGCTGATTGAAATAATTGTGATTGGCTCGTGAAATTTTGTCTTATTTCTCACCAACTTGATTTTTATGAGGCAGTGTTTGACCCGTGTGATTACATGGTTTAATAGGTCGGTTTTCACAGACACGAGAAAACCGCTCTGTTCGTGCTGACGTAGTTAAGTTAAGTTAAGTTAGAGATGCGAGGCACGCGTTAGACGATTTCACAATAAAACAAGTATTTAAGCAAGGCGACGTTTCGATGTCCCCGCTAACATTACCAAGACGTCTATGAACATTTCTCTTAATTATGATGTGACTTGTAACTTGACTTTTCCTTGCTGTATTGTAAATGAATGTGAATTTACGAAAATCATATATTGAACTGCGGATTACAGAATAAAGATCTGAATAATTGTGGCAGTTATGAACACTACTAAAGCAATAGGAAAAAAGAAAGCCTGAAAAAGAATTCATCCCGCACAAGCCGGAATTTTTTCAGGCATTCATGCACTGCTTCTCGGTACTGACTGTCATTCACGTCTTCAGTTATTGTTTTGTTGTGTAATGTTCTACCAACTCTTCAGTGTAAACAATGCACTTTGCTCCTCAGGGTTTTACAGCTGATGAATTTAACCGATTCTCAGCTTTCTCAGCGAGGGAGTGAGAAGTTAGAGCTAGCGATTTTGAGTTTCTTTGAGCAGTTTCGCAAGATGTATGTGGGAGATCAGGCGCAAAAAACGTCCAAGGTAACACACTCAAATAAGAAATCCCCATTTATTGATAACAGCAGAAATCCGTGTGTTTGACTCACGAACGTTCTTTGTAATTCGAAAATATGTTCCAGGTTCGTCTATTGTTGTATTTAGAGGTGTGAACGACTTCATATCGAATAAAAGAAACATCGTGCTGATTTTGTTCAAAGGACGGTGTCTTTATAATATCAGAGAAATGCGATTGTTCTACGTTTTTCTTTGAACAGGTTTACAGACGGCTGTCAGAGAGACTTGGACTTCATGATGAATCGAACGTTTTGAGTGTCTTCATGGGCAAAATGTACGCATATTAACGTTGTCTAAATTATGTGTTTTTCCAAGCTTGGGGGTTATCTAGAGCTAGTAGCACAAAACAAGTTTGTTAGGGTTTTCGCTCTCTGGCACTCATTCATGCGCTTGAATTATTTGTTGTTGTTTGAATAAGTTTATCCAACTGAAACGAAAACTAGTGTCTCTTCAGCCTAGTCCCTAGGCGTTCTCGGCTCGGTCAAACCCAACTGTCAGCGGTTACGTCACCGAGAAGGACTCGCCGAGAACGCCTAGCAAATACTGCCATATCCACAATAAACAACACTGAAATATCCACGAGATCGTACGTTACAATAATGGCATAATATACCTTTGCGTTTGCTGCACAAACGATGGGTGTCCACAGCGCTCACTCGTCTGAATCTACAAAAATTATGCCCACGATAAAAAATGTGCGCGAATTACATGTAACTTTAATATGAACACGACAGAACTTTGAACGGAAAAGTAACGCAAAATAACGGACTAAAAAGGTTATTCCACAAAGTTAGAACTTACCGTCGTTTGTGGACACTTCCATTGTACGGATTTGTTGCATCGGCGGTAAGCTTTCAAACGATTCGGCGTGGCAACTGGTAAATTTCAGCCAGGTTTTTTTTGCGCTAAAATCAGGAGTAGTTTGGCAATATTTGCTAGGCGGCCTCTCGCCCACTCCTTCCCAGACTTCGTGCGGACAAGGGTGGAACGCCTAGGGACTAGGCTGGTGTCTCCTAAGTGGCCTGGAAAACGAGCAGGAGAAGCTGTATAAATTTTTACCCTCAGTTTACCCTCACTGTTTTAAACAAACACACCTTTTTGGAACACATTATTTGGCTTATTTCAAGTTTACTGTATTAAAAAGTGTTGTTATATCTTCCATTACTATCATCAGAATCACAAACATGAAGTTCTGGGGAAGCAGTGAAGCCATCATCTCTAAAACTTTGCAACTTCTCAGTGATCTGTCTGTTGGATATCCTTTTTCTATGTTACACTCCATGGGGTGCCGGGCGTTTCGTTATAAGCAGTACTGCATTTTTTCCTCAGCACAATTGAGCCACAATTTTAACACCAGAAGGGTTTATTTTGAGTTGCGAGACTGTTAACGGTCCGGTAAACTGAAAATAAACTTATTGCCTTGCCTCATTGCAAGCTGTCATAAAGAGGGCAAATAATCTGCTGCTCTTTATACTCAACATTGCAATATAATTATCCCATAAAATTCACAGATTGATCGAGAGGGAGACTGGAATATAACGTGAACTCTCGTAGAACGATGCATGAGAAGCGTGGATTCACGCGCCATGGCTTGGCGTGGCCTGGCTCCTTAGTATTCCTTGCTCGAACCAGACGTTGTTGTTGAAAGACCTCGCACGTTCATACGACTAACCGAAAAGACAGGGATTGTTTTGTAGTGAATATATGCTCTAGCTTTACTTTCTGAATGGTGGTTGTGGCTAACACATCCATGTTATGTCTGCACAGTGGATGTTAAGTAGAAAGCTATCTTCTCCCCTCAGTATTAGTGTCAGTATTACAGTGTATGTGGTAAGTGTCGTAACTCGATTTTAATATTTGATGTGTTGCGCGTGCTGTGTGGTTCCTTAACGCAGCTTAATTATAGCAGTGCTCGTAAACTGGTCAAGCTGGACGCGGTACAGTTTGTACTCAACAATCACACGGTATGTTAGCGTTGAAGATTATCCTGCGCAGTCTTGTAGGTCTTAGCGGAGGAGGCCGTGGACCGAGCTGGCTAAAATCAGCAGGGGAGTTTCCACAAGATTTAACAGGATGATTGTTTTATTACTGATTCAATGTATTTATAAATCACGGTCTATAGATAAGCTGGAATAGCCGCCATTTATATCCCCGACACCCAAGTTACTTTGTCAGTCTTTTAAACAAAACATGCTTAAATAGTCTGCTTGCATCTTGTTTATATTTCAGAGGTTATTTTAGGGCTAACATTTTCAAACGAAAACTGTTCTCAATCACTTGGCAAACAGAAACACATTTGTCTTAGGCTGGGTATACCTGAGAAAGTTTTCCTTGACAAGCTTTCTGTTCTATTAGGAAGCCCCTTAAAGTCAGTTCGTCAACTTCCTCCTTCGTAAGTCTCGGCGTTCAAAAACTCTGTGGTGTCGAAGAAGGCTAAACGTTCAAATTTAGAAAAAGGAAACGGAAAACTTTTCCAACCCATCCTTAGACAAGACATTTTTTTTTTGTTTACAGAATGAACATTTTCCATTCCTTGGGACTCACACAACCCGAGCATACAAAGACATGCGAAGTAGAACCACATTTTACATTGCCCTTGGGAGACTCCTTATGGTGGACTTGGGTGAGGACGAGGACAAGTTTGAATCATTCATGGCTCCAATCACAAGTAAGCTTTTTCTCACGTTTTCTCCTTTTGTTTTTATTTCTATCATTTAAGTAGTCTGGAACCATTCCTGCAAATTCTGAATCCCGCGGAAGTTAAAGACAGTTGGGCGTGTTTTCCACTTCTACATCTGTTTTCTACGAAATGTTGTGCCACCTTTTCAGATTTGTTAAGTGCACGATTTTTAGCTCGATATGATGATTATCTTGTTCCTTAGAACCTAGCTTTTACTCTTGACACTGAATTCCAAAATTCTACCTGAAAGTCAGTGAAAAGTCGGGGAATTTTACTTTTAGCTAATTATTAGGTTTGTGAAGGAGCTTGCTTGTTAATAAAGGTAATGTCGTTTCAAAGAAATTTGATTTTTTTTTCTGTGGCTTCATTGCTGACTTCACTGCGCAAGGTACTGTCTCTGATGGTCAGTGAAAAGGCAGGGAAATGTCAGGGAATTTTTTCTACCCTCGCCAATGAGTAGCCTCCTTCGCAGCCATTGTTTGTGTCGGTCCTATTCTCCCTCCCCACCAACGTCTGCTGAACCGAGCCGGACATTCCATTCCCATTGTGTCTGAGTATCCAATCAGGAGGGAGAATAGAACGGACACAAACAACGGCCGCGAAGAGGCCACGGGAACTTAGCTACCGAAATTTAAAAGCCGCCGTGTGATTGGTCAGTTCCTGGAATGGAATGTCCGGCTCCGTTCAGTAGACGTTGGTGGGGAGAGAGAATAGGACCGACACAAACAACGGCTGCGAAGGAGGGGCAAACCTGATTGCTATTGGTCTTCAGCAAACTGAAAATTGACACTTTTCGTAGTTAAACTATGACGGATTTGAGGGTGTAGTGCCATGTTTGGTTGTGTTTTTAGGCGCCATGGATTCAGTTGCAAGTCGCTTGGTGGCTGTTGGCAATAATGCTTTCCAACAAGAGGAAACGAAGGTATTAATTACTCTATTTGATATTAATGCTGAGACACATACATAAATACCGACACACAACTTATCCATACCCCTCAAAACTGTATGCATATATATGTATTTGCCACACAACTCCTCTGGAGATCATCCTTTAATTTAAACATACTCTGCCATTGAAAACGTCGTTATACATACATGAATTGTACTGTTAGAAAATGAACTTAAAACGTGGAAACTTAAAATTTCACTGATTATCAAGCTTAAACATTTGCTACCACTTTTTTTTATCAGTGTTGATGTGGTTTGTATTTTGTCTGTAGCGAACCCTGGTAGGCCTGTGTCGCGATATACGAGGACTTGCCTTCGCTTTCAGTAAATCCAGCTACATGATGCTGTTTGACTGGATGTATCCCTTATACATTTATTGTGCTATGTCGAACGTTGTTAATGTTGTGTTTTTATACATTACAATTTTGGTTCTTTAATACAACGGATCAAAACTCAGACTAAGCAGTTATTCACTCTTTCAAAGAAGCTTTCTGTTCTGGAAATTCAATAATTTGTCTGAAAAACAGCGAGGTAAAAGAAAACAAACGAGTGGGCGAAGAAACGAAACTAGAAAAAGGACATAGATTAATTATGCTGTCATTCTGAAGTGGTCACTTCAAGGAAGGTTGTTTATGAGGGGTGATGCCACAGAGAGACTACTTTGTGTTGGCGGGAGCAGTTATACGAGTATTTCTGTAGTAATGTGTTGTATATCTTCGTGATAGTCACCCAGGTAAGGCCTGTTGTTGTTATCACTGATTCGCGGTGACCTTTCTCTTAGTTGAGTTTATACGTCAGCCTCGGGTAGCCTTCGTGGATGCTCGGACTGTCCGAAGTCCAGTTCGAGAATTTTGGCTTGAATGAGAATGGGACCTTTTAGCTAGTTCGACTAACAACAGTCATTTTCAGGGCGATTGTGACGTAAAAGTAAATCTCCTTAATCCTCAGTTCAACAAGTTCTATGCACTGACTAAATTCTTTAACCATTTCAAGTTATCCTACATACACCTCAGTACTCCTACGCGCGATAGAGTGGTGGTACCACGACCCTAACGTGTCTACACCAGTGTTAAAACTCATGGCTGAACTGGTTCAGAACCGATCACAGAGGCTACACTTTGATGTATCCTCGCCGAATGGAATCCTTCTCTTTAGAGTCACCAGTGAAATGATCGTAGCTTATGGTATGGCTGATATGAGAAACTTGACTTTGAGTGTGTTGATTGCTTAGGTGATGCTACAATGCTATGATTTCTTTTAAAGCTTCTTAAAAATAGAACCTATGAATATTGATTTGTAGTTTTTATTAAAATTCTGTTTTCTTTGTCACCCTGCAAATAAGCCAAGCTTACTGTAGGTATCGTGTATCGTACTGTGCCTTGGATATCGAGGTACACATCGTATCGAGGGAAAATGTATCGCTCAGTCAAGTGTCCGACTGCATACCTATTGAGGCTCCAAATTTTGTATAAATTTCTATTGGAAGTTTAGATATCGTTGGAATGGTCGTATTGTAAACTTGCCTCTCCCAAGCTGTCATTTAGTTGTCACGCAATGCTTTTTGTTGCGTGACAGTTCAAATAACGTCTTCAGGAGGACATACACCCTCTGTCGTTGTTCATGCCACTGGAAGCTTTGCCCTCAGGGCCTGTGACGACCCACTGCATTTACATCCAATTTAGAACGGTTTTCTTGAATTCCAAACCCCGCGAAAATCACGGCCAACGATCTCTGAAGGTGCACGTCTCTAGATAGTAATCAATACAAGTTATATTATACTTCTACTCTGTGGCAGCAGGACGGAATTTTGCCCAAGTGTCAGCTATCATTTTCTAATCGTACAACGTTACTTTTATTCCAGGTTCTCGGATTCTTACATTAACAGACACTCCTGAAGATCAGGTGTACCAACTCAAGTATCCTTTAAAAAGCTGAAAATGAAAAGAGTGAATCAGAATTGCTGCCCAATTCTTGGGGAGGACAAATCAGTTGGTAGCTGCATGAGCTTTCTACCTGCCTGAAAGAAACGCATAGTAGAAAATGTTATTAACTTAAGCAACACAGGAAAGTACCACTAGATATGTTTCATTTGAATGACCACACTAAATGTAATTTTCTGACGTGTGAGTAATATGGGAGCGAATTAGTCAGAAATTAATATTCTAACGGCATGATGTACAGGGTCGCGTGTTCTCATGGGATGCTTCGGGACTATTTAGCTGAGATTCTGTCATTCTACGTTTCGCTAAGTTTTGTTCTAGACAAGTTTTTTTAGTGCAATTTCGTCAACATATTTATTTAATACCCTTTCCTCGGGATCCGGTGCCACTCCATTAGATGGGGGATAGGTTTCCACACAATTTTTGGCCACTTATAAAGAGTGTTTTGTGAGTGGTTTTTCGTATCTGGTATGGCACAATTCTTAGCTTTTGAACCAATACATGTACTTTTTTATTTCAAGTTGAGTTTACAATGATCCACTTATGTTGGTTAAGATGGCTGACTGACTCTTACTTAATAAACTATTCACTCTGAATGTCTCGTGTTAAATACTAGAAGTCAGAATGGCTACGTTCACGCGTGGTGCCCAAGCACTGTGCAAGGCTTCACTACCTGACCGTTGCTAACCTTGATCCAGCTGCAACGGTATAAAAACAGCAGCAAATTAAAGACAATTATCGCTCAGAAGTTTTCAACGATTTGGGTCAAACCTTACATGTTTTATACACAAGACTGAAAGTTAGAGCCACTCACAATGAACTTTTCCGGAAGAATGCAACAAAGAGTTTCCAGTGATACGCAAAACTCGAAAGGATTGATAGGTGCAACTGTGTTGTTTGACATCTCTTTAACCTGACTCCAGACTCAAGGGAATCTCTATTTGTTTCTCCATGCTAAAGGCCGCATTGTGCGGCGGTTATGTCAACTTTGGTGTGTTAAGTTTGTACGGTGATGATGCTTTAGAGAAGGCACTGAAAACCTTTGTCGAACTTTTATCTTCCATTCCTCACAGCAGTCTGTTGGTAGGTAGCATTTTTCTCCTTCTCGTTAAACCCTCTCTTGACCTCACTTGTTTACGGAACAGACTGTTCCGTAAACAAGTGTTGTTTAATAGTGATTACAAAGTAAGCTATAAGTAGTTTGTCTTGTATGATCATTCTAGCGATTGAAAGTGTTACCTGTAAGGACTGTTTTCGAGCAAAAATCATTTTTCGAGTCCATTCTCAGTTGGCACTGCGAAGTCTGAAGCAGTTTAGCTAATTGGTAATAGAATAAGTCGTGTTGACATGCTACTGGTTGTAAAAAAATGAATGTCCAGTTATCCTCGTTGTGTATCCCATTTATAGTAGATTTCAATCCTTCGTGACGCTTTTTATCTGATACGTTCGTCGTTTTTTTTTTTTTTTCGTTACTGGTGGTATCACTAATTTATCAATATGTGTTTGTTCTTTTTCAGGAATACCCCAAACTAAGTCAATCGTATTACGCGTTGTTGGAGATCTTAGCTCAGGATCACATGAATTTTCTAAGTAGTCTTGAACCTCAAGTAAGTCCATTGGGAGGCCAATAACAAACTTTTTCACTTCGGTTGATTGTTGATTTATCAGTGTTATTCCTTATGTTTACGCTCTCTTTTTGTCTTTTTTCTTTTCAGGTATTTATGTATATATTATCCTCCATATTGGAGGGCCTTACAGCTTTAGGTAAGTAATCTTCCTCACAGCAGTCCGCGTTGACCCCTAACCTACCGACAGCTTTTGGTGAATAAAATAGGGTCCCTCTGTTTCGTAGTCGTCCTTACTAAAGAGCCCCTGGACATTGGCGAGGGCTACCTCAAAGGATTGCAGTTGGATTAATGGAAAAAAGGAAGTGATCAAGGAAAAAAGAAAACAAGGGGGAAGGGGGAATTATACACATGACCAGGGGGTCCGCTAACAGTCACAGAAGGACCTTAGTTTGGTAACGGACCTTTCGCTTTCTGTCTTTAGCAGAAAATAAAGAGCTCTTTAGGTGTGTGAATAGACGTTTATAGCTATATCGCGGATGACTTTACTATGGAACCTTCAACATCGAGCACGGGAAAAACCCGCATATGATAACCTAGACCTTTCTAGGTTGGCCTGAATTGTTCTTGTTTGAGGTCTACTGTGACTGTAGGTTACTTAGGTTTTTAAATAGGTCAGCAAAAGGTTCTTGTTACTGCTCCAACAACTGGTTCCATATGGGTGTGGTCCCTTCCTTGTGTATGATTTACACATACGTATATCTAATAAGACTACATTGTAAGCAAATACAAACCTTTGCTACAGGTACGCTTTTTTTTTTGGGGGGGGGGGGGGGGGGGTGGAGGCTTTACGCCCGACACACTGCACGAATAAAACTCAACTTCTTTAAAACACCAATTCATGCCTGATCAGCTCACAGTTCTTAGTAACAGTCTGTTTCAGTTTTTATGATCGGCAACGAAGCTCGTAGAGTTGTGCACTGAGTGTTTTAATTGGTGTATTTTTGTAGATATTATGGTGTGCACAGGATGTTGCGGCACGCTAGACTTTATAGTGACACATCTGTTTAAAACACTCTCCAAGAGAAGGAAGAAGAACCTTACAGGATTGGAGCAACAGCCACCATGTTTAAGAATTCTGGAGTCGCATCCTGAAATGATTCAACAGGTACGTGGTACGCTGTAAAAGGCAACTTCTGAAGGAAAATACCGGTCAAACTGGCCCAAAATTGGACAAACCTGTACTTTCACGAGTTCAACGGCAGTTGTTTCTTTATCCTTCCCTTTTTTGTGTGAAGTAAACATTTCCAACAAAAATTCGCACGTCAGATGTGGCTTCCCTAGCCCTTAATAAGATGCTAAAAAAGTTGGCGAAAATAGACCACTTGTTTTTGTTGTAAACGTACAGGCCGGTGATAATGGATGTGTTTGGCAGTTGTTGTGTTGACTTTGACACACTGCAGTCTGTATTTCCCAAGATGAGTTTGTAAAACTGTGGGTGTGACCAGTGTGACCAGTGAAGGGACATTTTCTACTTATTAGTCATCCCAGCAATAAATTTATACTTTTGCAAACAAGAAACGAGATACTAGACTAAATTTGAACCCGTTAGTAGTGAGAGAAGTGTTTCACTTACCCTGTATTTTCTCAGAATTTTTTATTGGGGAAATGTCGTTGTTTATTTTGCCATGATCTTCACCGATGTTCAACGAGTAAGGTGGCTACCCAGAAGACCTTCTCTTAATTATTCACACTATCCTGAACCGTTTGCTACAGTAGTTTTGTAGCTGCTTGGTTTTTATTACCAAAGAATACATAAATAGAAATATAACCTAGTTAATGTCTTTTGTTTTCTTTCTTTCTATTTCAATCTGTAGATGCTGTCGACAGTTCTGAACATTGTAATGTTTGAGGATTGTAGAAACCAGGTGGGCGAAATATTCACTGATTAAAACGTTAATGGGTGAGCTTCAAAGCCAGTGCTTTAAGAACTAGCAGGGAGCCTGTTGCAATCCAAGCGTAGCGGAGAGGGAGGGGAAGGGTACAAGAATCTCCAAAGATCCGCAAGCACTCGTAAACATGTGCTGCAAAGGTCAGCTCAAAGTGGGTATTACCCATTTTGAACAGTGTAACGTAACATGCGATAACAACTTCGACCCTGTGGGGTCTTTCAGGGCCGCCTCATAGGTGGCATGTCGCAAAAGAAATACCGCTGAACGCATATGCTGGAGGTTATCTTAAGGTAGACTATAGTTAAGTAATTCCATTTCTTACGCGGTGGTCGACTGTCCAGTGACAGTTTGACGCAATATGCCTGATATGCTAATATCACATTTCTAAAGCAGTGTCTTCAATGAAGTTGGAGTCTCTTTAGTGGGACGACAGACATTGTAATTAGAGCCTGATTAACGAATACGAAACCCGGCAACATGATAATGCGACGAACGACCACTTTATTTGAAGTGTTAAATATAGTTCTTAGATAAGACCACGCGAAATGCGACTTGGCTTAACTTGATGACAAGTGTAACTCTAATTGACAACGGAAAAGGTAAAGATAGCGATTGTATCTATGTTTTTTTCGTCGGTTTTAAGTTCTTTTGCCTCATAATTCCTTTTTGGTTGCTTTTTTTTACACTGCAAATGAATTCATCAAATCAAACATTAAATTAATTGTCGCTCCTCATGCAGAAGGATTCGCCATGCAATTGTGAGGAATCACCTTAAGCGTCTTAAGCATTACAGCTCTAACAAACTCCAGATAAGAGAAGAGTCGTGGTATTAGCATCGTCCAGTAATGTTTGCGTTGGATTTATTTTTCAGTGGTCGATGTCCAGGCCTCTCCTCGGTCTAATTCTGTTAAATGAAAAGGTGAGATAATTTGTTTCTGAGACAAACCTACAGTCGAAAATTACCTGTAATGATGGTGTTTCTGTAACTTCAATTATTATTTTAGTATTTTCAAGAGCTCCAGCGGAATGTTATTGCAATGCAGCCGGTGGAGAAACAGGAAGACATGGCGCAGTGCTTCAGGAATCTCATGGAGGGAGTTGAACCATCGCTTATCACCAAGAACAGGGATAGGTAAGAGAGAACAAAGGTCTTATCAACCTTTAACCTCCAAAAATGATCAGCAGCGAATTTCTCCTTACAGTATTACCACTATATCAAACAGAAATAAAGGAAACGGTCAGCGACTACTTCGATGTTCAATCAGATTCTACGAACCAACGTCATTGTATGAGGAACGCTTGGGGGAATATACATATTTTTATTGGAGCTGAAAAGTGTTGAGAGTTCAGTGAATTCTCTAGTCATGTAATGATCTTCTCACCTCGAGTCTGGCCGGGGAGGAATTTCTAATGTGTAGTCGTAGGAATGACTGACTGAGTTGCACTTTTCCTTTGTAGCGGTAAAAGTCCTCTGTTAGTCACAGTTAAAGCGAAGGAGTACGTCACTCGTCTGTAGGTTTGAGTATGGGACCAACTCGGCTGCAGGTTTAAATATGGGACCAGTTCTGGTCTTATCGCAAATCTTTCAGCCTCTTTCTTGTCTAAGCTGTGGTATGTCACACTGCATACCTGACAAATCTTTAGAATTTCCCTTTCTGTCTCTCACAGACCATAATAATTTCACATTCCGGGGGAGGCGGGATTAATATATACCAACGCGACATGTAACCAGCGCCATTTCTGAAGTAGTCTTTGATTTCATGCAGGTTTACACAGAACTTGTCAATATTCAGACGAGAGGTGAACAACTCCTTAAAGGCGTCGAGCAACGGTGGAGGGGTAATAAAACCAGATGGAGGAATAGACATGGTGGTGTGACAACGGGAGGTGTCGACCGACCAGTGAGGAGATAAGAGGATGGTCACCCTTGACATGAGTGAAGCAAGAGATATATCAGTTCTTACTTCTCAGTAAGGACCAAGCTACTGACGAAGATTTTATTTGGCCTGATCAAGGCTTATCTCTTCAGACTGAGTGAGAGATCAGTATGACTAGCTTCTTGCTTGTAGGAGGATGGTTCCATGCCAAAAGATGGTGTCCTTGTAGTCTACAGGGCCGTTTTCGTGGATGTATTCCGAGTATTAGGGAGAAAAACTAATACAGTGAAACACTCATGTTCTTTCTCTTGCCTTTTAACTGATGTTACAATTTCGCGTGGCCTAAACGAAAAATGCTTCAATTCCAGAGAATGATCCAAGGAAACTCTCTACGAAAACATCCAAACGGCCACGGAGAAGTTATAATTGCTTTCAATACCGGAGCAGTTGAATATGCACAAGTTTTGTTGGTGATCTGATCAGGAATATGTCCGATCGGAGCAGTTTCAACTGAGTGTTGTAAATCCATAACAAAAGTAATCATTGCGCAATCTCAGTGAACCACAAAGCAGCAGCCCGCAGCTGCTACATATCTGGACAAATGAAATTAGCAGGTCCAGAGAGAAGATACATTATGCCGTGAAGCGCAGGATCGCGGCGTCACGATTGGCTTTGAGTTTACCTTGAATGAATAAGAAGTTGGGTGAGGTTCTCTGACAACCTCTCTTTGAAAACTGCTCTTAAAGCGTAGTGTGAACGTGTTTCTCTACGGTGTTGTTCAACATCGCGCCGCTCAGCGAAAAAGTAAAAACTAAATACATAATCCTTAACGAAACTTAAGCCGTAAAAGAATGTCTGCCTTAGATTTCAAGCAAAGCGAAAGCTTAAAGTAGATTAGAAACAATGCATCTCCAGGCACAGTGCTTCACTTTGAATGTTCGCAGTGTAATTAGTCTACCAAGTAGATCAATTGAATCTCACCAGCTAGTGGGACAGGTTAGCGTCGACTCCTGTCCAAATAAACCATTTTAGAGATATATTTGTGTTACTTTCATACTCTTAAGTTTGTCAGTTAGGATCAAATCAATGCCTAGTAAATGAACAAATTGACAAAGCCCAGGTCTTGTAGTAGCTTTTCTGTGTAAAATGGTCAGTTAGATCAGTTTGGCCTCACTGTCAACTAACGTTAGCAGAAGGTGGGTGGGGAGGGAGGGGGTCTGGGGGGTGCAGGGAAAAGGACATAAAACTGTGGGCAACCACTGGTGTTACAAATTGCGAAGTGGCAGCCGACTCTGAAGAAAAAGGACTGTTTTGTGCTGCCCTCGAAATAGGTCATCGTCCCCGAGAAACAAAGTTAACGAAGGAAATATTTTGTTAGTCGTAATAAATACCTTCTGGACGCAAAGCGAATCGCGGCATTTTAATTAAGAATCGTATCTTTTAATTTAAAGGAGTGATTTTTAATACTTTTCACAATTACTACACCTGAACCGAACCTCTATCTTCCTAGAACTGACTAATCTAGGACATCATTAATAGGAGTGTAGGAAGTAGCTTTTATACAACTTGAAGTTCCCTCTGCGATGAAATAAACGTCACTGAAACGGCAATATTAAAAGTATTATTAACAATTATAGATGTTCCTCAAAGTGATGTTGATTGCACTCACGTGATAAGACGGCCATGTTGGTGCCAAAACAATAGCAAAATGTAGCTCAAGGTTTGCATAATAATAGAGTCAAATTCTCGAAAGACTTTTTGGCTATTGTTCTTTCCACCAACAAAGAATTGGCCTCTTGTGTATTGAGAACGCATCCTTTGCTTGATATACGCGTCCTTCAGCGCAAACAATATTTTTTTTTACAATTGCACCAGATTTCGACACCAAGCAAACTTTTGAAACCTAGAAAACGGTGCCAGTCGATGTGGACTGTATGTACAAGACAGTGAAATGTCTCCGGGATGCTGTCATCTCGGTCTGTTACTCTTTACTGTCGTTTGTCCTGCAAGTCGTTTACTGTCAAATAAAGTAAACACGGCGTTAGAGGGCGTACAATGTTATTTAGCGCTACTTCAATGTTTAATATCATGCATTTCATTTGTTAACTTTAAATTCCAAACAGGGTAATTATTAGAAATAGGAAAGCCCACAGGGACAATGCTTTACATAGTATTTGTAACAGGAGACGACAAGGGGCATTTCTACTGTCTCTCTTTTCCCCCCTTCCCCCTTCCCTTACCTTCCGCTCCTTCGCACCCCCCTCCCCCACCGCTACTTGGTTGGACTGGCGGTCTGTTTCCCCGTCTATTGGTCCCTCAGTAGGTGCTAAGTTTTTCCTAATTTTTTTTGTTTTTGCTTCCTTGTTTTACCGTCACGACCGTACGATACAAAGCGTTTATTTAAACCCCTTAACTGTCACGGAGCAAAGCGAGTAGTTCTAAACAGAATGCACCAAATTCAAGGAATCGTGGCCTTTCTGTTGGCGCAAACGTATTTTCAGAATGTATCTTTTTCACCGAAAGAGACAGATGAGGAAGTTTGCTTATATAGGAATTTCTTCTTGGCCACCAAAAGGGAGTATTTTAAGTAAATTTATAACCAAGCCCCAACAGTGACTCCAAAGATGACCAGCTCCGTTTGAAGTCGTAAATAATTGTTCTGGCTAATCACAGCACAATGAACCAGCGCCAAGCCCGATAGAATACCTGCGAGCAAGTCACGATTGGTTCGTAGCCGTTTTTTGTGTCGTCACGCGTCACGCAACGCTCCTCCGGGATTAACGTTGCGTGACGACACAACGGCTGCTAGGAAACTAGTTCTGGTGATCGTTCTCATTGGTTGGTAAAGTGGCCCAAGCTTCTGCCAAACAATCAGAGCGAAGCATAGCAAAACCAAAGGAGAGATGAATGACTGTCGAAACTCAATCGAAATCGGTCTAATACAGTACCTTATAGTAATAAGACCTTTAGTTAGATAGGGTAACTCTCAGTACTTACAATGTAAATGCAATGTAAATAAAGGTACAGTACAGTACAGTACCTTATAGTCAGCAGTTGCTGTGTTTCTAGTAAGCGTTGAATGAATCCTTGTAAACTTTAAGTCCATCTCCTAGAGACTCGTCGGGTGTTACTGTTTGTTGTAGAAGTGACGCATCATCTGATCCACCATCAACCATAAAATGGGCAACTGTGATTGGCTGAGTTGAAGGGTTACCTGGTACGTATCCTTCCCTATGGAGACAAGCCAACGAGATTGGCTTGAATGAGTGGTTCTTGATTTAATTTCTCACCAATCAGACTTTAGAATCAAGTTATGGATGAGCAAATAGTCAACAAGGCGTAACCGAGCTGCCTATCGTATTACTCGAAAAGGGGCTTTTTCCAAGGAAGCCCTGTAACTCTTGAACTGCAACAACAATGCCGAGCTTTTTCGAAGCCCTGGACCTCTCTTAACAAATAAAAAAACAAACCAGAATTTGGCTCATATTTAAAGAAACAAACTAACAATCAAGCAAAGTACATTATAACATGCTCTCTCCAAGGACATAGTGCGAGCGATCGTTAGGTAGCGGCAAAGAGGCAATGAAGACTTAGTCATATCTGCCAATTTTCTCGTCTTAACAACGGATTAAACTGCGTAGAGCGGCATGGGAACGCATCAGAATGGAACAGAAGATACCAATCAAAACACAATAAGTGTTACCTGAAATAAATATTGCTGATATAAGCTTCTCTCCGTAACGCTGTTTTAACCTGTAGAAAAAAAAATTCGATGAACGGTAAATTAAAGGAAGGGCTGGCTATCTTCGTGGGTCTAAAATTCCCTTTTTCGTTCCTTGTTTCATTCGTGATTCGTGACACGTAAAAATAAACGCGAGGTGGCAGCTACAACCGCAGGGGCAAACAAATCCGAAGACCAAGGAGGTTTTTAGAACAAATTCTCATTTTTGATCCACTCGCTTACTCGTGAAGCTTAGTACCAAGCACTGGATTTGAAATAGAATTGCGTTTTTACTTTTCCTTGAACTACTATTATTTTTGCTTCGACATGGACGACGAAAATCTACATTCATGAACGTGAATATATGAAATCATATGTTTGTTTTGTTTTCTATCAACTTACTGTGGTTCACACCTACTGGCCTTGTCGTTAATTAAATTAATGTATGAACGATTCGCACATGGGTGTGGCTTGACATAGGGTGGTGAGGGTCATTTACTGATATCCAATAATGGCTATACTCACCGCAGTAGCAAGGTTACCCGCGAGGATCTGGTAAGCAGGGGAGGTGTGTTCTGCGAGTTCAGACTTCCACGGCTGCTTGAGTTTCATAGTAATTTCACCTGATGTCATAAGGATGTCATTCATTTAGGGGCGTGGTTATGTTCGGTGAGTAAATAGGTTTAAAATAATTGAACCAGTAAACTTCGGTATCAGTTACATATCGAATCTCTTACATTTCGTATTACGTAAGTATTCATTTGCTAGTGCGAGCCGGTGGTTGCACTTATATGCACTCAGTGTTTACCGCAGGGAATAGCTTTCTTAAGGGAGAGCATTTTCTGACAGAGAATATTATTCTTGACGAGAAGCCATGTCAACAAAAGCTCTGGCTACTCACCAGGGTAGGGTGCGTATGCTGTTCTAGGGGGATGAGGTGGCTGACAGGGGTTTTGGCAAGTTGGCATGATTGATGGGTCACAACAGCCGGCCATTCCCATATCTGGCATGGGTGGGGGAACAGCACAAGGATTGGTGCATGTTGGACTTGGCTGGCAACAAGCTGCTGCTGGAGGGGGTGGGGGTGGAGGTGGCACGTAGGAAATAGGTGCTGCAGGGGGAGGGCAGGGATTAAAGCAGGAGGGTCCTGGTGAACAACAATCCATCTGTTGGTCTGTTGGCTGGTCCATCTGAGGGCCTCCAGCCTGTTGGTCCGCTGGTGGAGTGATTTGCTGATCCATTGGTGGGGCCATGGGCTGATCCGCTTGTGGTGGGGCCATTTGCTGGTCCATTTGAGGGGCCATTGGAGGGGCCATTGGAGGAGCCATTGGAGGAGCCATTTGCTGGTCCATCTGTGGGGCCATTTGAGGGGCCATTTGAGGGGCCATTTGAGGGGCCATTTGCTGGTCCATGGGTGGGGCCATGAATTGTTGGTCCATTTGTGGTCCCTCAGGACCTGCGATGTAGTTTGCTACGGGCTGTTGTGGCTGCTCGGGTTCAGGCTCTTGGTCTTGCTGATCCTGTTGATCCTCGATCCGTTTACTGGGGTCCGGTGCCGCTGAAATATGGAATGACGGAACAGATAACACAAATTTACATGAGTGGTTAAGTATCCTTTCACAATTAGAGGCCTTTGAGGGGTAATAAATCACCTTTCAATCGAGACAAATACCGAAAATTGTACATGAACAGTTAAGGCTTCTAAATGTCAGGAGGCGAATCAGTGGCCAAGGAGGGGAAGACCTGTGGGGGATCCAGTTAGCGGTTAGAGCGAGACTTGCACCCAACTTTCTGTACCGTTTGTCAAACCATACTTGTCCTGGTCCGTTTTCGCTTTGACGGAGCAAAAAAAAGTACCATACCTCACCGTAGGGAGCATTCCATTCCGACCGGTTTATTTTTTTGTGCAAAGGGTAAGCGCTCTTGGTCTAGCATAACCGCTTTGTCAGGAAAAGCCTGACCATAGAGAGCGTTCCATTTCCACCGTTTTTTCGTGCAAAATGGTAAACGCTCTGGATTTCAGGACCAGCGCCCGAACCATTCACAAGGCTTTCTACATATCATTTAATTGACAGTTATCCCTTGTCGATAAATGTGAACCTCTGTTCCTACCTTGTGTCAGGGCAAATATCGTAAGGCACAGCAATAGTGTAACTCGTGTCATCTTGATCAGCGGTCTGCTGTGTGAACAATAAGAACCCCGTCATGATCATCACCTGAACAAACACTGGATACCTCTAGGCATACACTTTGCAGGATTCTGCATTATTTATTTCATTTTGCTCATTTGAACGCTTAGGGAATATTATATGCATGAGATTGCAAATGGGATGTACATCTCAGAATCATTTCCGGAATAAGAGAATATCAACGTTGTTTAATTTTACTGAGATTACGCCGGTACTAACAGTAGAATCCCACTAACTTCAAACTCCCGGCTAACTTTGCTTCCCCTGAGGTCAAATGTACCCAAAATTCTATTTCCAAAACGTCGGTTGGTAAACCTCAAAGTGTCAGAACGTAGCTGAATGTCTTGTCTAAATCTTTAATCTTAATTGACAACAACTTGGTAACTATAAAAGCCCAACAAACATCTTCAGCTTTTGTTTCAAAGAACGGTAACAAGTCGAACTCCCGCTGCGCGGTCGTCCGAGTTTGTTATCACTCGTATGATTACAGACCGAATTGGACTCCACTCAGTGCTATTACCATTACTTATCAAAAGACCCTTATACAACAAATTGTACCAAATTGACTGGCGACTGGAATACCACGACACTGTAATTATTAACAGAATACTTGAAGTTCAACACCACCCAGGTAACTCAAACTCTATATTTTGTCTCCCATGCAAGTTCGAATTAGGGGGGATCTGCTGTATTTCTAGTTTTGAGTCGCCCCGCCTAAAGGTTAAAGTGAAGGCAAAAATTGAAACTTGCCTCTAAAAATCAAATTTTCTTATACTCATACACTGTTTCAGAAGAGAAAACATAATCGTAACTTGGCTTATAATTTCTCGGAAAGATTGCATAATTTTAATTTGACTACATTTCGAATTACTGTGTAAACGATACTCTTTAATTTCTCATAGGTCTTTCATCGTTTACTTTAAACTATCTTACCGTTCAACAACGATATGATAGAACTAAAATAGCGTGAGGGGACGAGACGTACCCAAGAAATACAAGTCATGTTAAATCCGAGTTTTTCAAAAAGTACGACTGAAAACAACAAAGCTCTCCTGCTCTAGAACAATAATCAGTGCTAGTATTTTTCCAATCTTGGTTTATATATTCCATCCATTCTAATGATTATACTTATTGGAGTTTTTTTCTCAAAATACGCTGCAATCATAATAAACGGATGAGAAATCACAGGTTTTAAACTTGATTCTAGAATGGATCAGGTCAAGCACCTAACCTCTGTTTTTCGATTTTGGTAATTTCAAAGAAATCAATCGAGAATATGTTTTTGTATAAGAATTTCGTGAGCTAAATGATCATGTTATTTTCTTCCATCACCCGTTTTATTTAAGGATTTGACATTTATTAAGGACGGGTTTATTCACACTGAAGAAAAAAGGTGGATTACAAACGACATTCGACATTTTTCTTGCCTTTCCGTTCAAAAATATTTCACCAGGCATTATTGTACTCGTAGCTTAAGTATGGACTGTAATTAGTGGACCCGTCCGGGGAAATTGACCCTTTGCGGACCAGTGACTTCACCTGACTTAAACGATAAAGTAAATTAGTGTTATATCTATATATTTTTTTTTAAACCTAGTGATTATGGTAAAATAACTTTTTCTGTAATAGAGTATTTTTCGTTTCTTCTTCACTTTGGCGTCTAACCCAGGAGAAATTTACTGGTGATATTTTCTGTTTACGAGTGAAGTCGCTGGTTGTCAGTCCACACATGTCTCACTGGGTTAAACATCCTCATATTGACCTACCTTCGTTAAAATATTAGTCGGCCTTCAGGGCTTGCTTTAACGTCTTAAAAGAACAGAAGAATAAATCTGTTATTCAAACGGGGCTGACTATACACTACACTTATCTCAGAAATGACCGCTCTCCTTTAGATTTTTGACCTCAGAGTTTTGTTGACAGCTGAAATCGTGGCTCGTAGCAGTTGCAACATCAGCCGGAGGTCATTCCAATGAGAAGCAGCGGGCAAACTGGCGCGGAGATATCACGTTTAAGACAACAGCGAAATAAGCTGTTTGTAAACGGAATATTTACCTTCAATCCCTGAAGATTTCAGACGAAAGAACACCCTAGTCAAAGTACGATCTCCGGAGCGTTTATGAATTAAAAATTACCTAATTCCTAAGAGAGTACGTTAATCGCTGGTTTGGAACGCTGGGTAAAACATGACAGGTGGCAATCATTGTATATTACAAACACGCCTGTGACGAACCAACCAATAGAAACTCGTAAACCCATCGTTACATCATTGACAGCAAGTCACCCGTGACAACTTTGCAGGTAATCACTTCTCTACTCTGTGACTCGTCTGAAAAACGTGAGTTCAACGAACTCAATTTTGATTCCTTTCTGTTTTTCTTTTTTGTTACGCTTAAGAACTCTTGTGTTTTAGGAATTCCTTCACGGGCATGTTTTTCGCAATGAAGAAACAAAGATGATAACTCTGGTCAAGTTTCTTCAATCCGCAATTCTTTCCTCATTTGTAAAATATACTTTATTGCTATAAATATTTATGCTGGTTTTGCAAACAAGGACTGGTTGATAGCACTTCGAAGATCAATTGTCGCCTTTTTTTACTGTTTGGACTGTAGATCGGGCTACAACTTTGTGTTCACGGATTAACAAGTTGAAGAGTCCGGTCGCGCTTTGAAGACAAATAAAACGCGAGAGTTGGTATGGTGTCCTTTTTTCGAATATAAAATCGATAAATTGACCTCTTAAATTTTGTGTCTAAAGTACCCCAGATAGCAAATTCTAGACATATGGAAAAAAACAGCTCTTAACTTTTCGTCTAGGAATCTTTACTGAGCGTCTTGTCAAGATTGAATTTTTCCCGCGACAAAATATGTTTTAGGCACTTATTTCTCTTGGAAGTTGACAGTTAAATTGATTCCATTGAGGTACTCATGAAATATAGGGGAAGTCTATGCAGCCAAACTGACCCTCCAATAAAACAAACAAATTTCCTGGAGGTCCGCCTATTGTTCCATAAAACATTCACTTAAGATTGTTTCCTATTCAACAAACAACAGTCAGAGCGAACGATTCTTTCAACAAGGAGCATGCTTGTTACGTTGGAGAAGCACTCCTGCCAGATTTGCGTCTTGTTGTTCAGACAATAACAATGAAATTTCCGCTACCGATGGTGAACGTGAAAGAAAAAACAAAGCTTGTTTGTTCATTTTATGCTCCCTTGCTACTTTTGAGCGGTTATCTTCCCCATTACTTCGTTTTCGGCTATTGTGACATATCAATGCTCGGTAATCATGTGGAAAATTATCCAGAGCAGAGAAATAGCACCGATCTTTACCTTCTTTAACGTTCCGCTTGCATTAATGGAAAGTGTCTTTGCCTCAATCTTTGTTGAAACAGTTGTAAACGCCGACCTTAATGGAGAATTCACGAAACCATTCCAGGAACAACGACTTCGAAAAATGCATAGTGCAGGAGTGGACGGGTGTCCTTTCAACACGCTGATGCCCATCATAGGTGACCTTGTCTTTATGCATTGGTGCGAAAAGACCAAAGACAGATTCGTTAGTTGGCAGGACCTTTTACCTCATGAAGTGCATTTAAATTACATGAATGGTTATCAATAACAGTTTTTCCAGTTCCTCTTAAGTGACACATAATTTCGAACTTCGGGAACTTTGCCAAAATGGTGCGCTGTATCAAACTATCCACAGACTTCCATGAAATGGAATCTGTTTCTTCTATACATTGCTTGGATATCAAATGTCGAAAATGTTCTAAAAAATCGTTCTTGTTAAAATTTGCGCCCAGATTGGGTTTTCATTTCGCTGGTAATGATCTACCACAAGAGGGCACGTACATTGGCTATGCAAGGCTATCAAGGCTTCTGATTGGCTAGCAATCTGTTAATGCAATTTAAGCCAATTTTTTACGAAGGAATAGCACTACGGCATGTGGAATATGGATAATGCTCGACTACCCTGTAAAGGCTACAACTCTGAATCCTCAGAAAGCATGGAAATATTGACAGCAGCTACACCTGGCCTTAAGGAAAGTATACTGGGGAAAGGTACTATACCATGCCCAATGAATAGCCCCCACTAAATCGTCTTCTGATCTTTCTTGTAAAATAAAAAATAGCAATACTCGAAGCAAGTAACAAGCGCGGGAAAATGCGTACCACAAACTCAGTATTGGTTTCGGTTTCGCTTCTCATTGGTTGAGAAAGTGGCACGAGTTTTCTGACCAATCACAGCGCGAAGAAGTGCAAGCCGTGACCAAAGCAAGCGCAATTTTCTTTTGATGGTCAATTTTAGGGCCGCTTTACACGAGCCCGGGTTGGACACCGACCCGGGTCAGTTCAGCGTGGAATTTTACGTTTACAGGAGCCCGGGCTGGGCGAGGTTTGGGTCGATTCGGCTGACCCGGGTCAGTTCTTTTTTCGCTCGATTCAAACGATCCCGGGTCAGATGGACCAGTGTTTACACGAAGAAATTTCAACCCTTCTAGCCGGGTCAACCCGAGTCTCGAGAAGGGTTACCCGGCAAGGGGGGCTGACCCGGCTTGACTACTGTTTTCATGTAAACGCTTATAAACATTTGACTGCAAAAGGGTTACCCGCCGCGGTGATTCAACCCGGGGTAAAAAGCAACCCGGGGTCGTGTAAAGAGGGCCTTAATAAAAGCGCTCTCTCCATGCGTAATCTAGAACTTTGCGCTCAGTTGGACATCTGCATTTACACACACCAAACTGCTTTGCGAAACTACCACCGGTTCAACAAAATTAAACGTTCACACCAAATCTCAGGCTAGGCACTTGTTTCCCACTTTGCCCGCCTTAACTGCCTGTGTATCGTATTTTACAACGACGTGAGCATCGAGAAAATAATCATAATCACTCAAAATATAACCTAAAAAGCCTTCTTACCTTTATTCCATTGCTCCCTTGTGCCTTCCAGCCGTTTTTAGCGCCGATTTTCTTTCCGCGAGTACTGTACAGTATAATTAACAATTATTCCATGAACCGCGTTGGATACGAGATGGTAAATAGCCAGCGATCTCGTATCCAACAAGGGCGGATGGAATAATTGTTTTATTAAATTCTCAACCTTCGGTTTTGCTGAATTATATTTAAGTTTAAGAAATGACCGGAAAGTGATGTGACTTCCGGGCGCCAAAACGACACGATCACATAAACGGGGACCACCGTGCGAACAGTTGAATGAAAAATCAAAAGCAAAGCAAATTTAATACAGCTGAACTGAAATTATAGCAATCCAAGCTCCACGGACTGTTTTGTACGGGTAAAAACCTTACTGCAGTGTTCTCAAGTGTTCAAAGTTCAAATTCATCGGGAAGTGTAATAATTGTGGACATTTACACTGCAGTTGTAAAAATACTGGGGAAAGCTTCTTTGATCGCCATGTGAAACGGAGGTTGTACTGGTTGAAAAATTATTTTCGACAAGAACTGCTTTCCCGGGCTCTTGATGTGGAAATTCGTCTGGGATTGGTCGGCACTGCTGCTGGATTTCGTTTTCTTTCCCCTGCACTAAAGTGGCACTACCAGAAGACGCATTTCCAATGAAATCACTGAGAACGAGTGACATCTTTTGTTGTTGTTCCATCGAAGGCCGCTCGTTGTAGGATTCAACAGCCTGATCGGACTTGTGTACCGTTATGGACTGGATGTGCCTCGTCTCACAGATATAAGTATTTTTAAGACATCCGTGACGTCACGAATCCATTGTTCTTGAGGAAGATGGCGGCTGTTTCTCGAAGGTGGCTCGGGTCGTAAGAAATCTTTTGTTTTCTGACACGTAAAATGTTGATCCGGAATTTTTGACAACGAAACAGCGAGAGGAGTCTTCAGCAGCCATTTTTAGAGCGAAGTAGAAGAGAAACAAGTAGAATTTTCGCCAAAATCGTTGATCGTGAATCCAAGGTGGCCGCCGTTTTCGGATCATTTTTCAAAGGTAGGTTGAGAGTTGGCTCAGATTATAGTAGTTTTCGAATTTTCCTGTATCTATTCGGATTTTTTACTGATTCTAGTGTTCTTGAAGTTTCATCATGCCAAATCCCACATGTTAATCCCTTTGCAACTTGGGTTCACTTTAATTGCTCAACTGAAACAAACTTTCAATCATTTTACAGGTTATGAAAACAGATATACAAACCACAAACAACAATTTTTCAATGTAGGCTCTGTCAGTTTGAGCACCACATTAGAGTCAAAAATTGAACAAAAGGATTTAGACAATACTTGAGTTTTTAATGGAGGCATCAAAATATGTGGCCATAGTAACAAAGTTTTGGAGAATGTCACAAAATTAGTGGAACTCCATTGTATTTAGCTTATACCAATAATGCTGTACACCTCAGCTAAGTTCAGCACATTCAATACAGTTATAGTTGATATATTAGTGCTGTCTGTTTTTTTTAATTTCAGGTCCTTTCATTAGCCAAAAAGATGTACAAATAAAATGATTAAAACTAAATTGTCTTCCTGGTCTTTTGTTTCACCATTGCTTCTTGATACAGGGGGAGTCACATGTTTGTGGGTACTTTGAAATTGCAGCCAAATGTAATTATGGTAAATAATGCTAATTTCTGATAAAGGGCTTTGTACTAGGCAATGCTTAAAAGGGACTTTGGGTGTCCAGAAAATCATAAATGAACTTTAAAAGAATCACCACAACTTCAGTCTTTCGTGATAAAAATACAATACAATCACATCTTCTAAATCCAATTGCCATCCTACTTAATTCCTATTTTTATTCAGACAAATCAAAGCGACAGTTACTGATACCTCCGGTTGCATGGTTGTTATGAGAGGTTCAATTTTCATCTGGTATTTGTTTATAAAACCTGCCACAAAATGGCATGGTATTTCCTTGAAATTAAATAGGCCTGCATCAATATTTTAACTTGGGCTTGTAAAAGGGTGATATTCAAGCAAATATTAGCAGTTTTGAATTTAATTCAGAAGTGATATAACTCTACTCTATATGAAACATCGGTGGAACATGAAAATAAAATGAAAATAAAAAAGAAACATGTAAGCCAAGTGAATTAAAACATTTTGCTTCTAAGACAACTCTAGGAAAATGAAATGCACGTAAGCTTAATTAAAATAACAAGACAATTCACCATACAATGTATAGTCATATTTATTTGCTTGCCACTGACCGGTCCCCTTCTAAATATGTCCAATCCTTACAGGTTCATTAACAAGAAAATGGATAGCCTATTCCAGGCTCTCAGATATTTGAAGGGCGAAACACGAACAGTCGAGCGCGGTCCCACCAAATATCTGAGAACCTGGAACAGGCTAGAAAAGTAGGACAGATCACTTGTTTAAGCTTGTAGCTGTTGTAGCCATAAAGCGGTCAGCAATTTTTCTTAGCAAATCCTGGAAGGCTAATGATGAACATAACCGAGGCGAAGACACATAATAATTGCTTGCGGCTTTAGAGACATTTTTTCATATCATTTGAAGCTCTGAGCTTTGACGTTAAGTACGTTGATTTTGCATCCAGTGCATCTGAAGATCGTGGACGTATTTCGGGAAACTTCTCGCTCCTGTCCGGTCCGGTCACAAAATCACTGCTCTGACCATAACTTTCGACTGTTTCGGTCATTTCTCGTTCGAAAAAAGAGATGAAGGGAATGAAGCGTTGTGAAGCGCGCTCAAACTTTGAACAATCATTCTCTGGCCTAAATGAAACATTTATCTCGCTTCGTTTCATCTCCCTCCCGTCACGAATATGTGATGTAAAGATTAACATGTAGGAAGCGAATTAATAAACACAAAGGTAATGTTTACACCTCGAATAAAAGGTGTTACGCGCCGAGTAATATATCCTTGTCATAACGCAAACATTTCTTCCTTGCTTATACGTTTAACCTGCGAACAGGCGTTCTGTTTTCTATATTTTGATGTTGCTTTGCTAAGTTTGACGTCTATTTGTTAGAAAATGTTTACAAGTCAGATTGTGATAAGTTTTGAATTACACTCAGACGAGAATATTTAATCGTTTCTTATTCACTGTTTTTAGTTGCCGAGCGAATTTTCGCTTCGGTTTAAATAATTTACGCAAGAGTTATGTTTCGTCTGACCTTCTGAAATATCGCACGCTATTTACTGCGAAATATCTCGTTTGGAGGTGAAACTTTTCGCTTCAAAGAACCGACAACATTTGTTATGATCTCACAAACCTGTTTCGACTTCGGTGTCGACGACGCAAGAAAAGTCATGTGACAAGGGAAAACAATGCTCATACGTAATGCCCACAAGGGAAAACAATGCTCATACATATGAACAAACCCCAGTCGAGTTACACACTTCGACCGTGCTTTGTGTGCTTTGTGTGGTTTTGTCTTTGAACGTGTTTTCACACGTGACACGCAGATTCTAACGTGGATTCTCATTGGTTAAAACACGAGTCAGGCCTGTCCTAACAAAATGGGGATATTCCGGACTGGTTATGGTCGGAGGGCACTGTGACAGATGTAGCTCTGAGGCAGTGGTTTGTGAGATGTGGCTCTATACCTGCTCGCTTTGACATCTCTTTCATCATGCTGTCGAACGTAGTTGTGCCAAGAGGTGCGTTGCAAAACCAGATTTTGTCGCCTGCGGGATTGAACTTCTTGCTTTGACCATCTCTTGGTCTCTGAAACAGAGCATCTGACATTGGGTTGAGATGGTCCAAGTAGTTCTTTAGCGTTTTTACTGGACACCTTTCAGATCCCGGGACGGAAAATATCTTCGCGTCTGATTCATCTTCAGCATCTGCGAGGCCGCCCTGGTGATTTTTTGTAGCCGGCAAGGAACCAGGCTGACTTCTGTTCAGTTCGTAGTATTCGGTGTAAAAACACTTCAGACAAACATGCAGTTCTTCTTTTGACATTTCTTCTATCCGTATCGAAAATTTGGTGCCACCAGGACCAGCAAGCCATTCTGTAACATTAAGGTAACCGTTGTTGTTGTTACCTAATATTCATAAATGCGTAAGATCTCGACGGTCATATTTGAAATTTTGCAACTTTTAAGGGAATCTTAACTGATATGTACCGTTAAATAATCTCATCTCGAACCCTGTGGCTTTTCTGTTGTTCCTGGGACGGCAATATCCACAATTTCCTGTATTTCGGCTGTAGATGGCTCACCGAACCTGTTTTTTTCATCCATTCTTTTGTCGACGAAACTTGGCTTCCCACGAAAAATTTTATGCTGAGCGACATTTGCCGCATTCATTTCCATATAGGGTCAAACGCAGGTATAATGGCTGGTAACCGAGATCCAGTGAACCAATGAGAAAGCTAGAATTGCATTATCCAAGGTTGAGAATTTAATAATACTAACTATACAGTACTCGCGGTAAAGAAAATCGACGAAATGGCGTTAAAAACGGCTGGAAGGCACAAGGGGGCAATGGAATAAAGGTAAAACAGCTTTCTAGGTTATATTTTGAGTGATTATGATTATTTTCTCGATGCTCACGTCATTGTAAAATACGGTACACATGACTGCTTAAAGTCTGATCACCCACCGATTGTCCAAATTGCGCGTAAAAATGCAAAGAATATCAACTTTAGTTGACTAAACGGGGATTTATTACGGCTAGACAAACGAAAAGACTTCATGTTGAAGGAAGATTTGTTATTTATTCCTTCGAAATACGCGTACACATTATAAATTTTTTACTAATGACTTTCAAACACCGATTCCACACACAGTAAGCTTGGGCTGCCTGTGGTTCTACCCTTCTCGTTTCTGTACTATGAGTCGGTCTGCAGCTTATTGTATGACATCAACAATAATAACGTTCCCTCAATCATCTTGAAATTATTTTATAAAACTTCCAGTATCCATTTATTATACAACACGCGATTATCCAACTCTGACAAATTCTTCGTCCAAAGCAGTAGCAATTCCCTGGCTACCTGCGGGCCAGCTAACTCTTTTTTTGTGTGTGTAAAAATTTTAAAAATACAGCTGCTTGTTTGTTTGTTTGCCTTTTTTTTGTTTGTTCTTTTGCTTTGAGTTACTAGTCACCTTCGGCACTATTATTTTTGCAACATTTTTCACAATCAAATATCTGCACACCAGTCCGACATTTCAACGGCCAAGCTCCTTCAATGATTTGGAGTTTACCTGCTTTGCAAATTACGTTTTTAATACGGGGTCTCTTCTGACCGCTACGCTACCATGGACTTTAGACAGAAGATGTAACTGGAGAATGGGAAACTCTAGCTATAGTATTTATCAAAGAAGTCTTGTTCACAAGGCAATGTTCTCCATCAGCTATAGTAGAATCGTCGTGGAATCCAACAGCAGCTACAAGCCGGCTTAAACTACTGCCAAACGTGAGAAGAAGATAGTCACTCTCGGCATGAAGCAGCGCATCAACAAGTACATCTCTGATAACATCACCGTTTGCCCTGCCCATCTCAAGATGTCTGGGCTCAAAATCTAGAGTGATTATTTCTCCAGGGAATTGTTTCTTCACTGCAGTTTTAATCGCCTTGTCATCTACTGCTAAAAACCATTTTAAGTCCCTCAAAGTTGGGTCGACGTTTTCTTGGATTACTTTGTTTTGTTTACGCGCACAAAGGAAGAAAAGGGTCGAGTTATATGAACGATAAGAAAACCTATTGGTGCTTCCCCAGTGGTGGTCACTTGTTCGTACATGTATTCCAAGAAGAGGGGGTTTCCTGTCAAGAAATAGCTTTGCTTCTTTTAACGTTCGGAGCATGACGTCACTCTTCCGAAAGAGGAAATGAAATCCACAACCCAGCAATCTTGAAGGCGTGGAAGGAAGTCCTTTCATCTCTGCTTGTTTTTTTAGGTAAGAGTTTTTTCGTACCTCCTCCACAAAATGGAATATAGTTCCTATTGCTTCCAACCGAGTAGGTAGTTTTGACTCTATGTCAGCTTCGAAAGACCACTTTGAAAATTCTTCCTCTGAACTAATGATGCTGTCGTGATATCCTCCAGGGGGACCCGAAACACCCCAGTAACTTTTGTGGAAAGTGCCGAGCGAATTCAGTGGTAAATCCCAGAATATCTGATGCGGTTCCAAGTAGTCTCTTAGTTTCCCTGGTCCATCCCAATTGATAAGAAATGTTCTGTTCGTTAACAAGGCCAGGAAGAACAGAGAAACGATTCCCTGGACACGGTTGCCAATACCACCATGGCCACCAGTGGAGCAGGTGTAACTGAGGTATTGTGAAGTACTGGGAGATTTACGGGATCGCTTGTGAAACTCACAGTATTCTTTTTGCCAGGAGTATCCACATTGTTCTACCATAACAGGTTGACAAACAGATTTTATCGGAGGACCTTGGAAAACAAAACGGACGCTGAATGTTAATATCTGTTGTGGTCCAATTTTATCCTTGGTTTAAATAATTTCTACCTTTGTTTGAAACTCGTTGTTATAAATAACCACACATTACCATGCCCAAAAACAAAGGGAGAAAAAATTTTAACCAAGGATAAAATTGAACCATAGCATATACATCAATGGGAATAACCCGTTTCTTTCTGCTATCCGGGAAACACTCTCCAGTGTATGGGCTTCTCGCTCCCTCCTCCCCATAGTCATTGCTGAAGTTGATAAGCTGCCCCCATTTCTTGGGAAACACTTTATAAGAGGTGCAAAACAACATCGATTAGGTGGACGGGGTTCTCAAATAGTGTTGCTTGCTCGTTTGCGTGTAGAAATGCTTCGAAAAACAATTTTTCGACAGTTTTTTCCAACACCGTAGATGTGTGCCAATCCCTTAATGCTCCAGTAGGAGCATATGGCCAGCAGCCATGACTGCTGGTTTTTGCCACCAACTAACGCGTTTCTGTGGACAGGCGTTCAGCCCATCGCCCAACCTCCACCCATCCCGAGATGTGCTCCTGGAACTACGTTCCCTGCTCTTTGTGAAGAGCGTGTGGGTTCTTTAACGCCACCCCGCAGTATTGTGTGGAGGTGAAGGAGAAAAGGCTGACAGCGTAACGTCACTACCCGAACAAACCAATAGAGAAACCAACCAAGTTTGCTAAAAATAAACTCACAGGCATTTGATTAACAAAACATTGATCGAAACGCGCCAATCACTGCTTGCAGTCCTCGCAGTCAATAACACCACGGCCAAAGTTAATGGTAACGCTAACAGTGAAAATGTGGAACTGGTGCCAGTTTCCAACCGCGTATCAGGAAGAAAATTCCTAAACCTTAGCAATCTTTGGATGTTGCCCTTCATAAGCATTTTTGACTAAATACTGAAAATACAATTGTGGCCTTGAAACACTGTAAAATATACTAAAGCACTAAAAGTCCGAGCTTTCGCCGCTCAACGGCAACGTCAGGGACAAAAGGATGTGGAGTTTCGATTTCTTGTGCGTACTGGAGACACTGTTAACGTTCGTTTATTGTTGTTTACGTAGACAATCAAAATGCTACTTGAGAACAACTTTAAAGTTTACGTGCTTGTGAAGTCGTAACTTCTATAATGATACCAGTTTCATGAAATTGGTGTCACAGTTTGTCACGACGGTTGTTAAGAGATGCAAATAGGTGCTTGAAACAACTTTGCAGTAGTGCTCAGCTAATCGACTTGCAGCCAATGCCCGTAAATATATCAGCATAAATGGACCAGTTGTCAGAACAAAAGAAAAAAAACTGGTATCATTTTTCTGTCAAAAAGCTGACATCACTTCGAAGGAAATTGAGTACTGGTTTACTTCCGTTTTCCATCCACATGACGGGGTGTAATTCGGTCAGAAGAATGGGCTTTACTAGGAGCCTTTTTGCAAGAGGTACAAATAGGCGAAAAAAGAATCGCCTTCAACGAGATGTCGCTCATCCGTGAAACAGGTAGGCGATATGGTGTTTTCTTTTTGCATTTTGCTAGTAGGAGACTAACGGAGAGGGAGCTTTACTTAGCTTTGAACGGAAAATAAGATATTTACCTTGTCCGGTGGGAAATGTCCAAATAAGGTATCATGAATATCAAAGTCAGTAAAAATTAATCGTTGCGATCGGACGATGATGTTGAGCTTATTACAGAAACTGTTGACCTTTTCACAGTAGAAAAAGAAGTGTTCTAGTGTCTCCGAGTCTTCGCTACAGAAGTAACATAGCAGGGAGTCAGCTAAACCAAATTTAAAAAGCATGACGTTCGTATAGCAGATTCTGTGAAGTATTTTAAATTGAAATTCCCTTAACTTAGTGTCCAACGTGATTTTAAAAGACAATGTGAAAATTTTTTCCAAGTCTAATTTGAAGGCCTCCGAGTTAAATGCTTCGTTATACTTTTTTACAGCTGTTGGCGTCGATGAGATTATAGAAGAAAACGTTTCATACAATAATTTGGATTGTATCTTATCTATATCAGTCTTTTCCCTTCAAGATGTAGTGAAAAACTACCCAAATCTGAGTGGTGTTCATTTGAAAGGGCCACATTTCCATGCGTCTTTAACTCTTTACGCCATTCCTCTCGGATAGCGTTGACGAGGCTAAAAAGTAAATAATGATCGATGGGTGAAAAATGTGAACGATGTAGATTTCTAAATCCTTTGAAATTTCCTTTTGAATCGAAAAGGTCAGGGGCACCCAACGACAAGTTTCGGTCGATATCTGTTCGATGGAGGGTAATTCGCCTTGGGTTTTCGGCGTCGATTAAAGAGTGCACTCGGATTTTCGTAACTAAAACGTGACCTAAAAGATTCGCAATTGGGAAATCATAACCCCTGAGGTTTTCGGAAAGGTCGTAATTGCTGTTTTTGGCAGTCAAAAACGTCAGCTAGCATTTTCGGAAAGAAAATAGTTCCCTAGAAAGGTCGTCGAAAGATCATTTCACCTTGCATTTTCTCAAAGAAAGATTTTGTTCCCTAACATTTTCGGGCAAGTAAACTTTCAGCTAGGGAATCCAAACAGATGAACTTTTTCTAGCTTATGAAAACATCACTTCAAACAAACTTCAAACACCACAAGGTACTTAAAAATTCCTTTCTACATCTTTTGGTTTGTTTGGCTCGTTGGGTGCCCCTGAAAGGTCACCGACTGTTATGTAACGAGCATCGATTAATTTGGGGTTACACACCGAACGGGATTCAATGCAGATGAACCTATTATTCCAGAGCACTTGTCTTGAAATCTCAGAGGTCGAAGAGGGGTTTTTGGAACAGTTTAATGACGTCCATGTCACAACGCATTCCTTATAGAAGTCAGGGAGGGTTATAGGTAATTTCGAGTAGTCGAAGTTGCAGTGGAACAAAAACTTACCTTCCACTTTCTTTAAGTGAAAATCCAAGAAATGCTTCCAGCTGGCTACATTCGTAGTAAGGTACCTTTTTATACACATTATTCTCTGAGCTGCAAAATGGAAGCCTTTTTTGCCTTTATTGGAAAATTAGCTATCACGACATTTCTTTTAGCGTTTGCTCGTATCGCAAGTAGTGTAAGTACAGTACTGTCAGTTGTATTAGTCCTGTAAATGGCACATGTACCGTAATTAGTACATGTACCGTATTGTAATTAGTGCTGGTCTCCTTTTGTAGGGAGTGTTGGTATTGCTCTGTAAGTAGTATTAGCAATTAATGCAATGAATGTAAAAAAAAAAAGAAGAAAGAAACAGGTAGGCGACACCAATGCGAATAAAAAGGTAGAAGACATTCTAGAAGTGTATTGGCTTGCATGTTTCCAGTTCGGTCGGCTGGTTTGTTTTGAAAATTGAGCAGTTCAGTTGAGTTTTAGATTTTTTCATATTGCGTGACATAAGGATGGCTGCTGACAAGCATTCACCCTATGTTTTTGAGGTCTGAAAAGCCAGCATGACAAGAGAAGCACCGGTCTATGTGAATGTTTGCAAGCTCAACAGAGAGAAGATAACCAAAGTAAATTGCAGATGTTTTCACTCGTTTCCGGCCGTCATATTGGTGCCCCTCACAGAGCCACCAACAAGGCCTGTCCATACTAAACTCTATAATTTTGAGTGGTACATTTTGCCGAATAAGTACGGGATAACGCACAGCCCTGAGACTTTGGTCTGTTGTTTATTTATTACTCTTTTACAATATCTCAATTTCTTGATTTTATCTATTGAATGGTTGATGATTTTACTTGCGTGACGTGCACGTGGCTAACACCTGTCACGTCATGTCACGCTTACTAGAGCAGTTGGTATGAAAATAGCATAGATTTAGAAGAATTTGACTTTTTCGATGGTCATACCGAAGTTTTATGATGTAAAATGAAATGAAACGACGCTAGTTAGGTAAAAATAAATCAGCTAGTCTTGGTAGGTTCCACTGTTCCGCGGTCTGCTGTTACTCACATTGGTGACACCTAGAAAAATTTAAATATGAAAAACAAGGCCTGTCCTAGCCCTGATATTCTCTCGACCCACTCGGGTGTCCAGGCTTAGATATATCGTCTTCTTCTTACTTACGTTTTTCTACGGATATTAATGAAAAAATTGCTCCGCAATCTGTCCAGCTTTCTACGAGGTATGTTTTTACATGCCTTTCTCCTGCTCCTCCAAGCAACTCAGAAGAAATATATGGTACGTTGATTACAGTGTGTCAAGATTCCCAAGATTGTTTGCTTGTTCTAAACGTCTGCTATCCACAAGCTTATGTGGATCCTAAAACTCTCTACTGTCATTTTCCCTGGTGTCACACATTTTTTTTTGCAAAAAAATTTAGTAAAAGAAACGCGATACGAGTTTACACGTGTATTAAAGTAAGTAAGTAAGTAAGTAAGCAAGTAAGAACTTTATTGTGTCAAAATCGCTAGCATACAATGTACACTAATTGAGGACACCTAGCTACAATTAGTTATCAAATAAATAAAATATAAAATATATGTACATGTGTATTTGTTGAATAAACAGTGAGTCACGCGTTAAAATCAATTATGAAATATATTTACATGTGTATATATTGAATAGGCAATGAGTCATGCATTAACCGAAGATAAGTTGTTAGTTGTTACATAAAAAACAGTCTTTACAAGTATAATTTAGTAGGCTTCTAAAATTAACCTTTTCAATGCGCTTTTCAAAAGTGTCCAGTGATTCAGACGATCGGATAGATTTGTCGAGTTTGGACCAAATGACAGGGCCTAGATAAGTCAGGCTGTGTTTGCCATAAGCAACAGTCCGAAATCTCGGTATGAGGAAATCAGAGTTTCTAGGATGGTTCTGAGAATTAGTAGCAAAAAATAAGTCAGCAATGTAAGGGGGGGCAGACCATATTTTACTTTATACATTATGGTTGCAATAGCTTGGAGTCTTCGCGTATAAAGTGTTGGTAGTCTCGCTCTCTGCAAGAGTTCCTCATACGTCGATTTGTTATCACAATAAACAGCGCGAAATGCTCGTGCTTGAATTCGTTCTAGTTTTCTGGCATCAGAAGAACGACAAAAATGCCAGACAGTCTGACAGTATGTGAGATGAGGTAGTATAGCAAATTTGACAATGTGTAATTGAGCTGATGTCGGAATAAGGTTACGTAATCTCAGAAGAACACCCTTTTAACAGGAGGCTTTTCTACAAACGGTGCTCACATGATTCGAAAATGATAGCTGATCGTCTAAAGTAACTCCTAAGAGCGTTATCTCCGATTTCTGATCAATTACGATGTCATTAATAACGATGTGTAGATCCTGTTAAGACACCTTGTGATACGGGGCCGTACGGTTCATAAAAACCTAACCCTAGGGTCATATGATGAACATACATTATTAAAAACTGAACTACGGATATCAGATTTCCAGCATTGGCTAGCCGGACACAGGCTCGCAGCTCATATACCTACACTACCTTATATGGTCAATGAATGCTTCAGCAAACAGAGAAAGTTCAATAAAAATTTCCCTCAAAACGGCAGCCATTAAAACATTAGTCGTCTCGCAGCGGAATTAACGGGTAGAAATTTCGAAACTGGAACCGAAATACAAACGGTATTCAACTTTTCATTGCTAAGTGTTTTAGAACAACAAGAAACAGTGCTGGGAACGTGCTAAAAAATTTGTTGCAACGCTAAGAAAATTTTCCGGGCTGTTGATGTTTAGCTCAGTAATAGTAAAACGCACTTTTATTTACGGAAATACCGAAAGAGTTTTTGAACTTAACTAAACGAAATTGAAAAACTGAATTCAACGACGTCACCAATCTGTAACTATGCTCACGGGCCAGTCTATTCAAAACAAACTGAACAAACAAGAACTTCAGCTAAAATTTGCAGCAATGATCCACTATTGACAGCATTTCCAGCGATCAGTGTCACTTTTTAAAAAATTAACACTTATTGAAAATGTTCTGACCTGTACTCGATGCAACGTATCAATCACCAGCTTCAAACTTTCCGGTTGCAGATATGATGTTTTGGTAAAAATGAGAAGAATCGCCGTTTCTTGTTGTTTTTTTTGGGACCTTACGCAATGACGACGTCGCCTTGGTGGACGTCGCCGGGAGCCCAATGGAGCCGTCGACGTTCTGATCACCGGCGTCGCATTTCGCGGTACTTACGCAAGCAGTCATGCGTGGTCGCAGAGGCGGGAGTTTAAAATTGGCGGGAAAATATCTGATGGTCAACAATCGCAGCTCTTGTTTCATTTTCTGACTCTCGTCGAAGATGGCCAACTTGCGAGATACCAGAGACTGTCTTTTGTTAAGTTTTGATGAAAACATGATAGATGAAGAAGAATTCATTCTCCTTAACGATATGAATTCTTCGAAAAACCCAGATTTCCCGTACTGGCAGTACGAGCCGTTTGACTTGAATTACTTATCCGATGAAGAATGCAAAGCTGAATTTCGTTTTTGGAAAAACGATATTTATCTGCTGAAAGAAGTCATGCAATTACCTGATGAGATAATTTGCTATAATAGATTGGTTGTTAGTGGGGTTGAGGCACTTTGTATTTTGTTAAAACGATTTACGTACCCTATTAGATACAGTGATATGTGTCCATATCACTGAAATGACGAATTTGGTATACAACCAGCACAGCTACCGCCTGACAAGTTTGCAGCAGAACTGGCTTTCTCCTGCAAGTCTTCAGAACTATGCTGACGTAATTCATAATGCTGGAGCCCCCTACACCAACTGCTGGGGCCTTGTAGATGGTACAGTCAGACCTGTTCGTAAACCCGGGACTTTGCAAAGGCTTTTATATAATGGGCACAAACGAGTGCATGCCATAAAGTTTCAGTCAGTGGTTGCTCCAAATGGCCTAATTGCAAACCTGTTTGGTCCTGTTGAAGGGCAACGCCATGATAGTGGTATGCTTCGTGATTCAGATCTCTTAACACCGTTACACCTTTATTCTCATTCACTACATGGAGACCCATTGTGTATTTATGGTGATCTGGTATATCCCTTACGGCCACAACTACAAGCACCCTTCAGGGGATTGCACCTAACTCCGCTGCAGCAGGATTTTAATTCATTAATGAGTAAAGTTAGCGCCAGTGTAGAATGGGTGTTTGGGGACATTATAAATTACTTTAGTTTTCTTGACTATAAAAAGAACTTAAAAGGTTGGTTTAAGTGCAGTAGGCAAAATGTACATTGTTTGTGCCCTGTTAACTAATGCTCGCACCTGTTTATCTTCTTCGACCACTGGCAGTTATTTTAACTTAGACCCTCCCTCACTGCAAGATTACTTTTCATAATGAAAATGTAAATAGGATAGCCAGGCTAACCCAATTGATCCTTACAGGCTGCAATTTAAGAGTTCACTACTCTAGGCAAATTGACACAAATTAAATAGTTTCTTTCACTTATATTTACTTGAATAGTCAACCCTGTAGCAAATCGTTAGTTACCTGCACATAACCCATCAAAAAATATTGTTAATTCTGAACTGTATGCAATGGAATTTATTTGCCAAGTTAATCGAGTTAGGCAGATGGCCAGACATATGCTTTGTGAGCTGGTACTGAAACCAGGCAGAGTATACATTTACTAAATAAGAGGCATCGAGTTCAAGCTTGAATATTTTGAACATTCTCTGGAGTTTGTTTATATTGTAAGCTACTAATGAAATCAAGTGTTGTTGTTGTATTTTCAACACCCATCACTTTTGATATCATTTTATTTAGCGGATAAAAAGATGTTTATTGTTTTACTAAACTGCATTTCCAAAAGATACAAAGTATAAGTCACAGTGGTTGTGTGGCTTTAGGTGAGAGTATGTGATTGTGGAGAAAAGATAAATAATGAAAAATAAATTTTGACATCATGTTCTGAGATAAAAGCCATTTTTTTTACTTAAACTGAATGCAAGCTATTGTATACCCTTTGCAAACTTGCTGTATTACAGAAATAAAGTTCATGTAGCCCTTTGACATCTCTGTGTGCACATGCTTCGTCAAGTGGTGCACTACAGGATTGCAAACACACACACACACACACACACACACAAACTTGAATTGATATGGCAACTGTTAATGACATGATTTTATTTATGAATCCTTTCTGCCTTCTGGTGTTGTAAACAATAACTTAAAGTTACAACACACATCAAACAAACAAATTCTACTAAATGCTTATAACAACAAGTCTGCCTACAAAAGAGTGAAATACCTTGGCCTTTGGTTAACAACAACTGCAAGTTATAAAATACATTCAACTTTCAAGTACTAAAGCCTTCCCCAGAATAAAGGTGGGCTTGACAATGAACAGGTTACATATAACATTTCAAAATATACGTAAGCCAGGAACTTAGTTCTTAGATATCTTCTCCAGTAGATTGAATACTACTTGTGACTGCTGCTGCATCATCTGTTGTTGTTGCTGTGCTTGTTTCATCTGCATCTGCTGGTACTGCTGCTGCTGTTGCATCAGCTGCTGCTGCAAGTTAAGCTGCTGTGTTTGAAAATGCTCAAACATTTTTTCAAGATTCTGAGTGGTTAAATTTTGCTTTCGAATAGCTTCAAGCTGCATCAGTTCTTTTTGAAATTCCATTTCTTGCCGTTTTAGTTGCATCTCTTCTTTCCTCAAGTCGAATTCTCTTTCCGCTTTGTTTTGCAGGTACATCATGGTTTCGGTTCCACTTTTTCGTGGCTTTTTCGGTCTTTGGCAATCATCTTTTTCCTCCACGTGCCGCTTTTGCGTTTGTCCCAGAGATTCCAACGCTTTCTGCCGAACTTCCTCTGCGTTTTTTCGATCCAGCAATTCCTTGTCCTGTTTTTTTTGTTTCTTTATCATAGCTGCTTAATGCTTCCTCTGTTTCTTCGACTATGTTTTGAAGGAATTGATCTAGTTCCGTCTCATCTGTTGTAGAGCCGCTCTCGCTCTCTTATGCTCTCATCTTTTTCTTGTGCTTATCTAACAGCAATCTATATCTATCCCTCACGGATTTCTGATTCACTGTGAAAGATATTTCTTCAACAGCACATAAATCATTGACGATGCTAGTCCAAGCATTTCCACTATAAGTACTCCCCGGTTTAAACTGGTAAGGTTTGATGAATAAAATTTCGCGACAAAGATACAAGTCGTGCATCTCGGACCACTTCATCACGCCACTACAAAAAGAGCACAAACAGATGTTGATGAAACGAACAAACAATGAAAATATTAAGCTCAATACTTGGGGCTGCTCAATTGTCATATACTTTGCATTTTCTTAGTATGTACTGTTTTATACTGGTGCCCAAGAGAACCGATGAAAATAACAACAACAACAAAATAATATATGCTTAAGCTTAAGTTAATAAGCTTGCCAAACTGCTCAACACTCACTGTAAATACATACATGCTAACCGTCTGAATCACGGCAATTTTTGCGAAGCTCCACGTGAGAAATCCTTAATCACCCAAAAAGCACTTAGTCAGCGGAAAGCTCACCTTTTCTTTGCAGTTTGAGCGTCCTTCCCTAGTTTGCCTTCGGCTGCCATGTTTTCCTCTGCGACGACTTGAAACCCACCAGTTTCGCGACGGCGTGTGTTGGCGACGTCGGGAAAATAATTAGGTAAAATATGCACGCACGCGCATTACACATAAATTGGGTCACGCACGACGTCCACCAAGGCGACGTCGTCATTACGTAAGGTATCTTTTGTTATTCTGTTCCGTCGAGGTTCCAGTTCTTGTTCCACGCATCGAGACAAATTTTTATAAGCCATTTCTTGAAGCATAACCTGGACATTTGTCTTGCTTATCCCTCATATATCTTGTTTCCGACCACGTCTGGTAATACAATGTTCCAGTCCATCAAAATAAATTGAAATTGTGTCTTCATTTTGATGAAATTCGGCCATGGTGTTGCCTTGGTGCTGTTGTTTTGATGGATTTCAAATTCACTTCCTTCGGCTCGAACATCTACGTGAAAGCCGTTCCACTCTCTGAGCAATGACTGAATATTTTTCACCAAACTACTGACCATTTACAACCACTGATTCAGAGCACATAAACTCTGCACGTTTTTCAAAAAGGACCCTAAACGGAAGCTTCAACGTTGTTCTCGGACAATTTCATTGAATTCATTCAACTTTGCTCGGAAACGTTGCAACACACCGAAAGGTTTTCGCGCCGTTTTTGTTCAGTCATGTGATGGACAAATGTTTCCTTTTTTGGTTTTCTCTTTCTCTGAGTTCCTTTCTTTCCCTTTTTTTGTTCAGATTCTCAATTATGCGTCGTAAAGGTTTTAATAACACAATTATTCTACTCGGGCTTGCTGGATATGAAATGATTATTTATCACTTCATATCCAGCGCGCCCTCGTAGAATAATTCTTAATTATTTACCTTTGGTGAAGATGCTGAAAATGAACTTATATTGTAGACACAAGACCAAAATAGCAAATCCAGTCAAGACAAAGAATGTACATTGAAGTCCCCTAAGCCACTGAAAAGAAAAAAGAAAAACTACAGTCAACAAATGAAACTCGAAATGAAACTGCCGAAATATATTAAGAAAAACAACTCCAGCTAGTGACTACTCGAACCGGCCTGGGCAGTGCGCCAGAGTTCTAACTTCTTCCAGAAAAAGCACAGAGACTATTGAAATGTCTCAGGCATGACCATTTTCTCTGCCGGGCTAGGGACAGTACTCACTGTGCGCAATGATTTTAACCTCCCAACGGAGAGATCCAAGTGTGAACACAGGTGTCACTTGCAGCTATGTATAAAATTCAGGGTTGTCAAAAATCGCCGGCTACTTATTAATATAGCTTTGACAGTTGCGCCGGCTACAATTCTTCTGCGTTTTAAACTTTCGAAACCAAGAATGGAGTGCTTCGCATTGTGAAATTATGAAAAAAGAAAAGAAAACACAACAGAAAAAAGGATCCACAAGTATTGTTATTTTATATTTTAGAACACTTCTCGTTGATTCGCATTGCGTGTAATCTGATACACGTCGCCACGGCTTGCCCCAAAATGATTACGTGTTGTTTACTTTCGTAGTGC